>JAJHZJ010000470.1:31264667-31641771 GCA_023548195.1 Bettongia penicillata ogilbyi | reverse complement strand
TACAGACCCTGATGGAGATAGACCAAGACCCTCAATTCAAGAGCTGTGGGACTAGCAGGGCCCCTAAAACCACCAGATCCATTTCCAGTCCAGATCTCGCTGCATCACCTGGGAAAACAAGTCCTGTGGAGGAAAGGTCAATCATTCCTACAAACTGCCAAGCAAGTGCAACGCCACAGGACAGGCAAGCCAGCCTAGCTGAAACAGGATGCCCCCTGAGGCAGAGAAGAGAGCCCCACTTTGACCACCATCTCTCCTCAGATCCTTATGAGGACCGTTCAGGTCCCTAAACGCAATACTGGGAATAGTATTGCAGCCACTCTAATAATAACACACGACTCTATGGTTGTGTAACCCAAATGCAGTTATCATCCTAGGACTCAAGGCTTCTAGAGAAGCAGCCTGGTGACTGTTCCTACAGGCTCTACAGTCACAGCTGCTGAAGACCCAGAAAAGAAAGCTCTTGCCACCAAAGTCCTTGGTGCCATCATGTGGTTCTGCATCAGAAATGACAGTAAAGACCAGGACTGGCCTTTCTGTCTCATTTGCAGCTGAAACCTTTCATGTGTGTTGTCTCCTCTATTAAATTAGAGCAGGAACTATCTGGCTTTTCTATTTGTATCCGAATATCAGAGCAATTGCAGGTCTAGACTTCCTCCCTCACTATCCACTAGAGGGTAGAGCCCTGAAGGAGTGAGGTGAAAGTTTAGCTGGACACAAAAGTAGAAAAGCCCAGAGAAGGAACATCAGTGAATAGCCCTGGAGGGCAAGAGAACAGTGAGAAAGCTCTGGACATCTATGGGAAGGTAGCTCATAAGGGAAGTTCAGTAGAAAAGGACTCAGGCAGCAGAGGGGATGCCAAAAATAACCTTTAGCTCCTTTAAACTTGCACCTGAAACTAGCCATGCCCACAGTCACACACTTTTCACTCTTTGGTAACACTCATTAAGCCCGGTACTATCACAGAACAACTTTAGCCATCAAAATTAGGACAATAAGGAATTTCTCTCTTGTCATGAGGGTAACTGAGGCTACATCATTGACACTTTATTGTACATCTACTTTATGTCCAGCACTGAGTTACCCATTGTTGGTGTATAAAGGAGAAAAAAAAAAGAAACTTTTTTTGGACCTGGCCAATGTAGAAATGTGTTTTGCTTAAAATTATGCCTATTAGTTAGAGGGTTTATTGATTTATTTATTTTTCCAGTGGTGGGGGATGGGAAGAGGTGACAAAAGAGAGAAAATATATACTTTGTTAATTTAAAAAATGTTTGTAATTTTAAAAACTCAAATACTACAGAAAGTTGAAGAAAAACATCACTGGATTTCAGGATTAGAAGGTGGTCACAGAAAATAAGGATAGGAAAGGAGAGGGGGAGGGGAGGGGAGGAGGGAGGGACGGGGAGGGGAGGGGAGGGGCGGGGAGGAAAGGAGGGAGTTTTGAAAGGACAATATTGTAGGACAATGTTATCAGGGGAAGGTGGGGCAAGAAGCAAGACAAAAGGTTAGAGCAGAGGATAACGCCAGGATTGTGAACCAGACTGACCAGATGGATAGTAATGGTTGTTGTGTTCCTCCTTCATTTTCAAGGAAGATCATGACATCAGAGGAAGGAAGGAGGGAGGGAGGGAAGGACATATAGCCAGTAAACCCCAAAGGAAGGGGAGAGGAAGACAGAAGGGAGAGCATAAGCTGAGTTACCTAGGTAGCTTGATCCCCACTCAGGCAGCTCAGTCTACTCACAGGTTATGTTCATCCTTTGTTTTCGAAGAAAACCATGACATCAGAGAAATGATGACATGACTTGCACTTGACTTTGTTTTGAGTGAGGGAGGGCTGTGCAAGGTCACCAACCTCTGGATGGATAGTGATATACTTAAGAGAAACAAGGAAATACATAGAAGATGGTAGATTTGAGGAGATACAATGTTCTATTTGGGGCCCATTGAATTTGAGATGCCTGAAGAGTACGTGAGTTAGGAAACATGGGTAAGATGGCTGCAAGGGTTCAAACTGGGGCAACTGGGAAGAGAGGCTTAAACTGAGCATGGTGTGCGCACAAGGGATGATGAAAACAATGAGGTGTTATTTGGCATGGCTTAAAAAGCCACAGAGGTATAGCAGGCTGGCATCTGCCATTACAAAAAAGTTATGTCTAGGCAAGCCCGCTCATATCTAACATCCATGTGTCATCTTGAGCCCAGTGAATTCTTCCAAACTCCAGTCTCAGGATTCTCAGAATATGTTCTTGGCTTCACCCCCTTTGCTAGTAGCATCCTTAGCATCAGCTGTCACTTCTCCTGAAGCACCTGACTACTAATACACTCCCACCCTCAGGCCACAGCCTCTCTAATCCTAGGAATAGGACATGAAAGAATTACAGGGGAAAACATGGGATATGTATTTTTAAAAATTGAGACAGTTAAAGAGGGATGGCCCCAATAAAGAAGGAGGGAAAAGAAAACATCTCTGTCTGTGGCACATTGAGGCATATCCACACACAGTCATTCCTGGCTAGACCCTGTTTCAAATGGAATGTTCAGACCTCAATGTTTCCAGAAGCCTCCCCCACCTCCAGGTGTTTGGAACAGTCTACTACTTCATATTCATGTTGCAGAGAATTCCCGGAGGGTGAGAGAGGGAGATGGGAATGGATTCCATAAAATATCTTCCCCATCACATATGCCATTATAACAATTTATTTCTATTGTGTGCTAGGAGAAAGAGGAAAACATACATAAAAATTCTTGTTAGAGACCAGCGTATTTGGCAAAGCAGCCCCAGAAGAGTACACAGAGAGAAGCCCCCTGTGCTTGCTCTGGTCCACCTACATTTACCTTATGCTAAAGGGAGAAGGAAAGTCCTCATTTTCAAAGAAGGAAAAGACTAACTTGTTATAATAAATTGTTCAGTATAAAACACGTACATGCCTTTTCAGGATATGAACTTTGGGGGAAAAATTTTTTTCCTATCTCTTGGGAAATGATGTTATGCTCACAGTGCTTCAAACAGAGCTGCCAAGTTGAAGAGGCTATTTTCTGTAAACAGGAGAGCTGGGCTGGAACTTGCAAGGAAATAAGGGGCAAGGCACCTCTTCGAAGGACAGAGAAGAACTCCACAGGGGGGCTGAGAAATGTGCATCCAACAAAGCTCGCTAGCTGGTGGTCATTCTCCAGCCATCTTGAATGATTTAACGCTTCTCTTTGCCATTCCATCATCAATCAATTACAATGATTGAACAGACCCTAAAAACACAAGTTTTTAAAATGTAACTATCCGTGACCTAAATTTCCTGCTGGTTATGTTGGCCCCAGGTTTGTCTATCATCAAGGGAGCCAATAAAAATAATAAAAACAGGTCAATGCTAAGCTTTCTGAAGCCTCCATAAAAGCATTCACACTCACTGCGCCAACAGGAGCCAACTCAATTTGCTCTCCTTTGGTCACGTTCCTCACAAACGCTAATACTAAAATGGTGTATTCCTTCCCAAAAGAGTCAATGTGAGAGGAAGATTTTCTTCTTTTCCTCTTCAATCCTGGCCTAAACAACAACTTTGCAGCTCTCAGCAGACAAATGAAATGACATCACTGCTGACCTCAGCAATGGGTTTGCCTTGTGGCAGCTCGGGGGTATGAGAAGGAGGAAATAGAAACCGCAGCTGCCCCATGGGTGAATGCGATACGCGACTTCCCAAGGTGTGCCGGAATTTAACTTCAAGGATCTCAAGAACAGAGACAAGTGACTGCTTAGGCAAGGAAAGAAAGAAAGGAAGAATAAGAAGTTCTGGGGATGAAAAAGGCAAGCTTAAATCAGACATTAAAATCAGAACAAAGCAATCTGAAGTGATATTTCAACATATTACCTCTCATTTCATGAAGGAGTGAGGATAAGATGAGAGCTGGGCTGGCAAAAGGCTTCCTAAACTTCTCCTTTATGACAGTAATTTATAATACTGACATTTTGATTCAGCCACCAAGAAGAGAGTCACAGCTGGCATCTGTTTTCTAAAACCTGTAAGAGCTATAGGGTTGGGGAAAGGGCCCAAGAGCCTCTTCTGGCAAATGGCAAAACAAAACTTTCAGTTCTCTGCTTGAGAAAGAAGCCCTGAACTCACACTCACTTCTCTCTCTTTCTCTTTCTCTCTCACCTCTCTCTCTCTCTCTGTCTCTTTCTCTCTGTCTCTCTCTCTCTGTCTCTCTGTCTCTGTCTCTCTCTGTCTCTCTGTCTCTCTCTCTCTCTCTCTCTTTCTCCCCATCCACCTCCCAATGTTTTATGGATACTTTTTTATACTGTTGTCATTTTCTGAACATCCAACATCCCATGACAAAACAGTTAAATCAAAATACTAATCATGTCTTATAATAGGTACTTCCTTCTATATCTGTAATCTACAACTTCTGCACTGATACAAAAATGGTATGTTTCATCAGAACTTCCCTCAAGTTCACTGTTCTTTGCACCAGTCCAAATTCAGATTGTCTTTCAAGGTTGTTTTCCTCTGCATTATGATGGTCACTGTATAAACTGTTCTCTTGGTTTTACTTTCTTCAATCTTCATTAGTCCACAGAAATCTTTACAAGTTTCTTAATACTCTTCCTACAACAAACTTTTTTTTTCCAATTCAATAAAGAATAAACTTATTCTACACCAAGATGTATTAGCCTTGCTAGGAATAGATACATTTTTAAAGGAGGAAGGAGGGCTAGGAGAGATCAATTAACAATACACACAAAAACAATCTTCAAAGAGGGAATTTTTAACACAGAGATTCCCCTTTCAAGATAAAAATTACTACTTAAAAAAAACACATTACTAGGATTAGTATGGAGCTAAATCTTTTGCTTCTTAAAGGAAGGGACCATCTAACTAACCCAGTGACTTCCTCTCTTCCAACAAGAAGGAATCACATTTTGGTTTACGAACAGAACTGTTTTATAAGCTGTGAATATTTTAAAATGTAAGGTACTATTAACATAGACAACTGAGGCCACTGAGCAATTACATATTTTGAGCTGAAGGAGACTAAAAAGTAGTGTCAAAATCAAATAAAAACAGGTTCCTGAGGGTCATACATATAAAAGCACAAATTAGTATTACCTATGTTTTATTGCATTTTTATTAGTTTTGTCAAACATTTCCCAATTACATTTTAATAGGGTTCAGACCACACTTGGGAGTTTTATGGGCCTTGAATTTGACACTTCTATTTTCAAGGTAATCTAGTCCTACCTATTCACTCTGAGGGTGAGATGCAGAAAAGGGAAATAACTTCCCTGAGGTCACACAGATAAACTGACAAGGCATAGCTTTGTTCTTCTAACTCCAAATCTGCCATTCTTTCCAATTCACTTGAGTTCCAATAGAACTAAAAAACACTCAGAGGTCAAGAGTGGATAAGAGAAGCATTATTAGTTTCTGACAGTTAGATTCTGACATCTAGAAGTCACCAAATTCAACATTATCTTATTTGAGATACTACATCATTTACCCCAGTTCTACCTTAAATATGATACTGAACCTCTCTTAACATTAACAATAGGTCTCTGCCCAAGCTCCACTCAATGGCTGGCTTAGAGTGATAATCAATAATAATAGTTTCTCTTTCCCTTCCAGTTTGATTTAGTTGTTTTTTTCTGCTCATTGAAGAGGCCATTCCCTGACTGCTTCTTAAAGAGGCCTATTCACTGAAAGGGCGTCACCTCCCCCTAGGTGAGTACCTGAAAAGGCCTAGCCTAAAAAGGCCAAGGTCTCCCATTGTATCCTGGGCCATCGCCAGTCATCCTGATGAATGTATGGTCACTGGAAACAGATGGCTCAGGAGGAGAGAGTGAAGCTGGTGACCTGCACAGCCCTCCCTCACTCAAAAATAAAGTCAAGTGCAAGTCATGTCATCATTTCTCTGATATCATGGTCTTCCTTGAAAATGAAGGACGAGGAGGAGACAAGATGGCAGAGTAGAAAGATTCACATATGCTAGCTCCAAACCCACAGCCCATATATTACCTGTAAAGAGGAACTCCCAACAAATTCTGGAGCAGTGGAAGCTGCACAACAATGCAGTGGAGGAGATTTCTGTTCCAGAGAACCCTGAAAAACTGACACCAAAGGTCCGTCATGCACCAGACCCAGAGCAGAACCCAGCCCTGTCGTGGCCGTGCAGCACCGAGAGGACCAGATCCAAACGGGCTTCAGGGACAGAATCTCTGGCAGCCGAAAAGGTCCCTCAACCCACAGACGACAAAGGTCAGTGAGAGAGACTTCTGGGCTGGCCAAGAGGGGAGCAGGGTGTCTCCATAACTCAGGTCCCCTTGGGAGGCAGCAGCAGAGGCAGCAGAGGAAAGGGGCTCCCAAAGCAGACAGGAGCTCAGATCCATTGTTGAAGATCTCCCCATAAACCCCCTGAGGGAACTGAGCCCTGTGTGGAGGCCCTGCCCCCACCTGAGCACCTGAACTTAATCTCACACTGAATAGCAGCTCCACCCCCCCAATGAAAACCCTGGGGCTGGGAAGCAGCATTTGAATCTCAGACCCCAAGCACTAGCTGGGCGGATCTGGAGGTGAGGCAGGGGGGAGAGGAATCTCAGAAGTCAAGTAACTGGCTGGGAAAATGCCAAGAAAATGGAAGAAAAATAAGACCATACAAAGCTACTTTCTTGGGGAACAGATATTTATTTCCTCCTTTCCTTTCAGATGAGGAAGAACAATGCTTAACATCAGGGAAAGACACAGAACTCAAGGCCTCTGTATCCCAAACATCCGAAATAGATATTCAATGGGCTTAGGCCATGGAAGAGCTCAAAAAGGATTTTGAAAATCAAGCTAGACAGGTGGAGGAAAAACTGGGAAGAGAAATGAGAGAGATGGAAGAAAAGAATGAAAAACGGGCCAACACCTTGCTAAAGGAGACCCAAAAAAATGCTGAAGAAAATAACACCTTGAAAAATAGACTAACTCAATTGGCAAAAGAGGTTCAAAAAGCCAATGAGGAGAAGAATGCTTTCAAGAGAAGAATTAGCCAAATGGAAAAAGAGGTTCAAAAGCTCACTGAAGAAAAGAGTTCTCTCAAAATTAGGATGGAACAGATAGAGGCTAATGACATTCTGAGAAACCAAGAAATACAAAAAAACCCCAAAAGAATGAAAAAATGGAAGATAATGTGAAATATCTCATTGGAAAAGCAACTGACCTGGAAAATAGATCCAGGAGAGACAATTTAAAAATTATGGGAACTACCTGAAAGCCATGATCAAAAAGAGAGCCTAGACATCATCTTTCATGAAATTATCAAGGAAAACTGCCCTGAGAGTCTAGAACCAGAGGGCAAAATAAGTATGGAAGGAATCCGTCAATCACCACCTGAAAGAGATCCAAAAAGAGAAACTCCTAGGAACATTGTGGCCAAATGCCAGAATTCCCAGGTCAAGGAGAAAATATTGCAAGCAGCTAGAAAGAAACAATTCCAGTACTGTGGAAATACAATCAGGATAACTCAAGATCTAGCAGCTTCTACATTAAGGGATCGAAGGGCGTGGAATAGGATATTCCAGAAGTCAAAGGAACTAGGACTCAAACCAAGAATCACCTACCCAGCAAAACTGAGTATAATACTTCAGGGGAAAAAAGTTGTCTTTCAGTGAAATAGAGAACTTTCAAGCATTCTTGATGAAAAGACCAGAGCTGAAAAAAAATTTGACTTTCAAACACAAGAATGAGAAGAAGCATGAAAAAGTAAACAGCAAAGAGAAGTCATAAGGGACTTACCAAAGGTGAACTGTTTCCATTCCTACATGGAAAGACAATATTTGTAACTCTTGAAAATTTTCAGTATCTGGGTAGTTGGTGGGATTACACATACACACATACACACATGCATGCCCACACAGAGAGAAAGAGCAGAGAGTGAATTGAATAGGATGGGATCATATCTTAAAAAAAAAATTAAGGTAAACAGTGAGAGAAAAATGTATTGGGAGGAGAGAGGGTGAAATGGAATGGGGCAAATTATCTCTCATAGAAGAGACTTTTTAGTGGAGGGAAAAAGAAGAGAGCTGAGAGAAAAACATGAAGTTTATTCTCATAACATTCGACTAAAGGAAGGAATACAATGCACACTCATTTTGGTATGAAAACCTATCTTACAATACAGGAAAGAGGGGGAGAAGGGGATAAGCAGGGTGGGGGGGATGATGGAAGGGAGGGCAATGGGAAGAGGGAGCAATTTGAAGTCAACACTCTTGGAGAGGGACAGGATCAAAAGAGAGAATAGAAGCAATGGGGGGCAGGATAGGATGGAGGGAAATATAGTTAGTCTTACACAACACGGTTATTATGGAAGTCATTTGCAAAACTACATAGATATGGCCTACATTGTATTGCCTGCCTTCCCAAAGGGAATGTGTGGGGAGGGAGGGATGGGGAGAATTTGGAACTCAAAGTTTTAGGAACAACTGTTGAGTATTGTTCTTGCTACTAGGAAATAAGAAATACAGGTCATGGGAAATAGAAAGTTATCTGGCCCTACAGGACAAAAGAGAAGATGGGGACAAGGGAAGGGAGGGATGATAGAAGAGAGGGCAGATTGGTGATAGGGGAAATTAGAATGCTTGGCATATTGGGGTGGGGGAAGGGGACAAACGGAGAGAAAATTTGGAACCGAAAATTTTGTGAAAATAAATGTAAAAAGTTAAATAAATAAATTTATAAAAAAAAATAAAATGAAGGACAAACACATACACACACACACACACACACACACACACACACACACACACACACACACCATGTAATACGCTATAGAATTAGAAAGGCCCAAAGAAGCCCTCTAGTCTAAACTAACCCTGATCAAAAATCCATCCTACAACATAAGCAACAATTGTTCATCCAGTTTTCACTTTAAGATTTGTAGTGAAAGAGAATCCTGTAACTACTGAGGCAGCTTATTCCATTTTTGGATGGCTCTAATTGTCAATGAGTTATTCCTTTAAACAAGTCTAATTTGCTCCTTAGAAAATAGATGGAAGTTCTCTAGTTTTTTAGTTCTGTCCACGAGGGCCAAGCAAAACAAGCCTGATCCTGCATACAAGTAATAATTATTCAAATACTTGGAGACAGCTGGCATCTCCATCTCAAGTCTTTTCTTCTCTAGGCTTAGAATATCTGAGTTTCCTTTGATCCACTTGCTTACAGCATGATCTCAAAGCCTTTCCCTCTCCTGGTCACCAAGTTCTGACTTATCAATGTCCTTCCTAAAATACAGTACCCCAGATGGAATTCAATATTTTACATGTGATCTGACAGCAGAACTATAACCCTCCCAGGTGCTGAATAAGATACCTCTTAATGCAATCCAAGATGCCATTCATTTTCTTAGCTGTCTGTTATACTATTGGCTCATAGGGAGCTTGCTAAATGGCGTGGATCATTTTCAGATGAACTGCTATCTAGTCACATCTCTCCCATCATGTTTGTGAATTTGATTTTTTGGATGTACAGGTATTTGGATTTTTTTCAGTTATCAAAGGTTGATAACTGAAAAAAAAAACTAAAAATGGAAAGCAATATTCACATAAGAAAGAAGCACGGTCAAATAAAACAACTTTCCATGTTAAACACATCCAAAAACGTGTTTCTTATTTTATATTAATTCATCATGCCTCTATCATGAGACGAAGCATTCTTCATCACTGGTGCTTTAGAATTGTGATGGATCATTCAGAGTTCTTGAGTTATTCAGAATTACTGATTTTTTAAAATGTTAATGGCATAGTATAATTGTTCTCCTGGTTCTGCTCACTTAATTCCATATCAGCTAATACAAATCTTCCAAGTTTCCCTGAAATGATATCTAAAGAGCAAACAGAGATCCTTCTCTCAATGATTTTAATTCCTGATTTCTTATTGCACTCAATCTATACTATGAAATTTTGGCATTTTTTTCATATGATGACAGCTCCAGGAAATTTTTAAAGTCTGGTCCTGTCCAAGAGAAAACATTTCATCATTCAAGACTGAGGATTTGGTATGCTTTATATAGTAACTTTTAGATTACTTTGGATTTATGTGATATGAAGTTTTAAGTGGAACAGAGCAGCAAAAATGAATTATCTTGAATCATTTCACTGAAATTTGATGGAATTAACAGACATCTGCCTTAAAAATTAAATACCAGATTATTTAGTCATTCAAAATATAGAATGTTTCCACATACGATCTAAACATGACAGACTACTCTTCTTAAAAAGTTACAAATTGGCAATTTTCTATTTTTCTCTCAAATTCTAAGTCAGGAAGACCTGAGTTCAATTCTGACCTCAGACAATTACCAGCTGTATGACCCTGAGCAGGTCACTTAACCCTATTGCTTCAGTTTCCTCTGTAAAAGGAGCCAGAGAAGAAAATGACAAACTCCTCTAGTATCTTTGCCAAGAAAACCCTAAGTGAGGTGGGTCACAAAGAGTCGGACATGACTGAACAACGCTGCAAGTGGCAAACCCAGCATAGGCAATTCTATCATCAGTAAGAAGGAAAAGCCCAGGCCCTGTCTCTACCGAGGGAGGCTCCACTATAATATTATACTCAGGTTACTATTAGAGTATTGAGTTTCAATCTAAATTTTCCCATTTTAAATGGGAGAATGATAGTTTCTGGAAAGGTCTAAAAGACATATTAGACTCCTTGTCCTCATGTAGGCTCCTTGAGGGCTGGGAATATTCTTTACCTTTCTTTTATATTCTAAGCACTTAGCACAGTGGCTGGCACATGCTTAATAAAAGCTTACTGACTGACTGAATGACATTCCCAGACAAATACTATAGTTGAAGATCTAGAAATATGTAACCTGGAAAAGAGACATCTTGAATTAGTGGGGGAAGAATGCAGATAGAATCGTAACTGTATTCAATTATTCTAATAATTATGTTGAAGTAATACACACACATATATATAGTATTGATCCAAAGAGGAAGAAATTTCTAATAATTAGAACTGCCTACCAATAAAATAAGGGGTAAGGTCTTCATTACCAAAAAGACCGTGATGAATAGAAAGAAGGATTAGATAGCCTCTAAGTGTCCGTTGGAATTTTTCTTCTTAATTTTCATTGATATTTATTGTTTTTATATCAGAAATTTCTCCTAGTATTCCTACCTTTTCCCATTCCATAAATCCATCTATACAAGAAATGATTTTTTAAAAGACAAGAAAAAAATCAGCAAAGCTGATCAATACACATCAAAAAAAATCTGAAAACCTATGCAATGTTGCACATCCATGGACTTCCCATTTTTTTTTTAAGGGGAAGAAGGTGTCTTTCCTATTTCTTTTTTGGAGCCATGGTTTTCTTGGTAATTCTACATTACTTTTGACTGCTTTTAGTTTCTGTTCCTTAATATTTAATATTGTTGCAGTCAGTGTATATTGTTTTCTTGCTTCTGTTTACTTTTCTCTGCATCGATTCATACAGGTTTTTCCAGGCTTCTCTGTATTCATCATCTTCACTGTTTCTTACAGCACAGTAATATTTCATTAAATTCATGCAGTATAATTTGTTTAGCAATTCCCCAATCAATGGATTACTATTTTGTTTCTAGTTCTCTCTCACAAAAAGGTAATACTGTAAGTATTTATCAATAACTTTCTTGGGACACATTCATGGTAGTGAAGTGTTTGTGCCATAGTGTACGGACTAATTTTCAATGCATCTTTGATTCCAAAGTGGACTATTTGAACTTTTGGAAAATCAATTTTTTCACCTTAATCAATTTCCAGGATGTATCAAATAAGACAGTTCTGTGTTAAGTAAACCTGATGAAAATTGTTTTATTCAGTAACTTAAATGGCATTTTTGTGAACAAGACAGAGAAATGTGGACTAGATAAGAGTCAAAATACTGAACAAGAGAAAGGTGTCAATCTAAAAGGAGATTCTTAATGACGCCCCACCACAGGGGTCAATCCTTCACTCTTGTCCTGTGGCATGATATTGTTAGGAGTTGTTTAGCATGATGACTGCAATTACACATCGATTAAATGCTTGCTATGGGGCATTGTAGTACAATGATGAGAGTGCTGGAAATAGAATCAGGAAAATGCAGGCTCAGATCTTTCTCCTGACACTTCTCAGCTGCCTCAATCTGAGTCTCAGTTTCCTCAGTAGTAAAAGATGGTTATTAATACCTACAGTACCTACCTCATAGCATTACAGCAAGACTCCACTGAGGTAAGGCATATGGGTCACTGTGCCAGCTGTAAGGTGGTTTACAGAAGTCAGTGATGACGATTATGATAATGAGCAAAGAACCATACTCGGTATTAAGGAAGGAAAGCCAATATGCTACACGTGCGGCAGAAAGGAAAAGGAGAGAAACAAGCTTCCTCCCCTCCTCTTCCATGGGTGAAAAAGAAGACCCTTCCTCAACAGTTGGAATGTTTTTGTTTGTAATAACGAACCATATCATCAACATCAAGTCATGTTCTTGCAGAGCTCCTGGCTGTTGGTGACCCCTGCTTTGTCGATCGTAACAGACCATCTCTATATGCTGACTTTTACACAAGTCTTACTAAGCTCCAACTTCGATTTGCCTGAGGTTTCACATTCTCCTGAGTGAAGACAATGGTTCTTATCCTGATAGAGGTGGAACACCTTGACCTATTTTGATGGGTCTCCATAAAGGTAACATGGAAAACTGTAACTCTGAGGAAAGAGGAATGCTTCAGGCCATCCTTTGAGTTTATCACTTTTCCACTGAAGTATTCTATCAGCACAGTCATAAATTTGAGTTTTTAAAACAGAGCCTTCTAGAAAGGATGCATTTCAGCATGTTTTGAATGTCTGAATTTCCTGTTTTAAAAGACTTGGAACATGAATATAAAGATTCACTGGGGGACAAATTCCATGATTTATTCCAAATTATTTAAGTAAAAACCAAAAAACATTGCTGGGTTTAAAAAGGCACATTAAAATGAAAACACAAATAAAAGCACATTTACATAAGAGATAGAATAAAAAATTTCTATTAAAGCAAATTAATAAGTCAAATTCTTTGGAATTTGAAAAAGCAAATGTGAACATGATTCAATTAATTTAATATTAATCATCTCCCATTTCAGAATGTAAACTCCTTAAAAATAGAGACTATTTATGCCTTTCTTTGTATCTGCAGCACTTAGCATAGTACAAGGTATGTAGCAAGACCTTAACATTAATATTAATTGATATTAATATTAATCTAAATAAACTGATCCAAGAACATCAGAAATTTCACCCTGATTTTGATCAGCAGTCAGCTCTAACAGTTTTCCTTTGTACTTGGCATGAACCAATCTGTGAGTGAACATGTCTGCTTTCCATCATAATATTCTCAAAAGTTTAGGAATGTGGAAAAATCATGGGAATAAGAGTCAGAAATCATGGGACTCTAGATCCAGTTCTATTTTAACTACCTGTGTGATCGTGGGCAATTTAATTTCTCTGAGCCTCACTTTCCTCATCAGGAAAAGGAACATCTTAGGTCAGAAGATGACTGAGATGCTTTCTACCTCCATGACTTCATTTCAACAAAAATTGATTATATATCCAAGGTTTCTACTGAAGTACTAAGTAGGTTGTTCCACTGTGGTAGAGGTGACTCAAAGGCTGTACAGTGCAGTGGAAGCTCTGCCATGTCCTTCAAAGCTAGGAGGACTTTTCAGACAAGCCTGGTGATGGGCTGTGTCTGTTGTCTGGGACAAGACAAGCTAGGCTCAAGAGGTTCATGATCAAAAGACTGGCCACAGTGACATGAATGCTTTTGGCCACAGCAACTTATGAAGACTATCCTCTAATACGTCAGTGTGCAATGCAAGGCACTGGCAGAAGGAGTATCTACATAAAGGAAATCTCAGATCTTTGATATATTAAAGCACATATCAGATATAAGAAGTAAACAAATATGGCAGAATGTAAGTACAGGTATCCCTTCCACACTGTGACTTTCCCCATTGCAGTTTCAGTATATCATGGATCGACATAAGGAATGCACTGAGAATTTGGGAGGAGTTTTGTGGAAGCCACAGATGACACATGAAGGCCTGCAGACAACATAGAAAAAGTTTAAAAACTCAGAAATGCATAAAATATATGTAAAGTATTACATAATATCAACATATTTTATCTTTTCATACCATAATAATTCAGACTTCTCTGGTTAGAAGGGAGGGCTAAAAATTTTTATGTAGATTTTCTAGATCACTGGGGCACCATACCCCCAACCCCTGTGATGTGGAAGGGATAACTGTACAAAGAAGGGCATCTTCGTGATATGAGAAACACCCTGCTGTGGGGATCTTGGAGGATTTCATAGAGGAGGTGGCCTCTGATTTGAACCTAAAAGCAGGCCTTTTCAGCAGACAGCATTTGGAGGAGGAACCAGAAAGTAGGGGTCTATAGCACAGGCATGAGAGATGGTAAAAGAAAATTTGTAGAGAAAGGAGATTACAGGAAGTGAACGGGGAATGAGGAATAGCCAATTTAATCAGAATACAAAATAAGTAAAGGTATAGAGTGACATAAGGCTAGCAGCGTTATTTTAAATGCCATAATTAGAAGTTTATACTGTACTGTTGAAGTAATGGAGATTCCCTGAAGGTGTAATTCTGCAGTATCTATTCACTAGACAAACTCCTCACTAACCACCATGGTGCAATCATCTAAGAACCTGAAACGGTACTACAGCAGTGACTTTAAAGAAAAACAGTATTATTATTTTTAGCCATTCCTTAGTAAATAATATATACTCTTACAATTTTAATTTGACATTGTTTACGAATTGTTGAAGATGCCTCTAAAATTCGAAATACTGGGAGTAAAAATGCACAAAATGTAACTTCTCATCATTTTTAAGTATATTATGTCTACCTCAAATACGACTTAAAATAGTCAACCCCGCAAATAAGTACAATATTTTGCTAACTCTGAAAGTTGTCATTACAAAGATGCAAAAAATGTTCCAAGGAAATGTTTTTTAATTACTAGATAGGAAAACAAGTTGCAGTGGATATATTTTAAGGCTTATTAAGGGCCATTTGGCTTTGTGCATTTTCAATTTCAAAAATTGCATTCTTCAGCAAAATTCTAGTAATGATTTGATTGGCTACCTTAAGAAAACAGACTGCACTGGTTCACTGTCAAGCAAACCAAAGGGTGGTTAAGATGGCAATGATCCCAATGCCACCAGTCTTTGATATTTGTTCTCTGCTGTCTACCATAACCCTAGAGGTGGTGACTGGAGGGTAAAGTCAAGTCAACCAGCATGTACTCAAGGTTTACTATGTGCCAGGCACTGTGCTAAGTGCTGAAAATACAAACACAAGCAGACAGAAGACAGCAGCTGCCCTCAAGGACCTTATTTTTAAGGGGTGAGGGGCAGGATAGAGGGAATAGCTACAATGATGAAAAGCTCTATAACGATGAGATGGTGATGGCATTATTGAAACAAAGACTTTTGTTCTTCACATGTCTTCTATTCTTGAGCACCTTGCCAAACTGATGAGTCAGGACAAGGTGTGCCCAAGCGTTGCCAGGCTTGTGTTCAGTATTTTCTCCAACTCAACTCTGAGGGAGTAATTACGAACAGCCTTCAGTTCTTCCTTTATTCTCTCCCCTTTTGGGAGGGGGGAGGTTAGTGACCTGCACAGCACTCCCTCCTTCACAACAAAGTCAAGTGCAAGTCATGTCATCATTTCTCTGATGTCATGGTCTTCTTCAAAAGGAAGGACAAACACAGACTGTAAGTAGACCAAGCTGCTAGCTGGGTAACTCATCCTCAGCTCATCCTCTCCCTTCTGTCTCCCCCTCCCCTTCCTCTGGAGCTTTGGGGATGACTGGCTGGATGTCCTTCCTCCCTCTCTCCTTTCTTCTCATTCCCAAAACCTAGTGCACTCTGAAGCCCTTGGGCTGACAACAATGGTCCCAGTCCAAGCTCCACTTAATGGCTGGTTTAGAGTGTTTATCACTAGGGCCAGTTTCTATTGATTTGGTTATTTTTTTCTTTTGTTCATTAAAAGGTTCCTTGACTACTTCTTAAAGAGGGCTATTCACTCAATAGGCTTTACCTCCCTCTAAGTAAATACCTGAAAAGGCCAGCCTAAAAAGGCCAAGGTTTCCCACTGCATCTTGGGCCAACTCCAGTCATCCTGATGAATCAGGACCCAGATGACTCTGGAGAAGTAAGGCTGGTGACCTGCACAGCCCTCTCTCACTCAAAACAAAGTCAAGTGCAAGTCATGTCATCATTTCTCTGGTCTTCTTCAAAAATGAGGGACAAACACAGTCTCTCCCCTTTTCTAACTAGTTTTTCTTCCTTCCCTGCTCTAACTTCCCAAGCCCCAACATAGATTTATTTCATTTTTTTAAAAATAGAAAAGGAATGGTAAAGGGCCTACATGTACAAAAATATTTATAGCAGCTCTCTTTGTGGTGGCCAAAAACTAGAGATCAAGGGGATGCCCATCAATTGGGGAATGGCTGAATAAATTCTGGTATATGAATGTAATAGACTACTACTGCGCTATAAGAAATGATGAACAGGAAGGCTTCAAGAGGCCTGGAAAGACTTATGTGAACTGATATTGAGTGAAAGGAGCAGAACCAGGAGAACTCCGTGCACAGAAACGAACGCAGTATGCGAGAGTTTTTTTCTGGTAGACTTGGAACTTCACTACAATGCAAGGACTTAAAAAACTCCCAATGGTCAAAATGCCTTCCACGTTCATAGAAAGAACTATGGAATTCAATTGCAGAATGTAGTTGATCATTTTCTTTTGTATTATGTTTTGGTTTGTTATATGATTTCTCCCGTTCATTTTAATTCTTCTACACAGCATGACTATAATGAAAATGTATTTAATAGGAATGTATGTGTAGAACCTATATAAAATTGTATGCCATCTAGGGGAGGGAGGGGGGAGGTAGGGAGAAAAAAAATCTAAGTTATATGGTAGTGATTGTAGAACACCGAAAATAGATATAATTTAAAAAACAGAAAAGGAAAATGGATCACAAAACCATTAAGAAGCAAACAATTTAAGACTGTGAAAGTAAAAAGAGAAGCAGCAGGGGGTGGGAGGAAAATAGACTGACCTGCAGTCAAGAAGACGAGTTCAAATCCTACCTTTCACACATACTGGCCAAGTGGCCTCAGATAAGTTTAGCTGAACCTATTAGTGTCCCAGACAATTAATTCCCTTAGTCTAAGCTGCACACCAGTTGCTCAAATCTACATTGTAGAGAGACTTTCCTCCCTAGAAGTTCCATATGCTGATGAAATTACAGATGTATCCTTAAAAAATAAGAAATTTTTAAAAAAAAAAAAAAGGTCTGGGATCAGTCTATACAAAGGCCAGGTTCACTTTGTATGTTACAGTAACTGGGATGATTAAGACTGCTAAGAACACAATGAAACTTTAAAGAACCTCTATTTAATTTACTACCTTCTATTTCTGTATCTGCAACTCCTCTGCACTGACAGCTGGCTGGGATCACTGACATGCTGGCTCTCATGGACACGCTGATCACCTGACCACACAGGTGGCTGCAGCTGCCTACTGAGTGACAGAGAGTCAGCAGAGGAGAGGCTCTCCTTTATCTAACAGTCCCGGTTAATGAAGCTGCCCACCCATCCATAGGCAGATTTCTAGAGAAGCAGCAATGGGGGAGGAAAGGCACTGAGGAAGCTGCCCGAGGCTACACAGTATAGTGCTCATAGGGTGACTGTCTGGAAACTCCAGGACAACAGCCAGCATTTCTCCAGCACTTTATGCACGTCATTTTATTAGATTCTCAGAACAACCCTGGGAGGCTGTGTGCTGTAATGGATTCAAGAGGATACAGTCTAAACACCACCTCTGATACTTAGTAGCTGAGTGCCCCCTGGTAACTCGTATAACCCTTCTGAATCTCAGTTTCCTCAACTATAAAATGGGAACATCTGAAATATTGACCTCACAGGGTTGTGATGGGGCTTAAATGAGACAATGTATATAAAGGGCTTCATTAATCTTTAGTCATTTTAAATAACATTATTATTTGGAATATAAACAAACACCAAAAAAATACAGTACTATTTTTGTTATACTTAATATTCCTATTGTTTTATCACCTCACTAGCCTCTTAATAAGTTTTTCTACATCACTTCTTCTGCTTCCAGAGGTGCCTAGAACTCTCATTCCCATTCTTGCCCAATCCAGAACAGCAATCCCTCAGTTCTACTCTTTATTCAGGACCCAGCAAAGAAATAACTGAATTGGCCAGATTTCTGCTTTCTGACAAATGGATCATCGGGTATCATTATTTCTTTGGTTCCCTCTTTAAATAAATGCAGAGAGTTTATAACTGTGTGAAAGTTTGGGTTACTGCTGTTGAACCAATCCCAAGTATAATAAACCTCTAAAATACGTAATTCAAATCGAGATTTTACTAGACATTTCTACAAGATCAGCTTCTCTGTTAATAATAACAATAACCACAGAACTCTGCATATTCAAAACTGCAGCCTTTTCCAGAATGTCTAGTCAGATCCATGGGGTCTTTTCCAGAACCCACACCTGAATCATTTTACATTAGAAATCCCTACCAATGTGTTAAGTAAAGAGTATTAGGTCAAACTATCAGTTAGAGTGGGGAGCTAGATGGCACAGTGGTTAGATTTTTCAGTCTAGACTCAGGAAGTCACAACCTCATACACTTATTAGCCATGTGACCCTGGGGAAATCATGTAACCCTGTTTGCCTCAGTTTCCTCATCTGTAAAATGAGCTGGACAAAGAAATGGCAAACCACTCCAGTATTTCTGCCAGTTGTTGTTCAGTGGTTTTTCAATCGTATTCAACTCTTTGTGGCCCCTTTTGGAGTTTTCTTGGCACAGAGAGTCAGACACAATTGAAATGACTTGGCAACATGACTTAGAGACTCAAGGTAGGACTTGAAGATGTAGCTCGGTAGAATGATATTCTAGTACTTTAATTCAATTTAAATATAGGAAAAACACTTCAGAATGCCCTTTCTGGCTTCTCTTGCCCTGCCCTTCCTATTTTACATCCTGTTCTGTTCTGCCTTTCTCCACATCCCAGGCAGAGAGATGCTTGGCCTTACAGGTGGAGAAGGATGAAATGCCTTCTGGATTAGAGTCAATTTGTTGGATGAAAACTGGAAGGTCACTGAATCACATCTCTCAATTTGGGATTTATTATTGGGATTAATAAGCATTTATTAAGCATCTACTAGAGATCAGTTACTAAGAATATTTCTTTCCCCTTTTACTAGGGGAAACAACTAGAACACATGTAAGTTACTACATAATAAATACATTTAAAATGCAAAGTAATTTCAGTGAGGAGGGAGACAGTTGCTCAGGGTGAAATTAAGAAATGAAAAAAAGGATTCATGAAGGAGATAGCACCTGAGCTAAACTTTGATAAAAAGTCAGGATGTAAAAGATAAGATAAAGAGGAAGTATATCCCAGGCATAGTCGAGACAAAGGCATGGAGATGAGAGATGCATTGTCTGTGTGAAGAACAGCAAATAGGTGGGTTTGTGTGAACCAAGAATAAGTGAACAGGAGTCTGGGAAGGCAAGCTGAAGCTGAATGGTGAATGACTTTAAACACCGGAAGGTCTGTATTTGATCTTAGATGTAATGGAGATCTGCCGCAGTTTCATTAGGACTATTGCTTGGACAGGTATTAATACTGATTGGTGAGGAGAGAGAAAAGGCACGAAGCCCAATTAGGAGACTACAATAGTAGACCACGAGAAAGGTGGTAAAAGTTTGAACCAGGGTGTGGCTGTGTCAGTCAAAAGAGTGAGATGCAAGTGGAGGCAGACTCAGTGATGTGTGATAAGTGACTGGATCTGGGGGAGCAGATGAGGCAGAGAGAACATTCCTGTCTTCAGTGGCCCTAAAAACTCTTCCTACCCAGGTTCTGCTAGAATTCTTCTAGTAACCACGGAGCTCACTTCTTTACAAGGCTGATGAATTCCATTTTGGAGCCACTCCAAATACTAGAACTATTCCTCATACTAAGAGAAAACCAACCTCTCTAACTTTCATGTCCTGTTTCTAGTTTGGCCTTGGGGAACTCTATTTCAGGTTTACAGTGTAATTCACATAGAGAGGCACGCTGACCTGAACCAGGTACAGTGGTGGCTCTTATACTGTACAATCTACTGCCCTTAATGTAGTGTGACACTGTAACAGCTTTCCCGACATCCAAGCTATACAAATTTGCAGCTAACCAAACTGCTCTAAGTCTTTTGTCTTGGACTATTATCTGAAACCAGGTACCGCCTATACTCTGACCTTTGGCCCGACCCCCTACACACACACCTCAGTACCTATAAACAACTTCTTCTTCAACTAATCAACACAGAACTTTACAAGGATTTCAATCCAATTGTATCTTGTTAGTTTGGGTACATTTGGAAACTTTATAAATTCTGATTCTATTATTCTGTGTATCAGATATAGCTGTGTTTTAATCTCCTATAAATCTCATAAGCTTGACATCAAAAACATGCAAAAAGTCAGTATGACCCTTAGGGTAGGCTTCTAGGATCTTCTTCCCTGGGGATAACTATCCATTAATTAAAACTTTTCTGATACACAGTTTAATCAGCTATGAATCAATCCAACTGGTGGATTCACTGGTGGATCTGACATTAGAGCTCAATAACATTAGACGTTTGAATATCTCATTAAATTAAAATATGTTATATCCATGGCTTTTCTCTAGCTGACTAGTAACCCTATCCAAAAAAAGCAAATGAGTTTAATTTTGCATGATTAGCTCTTAGAGAACCCATGCTAGGTCCCAATAAAATCTGCTTTCCTTTATAAGTGCATCTAGGTCCTGAGTAGTGGGAATTAGGAATTCCCAGAAGTGACTGCATGCATGCATGCATTTGAGCTCTTCAAAGTTATAATTAAGTAAAATATGGCAATTGTTTCCAGCCAATGGAAGTATGCAATGCGGATTCAAATAACGGGAGGGTGGAGAGGGTAGGATTCAGTATTCATACTAACTGGGATCTGATTGTAGTTACAAACAAAGGATTTTTCTAAGAAAAGGGAAGAAAGGAAAACTGAGTAAGCTACTCTAGTACTCCAGACTCTGGTCTCTTATGGACTTGGCTTTATTCTTGACCTTTCTCAATAACCTCTTGCTGTCTGGAAAGGGTGGGTCTACAAGCAGGAGGAACCTAAGTTCTGACAACAGCAAAATAATCGTATTTGATAAAAGAAACCTTCCTACTGAACATCTGAAATAAATTGGAATTGGCACAGATGCATTCTAAGGTAGAGACTTAGCTCCAAAAAATAATAGCACACACTTTTTCTAAACATCTGTGTTGTTGTGTCCTGCATGAGAGGGTGTGTTGTGCTGCGGAAAAAAAGCGTCTCTCTGAGATCCACTTCTGCCTTTTACTAGCCAGGTGACCTTCTTTGGATCAAAAAACACAAATGCCCCTGAACCTGTTTCCTCATCAGGAAAATAAGAATAATAATCTTTACATAAACTACCTCACAAAGTCATAGAAAATAAAGTACAATATAAATGCAAGCGATAATTTTTATTTGTTTGAAGCCATTACTATTTATTATTTTCACTGTTGCTAGTAGTAGTAGTAAGAGTAGTAATAGCAGTAGTAATAGCAGCAGTAAGAGTAGTAGCAGTAGTAGTAGTAGTAGTTGTAATGATGGTGGTGACATTGACATAGACACCTACATTTACAGGTTACATAGGTTATCTCACCAACAAACCTGTGAGGTAGATATTACAGAGATCATTATATCCCCATTTTACAGGTAAGAGGATTCCCAGACCTTTTTTCTGAAGAGGAAAGAAGCCTTGGAGAAAAGTAAAAAATGAGTTGCCCATGGTCGCACAGATAGAAAGAGTCTGCGATAAGACCTAAGTATTTCTGACACTGAGATCAACATTCTATCCACTACAACATACTGTCTCTCTAAGGGACAATTTACATATGGCAATATGACCACTGTTAGACAAGCACTATGATTTTTTCGGTTATTTTAGTTGCATTGAGGCCTACGGCATATTTGTAATAAGCCAACATACTTTTCAAAATTGAAAGCATAATAGCAATATTCTTGCAAAATATAATAAAACTGATTTGGGCAGCTGGCTCTTTTGAGTTAATTAAATTCACTTTCCTTAGGGAACTTATTTTGAACCTCTTGAATACTAGTCTCTAAATACAATATAATTGGCTTTGCAAAAGAAAGCAAAGCAGAAAAAGATCTGTAGAACACAGTTGATTAAAGATGAGTCAGCGACCCTTAAGTTAAAAGCAAAAAACACAAGTGATATTGTGATATGTAAACAGTCTCGCCATTGGGAGGCAAAGAGAAATAATCCCCCATAGCCAGCACTGATCAGGCTTTTATTAGAATTTAGTGTCCCACAACTAAAGAGACAGATCAAGAGGAGAACTACAAAAATGTTCCAGAAATTGTACAAGAGAACCCACGAGGAAAAAAGAAAAACCTGGAGTAGAAAAGAGGTAGTGGCAGATCAAAATTCTCTGGAGTCTCAGGGAACCAAAACTTTGGAAGTCTTTCCTTGGAGTTTATATTTTTTAAAATTAAATAAACAGACCCATATAGTATCATTCTGTAATTTAAAAAATATTGCAATATTCTAAACTTGGAGAATAGACTCATTATTATATCTAAAGGTGTTTTAACATTTTAATTTATATTCTAAGATAAATACTCAAGTACTTAAACAGATATGTTCTTGTTGATATCGATACTAGCCCTGATGACAGAGACTACCAACCAGCCATGTCTGTACATCCTGTGGACCCTTTGTCCACATTCCTAAGCTCTTATGTCCACCTCCCCTAGGTTCAGCAGAGTGAGCATTCCCAGGGTACTGGAATCCTTATCACTTTCTCTTGACATCTCTAGGATAGTAGCGTAGCACACGGCCTATCCAATACTTATCCCTGGCTGTTGTCCCATGACAAGCCTGAAGACTTTCTTTACCCTAGCTGCTCATTTCTTAGGTGTTATAGACTTTTCATACCCACCATGCAGCTCTTCATTGCCTTCTAAGGAAGACTCAATTTGAATTATTCAGGAAACTATGTTATGTGACTCACAACCTTAAAACATCACTGAGAGTGTACTGGTATTTTAAAAGATGGGGCTTTATTTCTGGAAAAGGTTTGGAGGAATTTAAAAAGCTTTGCAGTTTCCCAAAGGAAATAAAACATGTGCTTCTTCTGTTTAACTGTGGACCCAACTCATGGTCTATCTTCTACATATCTCTCCAATTTACACATTTTAGAATTTTAAGACTGAAATATAAAAGTAAGCCATTAAGATTACTTGATTTTTAGATTATAACAAGTACTTGTAAAATGGTAGAATAAAAACTGGATTGATAATACACAAAAACTATACCAATTATAAGCAAAGTGAAATCATAACAAAGATAAAAATCAAAGAAAAGTAATTTGGGAAAAGCTGAAAATCACTAAATTAAATAAACAAGCTTAGTAAAATAGTAGAGTTTTTTAAAATACACAAGAGAAAATACTCTCACATATTAACAATATCAACACTGGTGGTCATAGCTAATGGGAGAAGTCAGGAGGAAAAAAGGGAGAGAACCTGATGCTGAATATTGAACCTGTGACCTGAGCTTTGTGGCTTATAAATGGGTTGTCAGGTTCAGTCTCGACAGAAGTTGAAGAGGACTTCAGGATCTAGCTGCTGAAGAGATTTAATTCTTTCAGGAGCTTTTAGCCTGGGCTCTGTGAATCTGTTTTTTTGATTTTTTTTTTTTAATATTTTCATAATTGTTTTTGTGGCTGATTAGTTGGTTCAGGTTGTGTCTGACTCTTCATGACCCCATTGGGCTTTCCTTGGCAAAGATACTGTAGCGGTTTGCCATTTCCTTCTCCAGTTCATTTTACAAATGAGGAACTGAGGAAAACAAGGTTAAGTGACTTGCCCAGGGTCACACAGTAAGTAAGTGTCTGAGGCCAGATTTGAAATCACAAAGTCCAGTGTTCTATCCACTGTGCCACCCTATCTGCCACTAGATAACTGTATTTTGATATGATTATGTATTTTACTTTATGCATTTAAAAACATTATTTTGTAAAAGGGTTCAAAGATTTCACCAGATTAAGAAAGGGATCCATATGCCAGAGGTCAGGGTTCCAAGACTAAAGCAGAAGTAAATAGGGACAAGGGCATGTAAAGAAGCAATTTAAAACTTGCGCACTCCAGTGGAACCTTCCCCACATAGCACCAGCTCAGCCTTGCCTTGCTAATTCCTTTGGTTCGGGTAACCTCATGGGCCCCTGGCCCATGCTCAGTGTGCTTAGTATATATCTGGGCTCTAGAATAACAGGAAAGGATCACAGATTTACAGCTGAAAGGGACTTGAGAGGTCATCTAGCTCAACTTCCTCATTTCAGCACTGGAGCAAACTGTGGCCCAGAAAGGGCCCAAGTTCATGCAGCTAATAAGAGGCAGAAACAGGATTTAAACCTAGCATTTCTGACTCCAGATCCAGTTTTCTTTCCATTGTTGTATGGAGGGACTGTATGTTTTGCATCTACTTCTTTGTACTGATCTTGCTCTCTCCCCACCATCCCACTTTGAAAGTATAGTTGCTTCTGTATCCCTGTGCTTAGCGCAGTGCCTGTCATCTAGGTGGAGCTTAATAAACCCGGATGGATGGATGGATGGATGGATGGATGGATGGATGGATGGATGGATGGATGGATGGATTACAATAGGCAGTTGCTCTTTGGAGCTGCTGAATTTGAGTCAATAAACAGTTATTAAGTACTTACTATACAGTACTGAGCTAGACTCAGTAGGTGATTCAAAGTTCAGAAAAGACATGAATCTGACCAGGGAAGAAGAGGAGGAACAACCAGATAAAACCATAGCAGGGTAGATTTAGAAACAACATTAGGAAGTCCCTCCCAACTCCGATATCATGATTATTTTATACTGGAATCTTTCTGTTTTCAGGGAACAATACACTTCCAACGTGTAGAAGTAATCTAAGAAACGCATCTGTAGTTTCTTCCATGCAGGGATTTCTATCCCTTAATAAATCTAGAAGCAGCTTAGGTGATCCTATCGTGAGAAATGTTGTTATGTACTGAAAACAAGTTATTAGAACATATTCTCAGAGTTAAATGTGATAAAATACTATGCCTATGGATAAAACTAAATCCTTTAGCATTGTGCTTATTCAGCAATAATGAGAAAGCAAAATTCGGAGACATTAATTAGAGAAGACACAGTGATCTGTATAGTTAGTCTTGCAGAAACATTCCCAGTGTATGTTATTTCTACTCACTTAGTCACTGCTTTTTCAAAATTTAAAGGATCCTCTTGGCTGGAGGTTCAAATGCTTGGTCTCTGCTAAAGGAAAATCTGTCTAACCAACATAAGTTAAGCAAAGGGGAAAAGTCCCTATACTTCAAATAAGTGGGTTTTTTTTTTAAAGGAATTCTAATTCTGTGCATAAGAGAGAAATAAATGCAATTTTATAATTAAGAAAATGTGAATAAATGATCACTCTGCTCCACTCTCCTCTATGGCCATAGGAAATAGATTTTTCAAAGAGACCTGGAATATCCATTTATCACAGTGAAAGAAGAGAATTCTTTTCCCTCTGGTGTCCTTTATTTTGCTAGAATGCCTAGCCTTCAGAGGTTCGGGTCTGGCAGGCCTGCTATATGTGGACATTTATTCATGAAGTCATTTATTCAACACACATTCATTGAGCACTTACTGTGTGTAAGGGACTGTAAAGAGGACTGTAGACAGCTATGACAAGTCGATGGCCAGGACCCTCTGAAAACAAAAGGGAACGTATGGCTGACTGAAAAACTTTAACTCCATCAAGTAAAAGTATTCAAAACAATCTCTGAATGGTGGGCAGCAGAAGGTCAAAATAGAAGTCAGAAGTGAAACCTGGGTTTAAACAGCATCAAATCCTAGAACTTCAGAATGACGCTCAGATCTGGCTATGCCCTCCACTGTAGTCATCTGGCTATCACTTTAAGAACTCTTACTTGAAGGAAACCTGCGACCTCCTGAGGCTGCCCACTCCACTTCTGGACAAGTCCAGTTGCTGGCAGATTTTACTTCTCTCAAGCCCAAGTCTGCTGCTCATTGTGAAGAATTCTGAGCTCTGGAACCGAAGAGAACAAGCCTCTTCCTCTTTCACCGGGCAATCCTTCAAGTACTTGAAGAACATTCTTCATGGTCTCCTAACATTTCTCTTCTCTACGTTAAGCACACCCAGTCCCTTAATCTGATCCCAGATGGCATGACCACAAGGCCCTTCACCATATTGATTACCCTCCCTTGGGTAATCATGTCAAAATAATGTCCTTCTTAAGTGTGGCTCTGAAAACTGAGCCCCACACTCAAGATGTGGTCAGGCCAGGGCAGAATAACTTTGTTCCCTGAGTCCTACACAACGCTCCTAATACAGCCTAAGGAGAACTTACTTATTTGGCTGCCATGATGCACTTTCAAATTAGACTGCCCTTGTAGCCCACTGAAATCCTCCAGTCTTCTTGCACACGAACTACTTTTTAGCTGCCCTTATTTTCCAATCTGTATTGTGCAAATGATTTTAGAGTAGCTTGCAAGACCTTTTATATTTCACCTTATTAGAACTAACCCATCCTTCTAGATTGCTAGATCTTTTAGGATCCTGCTTCTATGATCCAACATGAAAGCAATCCACCTCAACTGCTTATCACCAGCAAATGCAAAGTAAGTTTTCATCTAAGTCACTGGGGAAAAGGCTGAATAGAACAGGGCTAAAAATGAAGCTTTTTGCCTTATGTCTGAGTAGATATGAACCCATTAATCAATGCTATATAGGTATGGCATTCGACGAGTTCTGAATCCAACCACCTGTACATTTATCTAGTCTACCTATCTCCAGTTTATTGCCAAGGATACCATGAAAGAGTGTACAGTGAGTCCCTGAAGTCCAGGTACACAGTTTCCATATACTGTTGTCTACAACATTTCCCAACCAGCAACTAGTATTTCCCCAACTGGCCTTCCCCAATTCTAGCAACTTGATTTAAAAGAAAAAAAAGGCAATGACAGCAGTCTGCTAAAACCTGCTTTTGATGAACCTAGGCTGTCCTTTAGTGATCAACTGTACTGCCTCTCTGAAAGCTTTGGTCATCAGAATCTCATCCATTTCTTGTACAATCTTTGGATAAGATATTTTGCTTGGGGAAAAAAAATCAGATATATTTGTATGGTTCTTGTCAAGGAGAGTACACTCAGATTTTCTATTAAGGATGAATAACCACAAAATAAACAAATGATCAGATTTCACACAGGATACACAGGAAATGCAAATCCATATTTAAAAAGATGCCCTCATTTGTTTTGTTTTGTTTTTTAAATCTCAAGAACCTAACTAATTTTTCAGTATGGCTACATAGGAAAGCCACTGAATTTCCTTGTGAAATTAAGATAAATTTAAGGTCAGAAGGTTCAGACAAATCAAGTTTTCAAGAGACTTACACATCACAGAAAAAATAACTAGGCCTAGGGTAACGATATAAGAATCAAACAAAGAGCTCATATAGGAAGCTAAGAAAAATGTTTATGCTAAATATAAATGACCAGCTATCATTATGAATTCTGAGCTGAAAGAATAATATTAAATTTCATTACTGACTTACCACTTTTAATACTCAAGATAGGCAAGTTTACAAATATCTCTCATAAAGAAAGTCCCACAAAGTAAAATTTGCATTCTGGTTACAAAAGAAAAATCTCAAAATCCTTGAAACTTGATGACACCACATTCATCACCCACCTCTATACTACTCAGTAATCTGGGAGTGAAGATTAATCAAAAAGATATAGAGGTCACAGGTCATGTTTATTTAGCCATCAGGAACCTGGTCTAATTAACTAAACAGATTATGTAAAATACCTTCTCTGGAGACTTTAACCTTTCTAAAAATGGGGAGTTTTAAAAACAAAGAACAATTGCCTACAATATTAACTCCTTAAAATAAAGTTATCTTTTTTGAGGCAACAGACAAAAGGGAAAAAATTATTCTAGAAGTAGTATACTTTCACAAGATTAGACTATTTCGCAGAAGGCTTGTAGGGTATAGAGGATGGCTTCTTTCGTCTTCTGGTCAGTGCTGGTTTCAAACCATTACAGTGAAAAACCAATAAGCGATTTCAGACAATTATTTCATCACAATCATCTAATTATACCAGTTACTTCTGGTTCGGGGATCATTCACATCTTGTTCTCGAAAGCTGGTTGATGTTCCTGTGCTAATATGAATTCCTTAGAGAAATCAAATTTTACTCAGTCAAGAAAATATTCTTTAAAATTAGATAAAAGCTATCAGGCACTCATAAAACTCTGTCTCTTCTCCAAACATACAAATATACATATGCCATTTGGCTACATACTGTTCTTTATAGAAGCACAAATTTAAAGCTAGAGAGGATCTTAGAGATACCTTTGACCAAACTCCTGAGGACAGGTAGGTGGCACAGTGGCTGCAGTGCTGGAATCAGAGGACTTCCTGACTTCAAATCTAGCCTCAGGCATTTACTAGTTGTGTGACCCTGGGCAAGTCACTTAACCCTGTTTGCTCAGTTTCCTCATCTATAAAATGAGCTGGAGAAGGAAATGGCAAACTACTCCAGTATCTTTGCCAAGAAAACCCCAAATGAGGCAACAAAGAGTTGAACACGACTGAAAACAACTGAACAGCAACAGTTCAAACTACTCACTTTATAGAAAACAAAACTGAGGCACAGACAGTCTAGATTCAAATTCAGTCAATAAACACAAACACATAATATGGAGACAGAATAGTGGGCTATATGCTTTTCTATAACAGGAAGTCAAATATTCACATAAAACCACACTTTAAAAAAGCACTTAGCCTATAATTAAAAACCTTGGCATAACCAGACTATGATAGGGTTTCAGGATAAGAGACAAAGGAAGGATATATTCAGAAATGAAAATGATTCAGAAACAAAAGATATCAAGAAGAACATTTTTAAAAGAAATAAACATACACTTACAAAAACAAAGTAAGGAGATGACAGCAAGATAGAAGAGGGAGAAGGAAAGTGATTTAAATGAAGACAAATAGAGAGGGAGACAGAGAGAAAAAAAGAAGGAAGGAAGGAAGGAAGGAAGGAAGGAAGGAAGGAAGGAAGGAAGGAAGGAAGGAAGGAAGGAAGGAAGGAAGGAAGGAAGGGAGGGAGGGAGGGAGGAAGGAAGGGAGGGAGGGAGGGAGGGAGGGAGGGAGGGAGGGAGGAAGGAAAGAAGGGAGGAAGGAAGGAAGGAAGGAAGGAAAGAAGGAAGGAAGGAAGGAAGGAAGGAAGGGAAGGAAGGAAGGAAGGAAGGAAGGAAGGAAGGAAGGAAGGAAGGAAGGAAGGAAGGAAGGAAGGAAGGAAGGAAGGAAGGAAGGAAGGAAGGAAGGAAGGAAGGTCTTAAAAGAAAAGGAAGGCACCTGGGACTTTTATTAGACCTTGTTAACTTTTAAACATACTCTTTAAGCAACTCAAAGATACACCTGAGAAGACAAGTTTTCCTGGAAAATATAAGCTTCAAAATAGTTGCTCACCCTTGGTTGCATATTAATAGCCATGAATTTTACATATTTAAAAATAATTATTTAGAGAAATGATTACAGACCAGCTGCAGATTAAAAATAATAATTATTATAATGAAAACTCTAGTCTACGCGAGTAGAGGCAGAGTGTCCAGAACAAGAGGAGCTATTGACAATGTGGTCGCACTTTGCCCTGGTCATTGGAATATTATGTTCCATGTACCACATTTTGGAAAGGACATGCACAAACTGTGGTAGGTCCGGATGAGAACGGTCAGGTTGCTGAAAGAAAGAGAAACTATGCCATCACTAGATTGGTTGAAAGAACTGGGGATGTTAAGTCTGGAAAAGGGAAAACTTGAGTGGTGGGGGATGATAGCAGTTATTAAGTATTTGCAGAGATATTTGGAATAATGATTGAAATTATTCTAAATGACTTTGAAAAGGAAGTACTAGCAACAATAGGGAGATGGTTGCCTATATCTAGAAGCCACCTTCAAATTGCTCCACAAGATTCGATCTGATTAGAATGGACTACTTCAGAAAGGAGTGGGTTTCCTCTAACTGGAGGTCTTCTACAAAGGTTTTGCTAATTTGAAAATTTAAACCATTTCTTCAGAATCTTAGAGTTGAAAGAGAACTCAAAAATCATTTAGTTCTACCTATATTGGAATGAGACTTCCCTCAACAACATCTTTGGCAAGGGGTCAATCAACCATATCTGGAAAACCTCCAGAACCAGAATAAATCTCATTTACCAAATATCTAAAAAGTAATTATCCACCCTTTGTTTGAAGACCAAGGAGCAATGGTAGGAACTGTAAAGAGAAATTTAGGCTTGAAAGAACTTCCTAAAGAGTAGAGTTATTCTAAAATGTAATGGGCACCCCTACCTCTATCTCATGCCTAGACTACCACAATAGACTTCTGGTTGATCTCTTATCATACCTCTTATCTCATATACCTCATATCTCTTCCCAATACAATCCATCTTCCACTCAGCTATCAAATTGATTTATCAAAACCCCCTCCATCCATCCCAAATACCCAGGGGCTCCCATTTGCTCCCAGCATCAAATATAAAATCCTTGTTAGCTTTTAATGCTTTTCTTAAAGTAGCCCCTTCTCACCTCTCCAGTCTTCTTATTCCTTACTCCCCTCCACATAATCTGAGTTCCAATGACAAAGACCTCTTTGCAGTTCCTCAGACAAAACATTTCATCATCTCTGTATTCCATGCATTTTCACTGGCTGTATTCCATACTTGCAATCCTCCTTACTTACACTTCTTGCTTCCTGGCTTCCTTCAAGTCTCAGCTAAAGTTCTACCTTCTGCAAGAAGCCTTTCCCAGTCCTCCTTAACCTTAGTGTCTTCCCTCTGAAATTATCTATAGTTTATTCTGTATATATCTTGTTTGGGTACCTGTGTATATATGGATGTAAATGGCACCTATCTATCTACTATCTAGTAGACTGCATGCTGTTCCCCTTCCCCTATTAAATTGTGAGTTTCTTGAAAGCAGGGACTATTTTTGCCTTTTTGGTATCCCCAGAATTTAGCACAGTGCCTGGCTAAACACAGTAGACACATAATGGCTTACTGACTGCCTAGAAGTGGTGGTTTCCCAATCACTGGAGTTTTATTCACTTTTAGATAGAACTAATTTTTAAAAGCTCTTTCTTCCATAAAACCCAAATTTCCCTTTTCAATTTCAATGCACTGTTTCTATGTAAGCCCTCTGAGGCCAAGCTAAACAAGCCCAATCCCTCTTCCACATGACAGCCATACAAATACCTGAGGACAGCAATCATGTCTCCCACCTCATCTCATCCAAGTTTTCTTTTCTCCATGCTCAACCTCCTTAATTTCTTCAACATCCTATATCTTGTCACACAAACAATTTCCACATAAGACCATGTAAGGTCCCAATATATACGTCTCTCATTTACATTTTCACATTGGTTCTTCATGCTCTGAGTCTTGTTTGATGATGATAAATGCATTTACCACTATAGTTGCTTTAGTTGCTATAAGAGATATGAATACAACAGACATAAAGATCATACACACAGATGGAACTGGATTATGGCATTAATGTAGGGATATAATTTATGTATTTGGTGTGCAAATCTAAAGCTAAGATTAAATAAAAATTACTCTGTATAGCACTATCTATACACAACAGAGAGTACTCTTTTTTGAAAAGAATTTCTAAGGAAAATATGCAAATATTAGCTTTGGCTCTAATAATATCTTCTGCACCATTTGTCCATCCCCCTGCTGATTCCTAATGAGGAACAGGTTCCTCCCTTTGTCAAAATAGTTGGCTATCTTCTGTGCTACTGTCAAGACAAGTGGACTTGGTTCTAGGCTACAAAGTAGGAACTATTCCTTTTTGGCTAAGTTGAGATCTCTAAACCCCCAATGTACAACACCATTAGATAAGAAGGAGACTCCTATAGATGTTTGGTTTCATGTTACAGCCTTAACACTCCTTCATCAAGGCATCTCTTACAGTCAATCCCTATTTTTAGGGTAAAATAGGTTTATAGATATAAAAACCAAACATTTGGGAGGAGGTCGCTAAGAATAAAAGCTTCTAGACAGAAGCAAGAAGCCCAAAGCAAAACTGACCCAAAGCTACCTAGACAGTGTGTCAAACAACAGCTCCTGTTGATATAAGACTGCTTTAGGGAAAAAAAGCCCCTCCCAACTGTATGTTGTGGACCAGTGGAAGCAGACCTTGCTAAAGCAACTTTCAAGACAGAAAAAAAGAGATAAAAACCAAAAGACTGCAAAACAGAAATTTAGCTCATGAACCTGAAGTCTCCATATGTGAAACGTCAAACAAATTGCTATTCTAATCTAAAACTGTAATCTTTCCTTTCAGCCTTTTCCATTTTATTGGAACAAATATTCCAAGTCTCATCTGTGTGGCATTACAGATCCTAAGGACAACAGGACTGCCATGATACGGTTTATATGATGCAGAAGTTCCTTCACTCTCAGCTTTGTGCCACAATGACTGCAGAGAGAATTCTTTGTAATGCCCCAACCAAATTTTCCCTCCTTGGCAATTTTTCTTTTGTTTTGGCTCCTCCACCCCCTTCATGCCAATACAGTTTCATCATCAAAATAAATTATTACTTGGTGGTCTGGTTAGTCCTCCCAATGATACATTTTAATTAGGCAAAGCACTGAAAGAGATAATTACAGAAATGCTGGCTCATCTTCAAACAAGACGGCCTGCTGTCCATTTTACTCACAATGAAAATGCTCTTAAAGAGATTTCGATCAAGATTTGCCTCCTACTTGCAGTCTACATTTGTAATGTTTATATAAGTGGGGGATATAAATCTTCCTCCAATGAACCCCACTATTTTTAAGCTAGACTGCTTGTTATAAACTGCCTGTTTCCGTTTTGCCTGCCTAAGCAAGCAATGCAAAGCCTATTCTGGATAGGCTGGAACTAATTTAATGTGCTCCAGGTTGAATCCCCTATCCTACCAGTTTTTACGGGTAGATTTTACACAGTGGATTAGTGCTGACTTTAACAATGATTCATGTGATAAGTGGGTTTTGATTTGTTTTTCAATGTCAGAAAATATGTGCTGGCAAAAGCGATGTCACTGGGATCACTGTGTTCAAGCAAGCCTTGCTTCCAAAAAAGAAAGGGGGAAAAAAACAAAGGAGTTGGCAACTGCTAAGAAAATAGTAGTACACATAGAGATCAGGCAAAGAGCTTACCCAAATGAACTTGGAGTTTCAGTTATGTGAAAGAACAGAAAGTTGTTTGCAGAAAGCTACACTTGAGACTGGAGAGGTGCCAATATGTGATCGGTTAAATTGATACACTTTACCGCAAGACTCATTCCTATTATTAAAAATACCAAAGCCACACTGAAGATAGACAAAAGCATTATTCATTTTCCAGCCTGAAAGCTATCTTATGTGCTTTTCCCCTAAAGATTTAAAATTCCTTGAAACCAACACTAATTAAAACAAAAACATACTCACAAAACCCCCAGTAAGAGCTACAGTGGTGGGGGAGGGGGGTCAGAAAAGATTACTCATCTAAAGTAAAAGACCAGAGCAGCAGTGACTTCAATGGAAAGGAAGCTATATGAAAAAGAAAAAGAGCCTTGATGTTGTTAGCTAGGTTTGTGCATTTTAGGAGCTGAGCCATTGATCAGAGGGGAAAGGGTCCGGACCTGGTGATTTCACTGGATAGGAAACTACAAGTGGAAAGCACAGGGTCTTATAGAGGTGCCCATAGCACTGGGATGTTGGTCAGTGTTTGCCCTTGTTCACACAGCCAATGAGGATCTAAGGCAGGATTGGAACCTGGCCTGTTCAGAGGCTGAAAGTTTCAAAACAGCATTGTGAAATGAATGACTTCTACTCATTCACCAATCAAGTGACACCTACGGGTTAACTTCAGGCAATACCAAATGTTACGGTAGATGGCAGTATTGTATCACAGGGATCTCACTTGAAACATTAACTGGAATCCTTGGGTGTTTTTCTTGGGGGTGGGGAGAAAACCATTATTCTTCATTAAGATTGAACCACGTCAGAGTAATTACTCTAATTTATTACAAAATTTCAGATTTTTTTAAAACAAAACTTTGTCTGTTTTTTCTTTACAAAAACATCTGTAATATACTAAGTCTTGACTTAAAGAGACAGAATTTTTATTATATTCTAAAAATATGAAAACAAAACAAAACCCCAAAATACCACAATCTCAAAATCACACTAAATGCTGTTGAACACCAGAAACAGAACTATTTAAATTCCTCTCTTTCTTTATAAAGAACACCAACTTTTTCCATCTTATATAAAAAGAAAATCCAGATGTTCCTTATGTAAACCTAATTTCACATTGGAAAATGGCAGAACTGAATGGATATTTTAGCTTGGTCTGAAAATGAATGAAAGGTGGATCTGGTTTAAAAGCACAATCCAGAATGAACCATACCGATCTGGTGTTTATTTCAGAAATCCAAAAGAAGCCAATAGTGCAGCAATTGCTTTCTGTTTTTTTCGTACTGAATCGGTTCTTTCAATCTGCCTAGGAGGATAGCCCTTAGCAAGACCATTAGGAAAGGGAATTAAAACTGCCTGTAACAAATATCTGACTTCCAATGGTTTATGCTGCCCTTCCTCCTTTTTTCTTTTTTTCTTTTTTTTGGGGGGGTGGGGTGGGGGAGATGCAGGAACAGTAAATTCTTTCCCAGGTCCTGAGAGTAAACCTTGACTTACTTCCAAGGGGAAAATAAAAAACAACCCAACAACTGGAATTCTATGGAAAGCAGTCTTTAGCATCCCTGATTTGTGTAACAAACTTTCCCTCACTATTAGAATATTAAAGATTCAATGAACATGCAAAAAGAAGACAGAGCCATTTACCTACTGAAGTCTCATGCTATACTAGCGACCTAAGTGTAGTGTACAATGAATGGTACAGCACGTTAAGGAAGATGGACAGCCAACCTGGAATGGTGCCATCAAGCCTTTTTTGCCTTTCAACTTAGTCTTTCGGATTGGAAAAAGGTAGCAGCCAATTTATTAAAGAGATTGCCACCACCACCACCCCCCAATGTCATTTGGCAAAATGCAAAAACTCTTCTTTTCAAAACTATTATTTTAAAGAAATACAAATTGCTCAGAGAATAACAGTATGACTTGCATTAAATGAGACAGAATGAAGCGAGGAGAATGAGGAGGAGAGGTAAGGAGAAAAAGAGGAGGAAAAAGAGAAGGAGGAGGAGGAAGAAAAGGAGGAGAGGGAGAAAAAGGAAGGAGGAGGATAAGAAAGATGATAAGGAGGAGGAAGAGAGAAAGAAAAGGAAGAAGGAGGATGGGGAGGAGAGGAAGACGAGGAGGAAGAAGGAGGAGGAGAAGGAGAAGAAGAATATCACCTCCTTCCTCAGGAGATAGCTGAGAAAATGTGGGTGAAGAATTGTGGAACAACTGCTGGTCGTTTGCGTTTTTTGTTTGCTGGTTTTTTTGTTGTTACAAGGGAGGTTTAATGTGGGGTGAGAATGGAAAGGCCATCTCTAAATATGACTGGTGTAAAAACAAAATATATTAATAACCTCCCATCCCTAGAAAATGCCAGAAGAGGTAATGTTCAGGATCTATTGAGAGGGTCAAAACAATGATGAAGCTGATGCCAAAGAAGTCATTCAAGAAGTTCCATAAAATTCCTAATTGATTACATTTTGTAACTGTTCAAACCTTTTTTTTAAAAAAAAGTTCTAAATCTCAGAATAACATTTCAGTATGTATTTATTCTTTATTCTTTTATCCTCTACATAATCCCTTTTTTGACATGATAAAAGACTCCATTTTATATAATTCTTGGAGGATGTTGTCAGTTCCTACTCCTTTCTCCAAGGTATTCTTGACTGGTGTGTTAGGTTCATTTTTCAGCACTCAATAGGAAAACTATGACTTATAATTACCACCAAATTTTCCTGAACATGGGCTAAAAGTACACATTTCCATTACCAGCAGGGACCAATTCTTCATAATTAATACACCCAATAGCCTGTGACTGCTGCAACAAAGTATTTGCCCCAGGAAACTGCGACAGGTATGAATTTCACTGAAACATCTGTTTGTAAGCTTGGGGTCAAAGGATGAGTCAGTGTAATGGTCTCATCCTTTAGTAAGTGGTCCCTGGGCCAAAACACTCCTGCCAGGGTTAATCTGTGGTTCATGGGGACCAGAGCTCTGCCACAGTAATGACAGGCGCCTTGTGCTTTGGCCTTCTAAAGCCAGGCACAAACTCCAAGTTCAAATTTTGACATATGGACATGAGGGCAGCATTCATATCTCCAAATTAAAAAAGAAAGAAAACTTCAGGTGAAATAAGAAGTCCCTTTCTCTCGAAGGCAAATTTAGAATTGTAACATTATAGATTTTGATCCAGAAGAGACTTTAAAGTCATCTGGCCAAACCTCCCTCACTTCACAAAAGAGAAAACTGAGGCCCATAGAGATCAGGTCAAATCACGTCAAGTCAGCAAGGATTTAAGTGCTTACTGAGTACGGGCATTTATTAAGTTACTTTCCAAAAATCAGCCAGCTAGTAAGCTGCAGAGCCACAATTCAAATCCAAGATCTTTAACTCCAAATTCATCAAACCACACCATCATACCATTGTTATGAAAATCTTAACTGCTAAGAAATGAAGAATGAAGGACAAGCCAAATTCCTTCTCCATTTTATATATTCATACTACTGTGAAACTGTTCAAGAAACAAAAGTTGCTTTATTTCATAATAGCATTTGACAGAGGAGAAGGGAGGGAAGGAGAAGAGGGGAAAGGAGGAGAGGAGAAGGGAGAAGAGGAGGGGACCCCCCAAAAAAGATACTTCTCCTCATTCTTTTGAAGAGATGGGGAAAGGGATACATAAATTTGGAATACTGCACATGATATCAAGTTGTATTTTTATCATTGTGTACTAATCAGTTTTGATAAATGTTTTTCTCTTTATCCTTTTCATTTTAATCTCTAGAAAATTCTTTGTTATAAGGCTGACTCTCTGGAAGAGAGGCACAGATGTGGGTAGAAATCCAGATAATATAAAGATAAAAGTTATCAACAAAAATTTATTTTTAAAAATGAAGGTTTCCCCCATCTGATGAATGGCCAAAAGATGTCAATGGGCGGTTTTCAGAAGAAGAAATCAAAGCTATGTACAGTCACATGAAAAAATGGCTCTAAATCAACTGAGGAAACAATTCTTAGGTACCACCTTACACCCATCATTTGGCTAACATGACAGAAAAAAGAAAATGACAAATGCTCGAGGTGGTATGGAAAAATAGGGACACTAATGCACTACTGGCGGAGCTGTGAACTTGTCTAACTATTATGGAAAACAATTTGAAACTAAGCCCAAAGGGTTATAAACCTGTGTTTATTTTTTGACCCAGTAATACCACTATTAAATCTGTATTCCCAAGAGATTAAAGAAAAAGGAAAAAACCTATATGTACAAAAATATTTATAACAGCTCTTTTTTGTGATGGCAAAGAATTGGAAATTAAGGGGATGCCCATCAACTGGGGAATAGCAAAAGAAGTTGTGGTATATGAATGTAATGGAATGCTAATGTGCTATAAGAAATGATGAGGGGGATAGGTTCAGAAAAACTTGGGAAGATTTATACACACTGATGCAAAGTGAAGTGAGCAAAATGAGGAACACAACTGTACACAGTAAAAGCAATATTCTAACAATGACCAACTACGAAAGACTTAATTATTCTAATCAATATAATGATCCATGACAATTCCAAAGGACTGATGACCAAAAAATGCCATACACTTCTAGAAAGAGAACTGATGAATTCTTGAGTGAAGACTGACGTGCACTGTTTGATTTTTCTTGTTTTATCTTATTTTTTGCAATGGCAAATATGGAAATGTTCTGTATGACCTCACATGTATAATAGGTATCATACTGTTTGCCTTCTCAATAAACAGGGGAGAAGCTGAAAGGAAGGAAAGAATTTTGAACTCAGAATAAAATTAATGTTAAAAAATAATCTCGAAGAAATGAAAGTTTTACAGTAGTTAATCTCTAAGGAAAAGTTCTTTCCAGTTTTAATACTGTTATCCATCGACTATTGTAGGCTCATAAGATAAGATAAAGTATTACCTAAATAAAAAAAATTAAAAAAACAGTTCTTCAATGAGCAGAGAGAATATGGTTGGGTCAGAGTTCTCAGTTCAAATCTTGAATGCCTATTTGTGGTTGGAAGAAAGATACAAATCAAATTACAGAGTACCTGTAACATCAGTTGCTCCAAAAACAAGACATTCATCTCCCACCTCCATGCCTTTGCATTCGCTGTCCACCTCTCATCTCCATTTAGTTTCTCTAGCTTTCTTTAATCCTCAGCCCAAATCCCACATTCTGTAGGAAGTCCTACTGATCCTTTGCTATTGCTTTCCCCTTTCAGAATTTCTTTATCTAATTAGTACCTATCTTCCAAATCCCTGTTTCTACATGTGGTCTTCCTTATTATAACGCAGCATCCTAGAATACAGAGGCTCTTTTTTCTTTGTTTGCATTCCCACTGCTCATCACAGCTTCTGGCATGTAAGAAGCCCATGCCTGTTGACTGACTGACTGACAGACGTCAAGGAATTTGCAATTTCCTCATTAGTAAGAGGCACGTATTCACCTTTGCTGGTTCCTCATCTCAACTTCACTCCTTAAATATGGGTGTTCCCTGCCTCTAATTCTTTCTCTTCATTCTTTCCCTTGGTGAGTTTATCCATTTCCATAGCTTGAATCTAACTGATGACTCCTAAATCTATACCTCCAGGTCTAGTTTCTCTCCAAAGACCTATGAAACAACGCCTAACTGTCTTCTGGACATTCTTTCAACACTTTATAAACTCAACATATCCAACGCTGCACACCTCATCCTATCATCAAACCTTATTCCTTCCAAAATATCTGTATTCCTGTTTATGGTACCATCATACTTAGTAGTATCTTACTCTTCTTTCTCCCTAAACCCCTGCTCTATCTTACATCCATTCAGTTTCCAAGACCTCATAATTCTGCCTCCATAATGGCTCTAGCATCCAAACCCTCTTTAACTATCCTAATTCAACTACTTTAGAATGAATATGCTATAGTAAATACAGAAAGAGACAGGATGACATAGACTTCCATTTTGATCCACCTCTGACAATTACCAGTAATGCGACCATGAGTAAATTGCTTACCTTCTTGAAGCCTCAGTGCCCTTATCTCTTAAAAAGGGATGGTAATACTTCTAATATTAATTCACAGACTTAATGTGAGACACAGATGAGATAATGTATGTAAATCTAAATAAAGGTCAGCTTTTCTTTATGAGTTCAGTCCCTCAGTACATCTAGCATATACTATGGTAATGTTGCCTTCCATGGTCTTCTGCCTCTAGGTTCCCTACGCAGTCTCACTTACTGACCCTATGAGTCCCCATGGGTTCAATTATCATTTTTCACATAGAAGACCCCAACATCTATATATCTATCCCTAGCTATAGTACCACATCACCTATTACGTATTGGACATTTATAAGAGATACCTCAAGCTCAACATGTCCAAAACAGAACAGCAAAGTAGATTGGTAACTAGTGAGGTGGGCCTGGAGTCTGGAACACCTGTGTTCAAATCTTGCCTCGGATGCTCACCAGCTGTGTGACCCCAGATGATCCACTTAACCTCTGCCTGAGTTTCTCAACTGTATAATGGGGATAATAATATCACTTCCTCCCAGAACCGTTGTGAGGTTCAAAAGAGACAATATTTGTAAAGTACTTAGCACAGTGCCTAGCACACAGAAGGGACGTAATAAGTCCTTCCTTCCTTACTTCTCTTCTATTATCTTTCTCCCCAAACATACTCCTCTTCCAAACTTCCTTATTTTTATTAATCTTTTCATTCAATTTCAGTATCATTCTATATGCCAAGCACTGGGCTAGACACTGGTGAAAAAAAATAGAAATTCTATAACAAACCATAATGACAAGGTGATTACATTCTTAAAGAGTTGACAACAACAAATTAAGGATATACAGAATAAATTTAAAGAAAATAAAAACAAATAACATGACATATAAGGAAGTTAGGATAGAGATAAATTTAAGGAAAATAAAAATAAATAAGTAGCATACAAAGAGTTAGGGCACTGTCAGGTGGGGAGATCAGGGAAGGTGGAAGAAGATGGCACGTAAGCCTAGGCTCGAAGGAAGAGAGGCGTTCTATTAGACAGTGGAGGAAGAGCTAAGGAAGGAAAGCTTTCCAGGCAGGACATCCCTGCAAAGGCATGAAGTGAAGAACTGGAGTTTCATGTGTTAAGAAGAGAATGAAACATCAGTTTGACTGGTTCCCAGCACACAGGAGTGTGAGTAATGTCCAGTGAGACTGGAAAGATAGGTTGGGGTCAGGCTGGGAAAGCTAAACAGGAGTTCATATTTTATTCTAGAGGCAAGAGAGGCAATAGGTTATATTCCTTCCGAACTTCTGCCTCTTAGAAGCCCTGGTTTCCTTCAGTACTCATTTCAAGCACCACCTTCTACTCAAAGCCTTTCAGATCCCCCCAAGCTGCAAGTGACTTTTCCTTCTAAATTACCTGGCAACTGTTCTGGAGAGACCCAGATGTATGCACATGTCTCCCCTGCCCCCCGCCCCCTGCCTTGTCTTTGTATCATCGGTGCCTGGCACGTAGGGGCTTGATAAATGCTCACTGCTCGATTGATTCTTGCCCACCCCTGTGACTTCATGCATTTTATTCCCCATCCTTGGAATGGACTCCTTACCCTCCCGTCCCCATCTCCAATAGTTGGATTTCTTCCTTCCTTCAAGGTTCAACTCAAGTGCTGCGCCTTCTGTGACACCTTCCTTGATGATCATTTCCTATGCCAAAGACCCTTTCTTTACATTTCTCAAAGCATTTTGTACAGACATTTTTTTGCACCTAAAATGAAGACCTCAATTATTTGGATACATTTTCCCTTCCATTAAGTTCCTGGAGGGCAGGGTCTATGGGTTGGACCTCTTTATGTCTCCCCAGTGACAAGTAGAGTGCCTTGACTTAATACTTAAGCATTTAACACTTACAAATCCTTTTTCATATTTATGGAAATTCTTCTCAGTAATCAATGTCTCCTGGCCATTTTAATTTTTTGGAGACTCTTCCACCAGTGACACAGTCATTCTTAAAAAAAGAATATAAACATTTAGCAGAGTTCATGCATCTGCTATTTCCTGGAACTGGAGTTATGTTTCACAAACAAGAGGAATGTGCCAAAAATAAAGGAGATGGAGCATTGCCTTTACCTTGTACACAAATGCTCAAGAAACCATGGCCACCAAAGTAGCTGCCAACTACAACCATCCTGAATTCCTTTTGATTAAAAAAGAATAATGGGAAAAACTATAACAAATTAGTCAAGTTAAGTGAATTGTTAACTAAAATAAAACTTTTATAATATACTAGAATTTTAAAATTACTTTTTAAAAAATTCTATTTTCATGGAAATTCTGTAAGACTCAGAAAAAAGGAAAGTGTCTGGGACAGATTAATTACTGAAGTCATTAATTAATAAAAAATATTTTCAATATTGACTTGGAAGTCTTTCTTCCTACAATTTATTTCTATGTAAAATGCAAACACATAAACTTTTGAGTACTATATCATAAAGCTCTTTTCCAGTAGAGTATGTAGTGTTGTTTCTGACAGCCATCACGGACCACCAGTCTCCTCTTTCTCGACACCCAAATAAAACATAAATTTGCTGCTTAGTCCCTATTTTTCAAATATTCTCTGGGGTGTCTGAAAAACATAATGGCGTCACAAGGAATAACTAATTTTAAAACTTTCCCAGTACATTTTAATTTCCATTTATCACATCAATACAAGGCCTGTCACTTAGATTATATTCTAAGATTTTTAATGTAATACTATCATTTTTTTAAAAAGCATAACATTAAAAAATCTTGTTATGATAAAAATCACATTCAATACAAGATTTAATAACTGCATTTTTGAAAATGGAATTTTTCCCATGTTCATGAACATAATCTTGAAAGCACAGAGTAGGAAAAGACATATAAAATATCAACTTAATTGCAAAAAAAAAAATGACAATGTGCAAAGTATTTTGGTTTTTCCCTGTGTCTTAACACACAATCAAAACAAAGCTCAGTTTGGATTTCCTCTGATCGCTTCCACAGACTGAATGGTGGTGGCGGTAGGATCTTCTTTTGGGATGACTGCTAAACTGCTCAGTTAAAAGCCTCCAAATACATCTGTCCTTCCTACTCTACATATCTACACACATACCCCCTCTCTCTTGAGTCTTCCAGCGTGGTAAACATGAGCATTTGGCCAATAAGTTGTACTTCTCGTTCTAGAAGTGTTGGGGTATCAATGTTCCAATCACTGTTAAAACCTCCTCCAACAATGGGAAGCAGAGATCTGCGGTTTTTTTAAGGAGTGGGTGGAGAAGAGATTCTTTTTTTTCCCCGATAATGATGGGCCACTCCAAAGAGTGTTAAAAAATATTTAGTTTCAGTTTTCTTTGTTGTTCTTCTTGTGCTATCGCTATCTATGGCAAAAATGGAAACAAGGTACTCCAGACATTTGGGAAGGTATAGCTTTTGTATAAAAAACATAGAATATTTAAGCAGCGAGAGGTTTTGGAGATCATCTAGTTCATCTGGTCATTTTACAATTCAATTCAAGCATTTAAGCCCCGACTACCCATAACGTAGTAATGGTGTTAGGAGTATAAAGACAAAATAAAATTGCCCCTTCCCTCATCTCTTATAATTTGTGCACAATATGGCTTCCACATAGTCCTTTCCCCCTCTATATTCTCACAACTCATTTCTATACCTGGTTCTTCTACTAAGTATCCCTAGTACAGTCGCAATTTATGAAGCATGGTTTCCAAAAGCTGCCTCAGCAGGATCTCAGAGGGCATCAAAAGAAACAGTAGAGCACTACAATTTCAGAGGCATCTTGTAGAGAAATAAGGGCAATTTGGGGGAATAATAAAATTTAGAAATGGGAAAAGCAACTGCCTCCTTGCTAGATCCCTTTGGGTATGATTTCCTTTCTCCGCTATCCCTGAAAATACAAGACTATATCCCAGTTCTGCTACTTACTACCTGGTTAACATTGGGACATACTAGATGGTCTCTAAATTCCTTTCCAGTTCTAAATCAGTCACTCTTCAATCTCTTCCAGCTCTAAATCTAAAACTCTATTATCTTGGTCTATATCTTCCTGGGTAGAGTTTCTCCTTTTCAAATGACTCAGTAGTGACACATATTCTCTGAAAACATTCTGGACACTAATAGCATTCATTGTTGAAACGCTCTTTACTTTTCTCAAACCAAAATGCTCCTCAGCCTCCCAAACTTTGATTATTTTAACCACATTTCATAGTTGGCAGAAACATGGGCTGAAAGAGCAAAAACATTAGGAAGGTCTGTCGGAACTGGTCCATCTTTCAAAGCACCAAAAATGACAGGTCTATGACTGAAATAACTATTCAGTTCATAAGTTTATACACATAGACTTCCCAGAGCCAAAAACATTTTTGGGAAGCCTGGAAAGAAAAAGCAAAAATAAAATTAATAATTGTTTATATACGAGTGGGGGACTCAATAATGAACTCCTGGGAGAAGGGTCCTAATTTTCCCTGAACTTTCCATAACGGCAGGTGATTGTTGAATGTCCTCCTTTTTGATACCCTTTATCCTCTCAGCTTTGGAGTCACTGCACTCTCCTGGTTTTTCTCCAATCTATCTGAGTATTTTTTTATTTTATATATATTTTTCCTCAGTCTCCTTCAATTGTTTATTTTTCTCTCTTCTAGTCCCTACTTGTGGCTGTGCCCACGGGCTCTGTCCTTGTACTTCTTCTATCAATTCTTCAATTCTTCAATCCATACTCTCTTACCTGGCATCATCCATTCACATGGGTTCATTTATCACTTCTATCCACTGGACATTCCAATCTATTCCATCAGCCCTGGTCTCCTGCATAAGCTCCATTCTCACATTTTCCCATGCCTATTTGATATATCCTCCCAGATATTCTTCTGGTACCTAAACCTCAACAATTTCAAAACTAAACTCTTCATCTTCCTGCCTATTTTGTCCATCTCTGTATTTGCTAATACCTAGCAACAAAAGTGAAGTGAATTAATTACATTACTAAAATACTGCTTAAATGAATCCCAAGTCATCTATAATGATTATATCCCTGACCAAAAGAAATATAAAAGAACAAGATCCACTTTTTCTGACTCAATAGTGAATATGTTGCATTCTTATTCCACTTATGAAGAAACCTATAGAAAAATCCTGAAACAAAATTCTGTTCACTTTTAAAAATAATCACATTTATCGTTCCTCTGTTTGTCTCTAAGAGTTGCAGACTGACAGTTTGGGCACTGGACCAGTTTATAATGTGAAGGTCATTTAAACATATAAGGCCAAGACAATTAAGAATTTTCCTTCCAGTGAAATTTTTTCAGAGTTATATTCAACCAATATTTAAATGCCTATCATACACTAGATTCTGGGGATACAATGCTAGATGTGGCACAAACTCTAATTTCCAAAAGCTTATAAACTAATGTGGAGGGAAGGGTGTTAAAAGACTCACGTATGATACTGAAAAGTTCTAACTGCAAAAGATATCTCAAGATAAAATGCAAGGAGAAGCAAGAGAGTTCTCTGAGTTGGGGGCAGGGGAGCCAGAGGAGGATTTACTGGGGAGGGATCATTTTGGTTAATCCTTGACACAAAGGAGGGACTTCAAAAGGCAAGAATGAAAGGAATGGGGAGAGAGGGAGGGATGTCCACTCTAGACAAGACAGATGGTATAGGCAAAAGCATGAGAGAAAAGAAGAAGCCACAGGAGAACAAAAGAAGGATGACATTTTTCATTTCCTCTCTGGTTTTGAGTCCATATATACATTATTCAGATTTCCAATACACAACCTTCTAGAAAAAAATACCCATACTCTGAAAAGCTATCAGGAAGAAATCCCCTGGAGGTTCATGAACTTTTTCACTTAGTTTCTCACTGTCTAGCTACTTAATATAAGAATCTTAACAATTTTAAATTTTTTAAAAAATTTAAAGCAGATTATCAGTGGTGGGGGGGGCTTTATTATTTTTTTATTAATGGGTAGTTTTACTGTGCATGATCAGATCACCTAACATGGAAATACCTTGCTTCTGAGAGAAGGTATCATGCATTCCCCTACCATGTGGATGGAAGTAGCTTCTTTTGATCAGCTAAACACCTGGAACACTCTGTGTCTTTAAAAACGGCCAAATTGGAGACTCTTCCCCTCTTTCCTTGCAGCATCCAAAGTGATTAAAAACTCAGGTTCAACCAGTGAAGGTTCAACCATGAAGTGCCTGAGTGAGGAGAGGTGCTACCTTCCCTTCCTTACCTCCTTTTATTCTGTGGCCCCAAGAAATGGGCTTGGGGTTGGAGTTCTGTTTGTCATTTTCAATTCTAGGCTTAGGCATTAGAATTCCCATTGGACCTGGGATCTCAAGCCATGGCAACCGTGGAATTAGTATCTCAGGCTAGATATTACAGCTATCCCCAGCAGAAAAGTCCTGAGAAACCAGGTGGTCAAGGACTCAAGCAGAAAGGGGATTCTGAACTTGGAACTTGGGGCCATTAGGACTGTTTAGGAATTGAGCTAAATTATGAACTAAATCTTCCTCTTCCCAGAGTAAGAGGTGGTTCAAGAGGAATTGTGCCCCAAAATGTAGAAGGGAATGTTTGTATGTTTATTCTTGCTATACTTTCGAAGTATTTGTTCCTTTTTAAAAACTAATTCAAATGTTAATGGCTAAATGGAATTGGAGTATAGAAGACCTGTAAAACTGAAGGCACACCATTGGTGGGGGACTAGAGCCAGTAGTGGAGAGACCAGATACTCCCAAATCTCCATAAGAGTACTGGAGTATGGAGAACCCTGGAGGAGGGGTGAAATGTAATACATCTGGCATCAAGGCAATCGAGGCCACAGTAATCACTGTCACCTAAATAAAACATCGCCTCTCAGAAGCAGGCAAAATGGTGGCCAAAGGAGTAAAATATGGTAACTTATGAGAGAGGGAAAAAAATCAGACTAAAATTCAAACACAGAACCAATTCATTACTATATAGTACAATAAATAATGGATATTACTTATAATAATATTAAATCATCAAGAAAAACCTTAGTTTTGTTTACTACTTTCTGTTTCTGAAGGAAGAATAGTGACTAATAAGTTTTAATTGTATTAAAAACATGGTATGGAATGACCATGCCATGACCTAATCCCTGTTACTGGGGGTGATTAAGAGTAGTAGATCACTTGAGCTCCAGAGTTTTGAGCTGCAATAGGGCTAAAGTCAATTGGATGTCTTCACTAAGTCTGGTACTAATATACTGAGTTAAGTAGTTAAAAATAGAGCTGGTGGAATAAAGGGAAGGGAAGGGACAGGGAAAGGGAAAGGGAAAAGGGAAGGGAAGGGAAGGGAAGGGAAGGGAAGGGAAGGGAAGGGAAGGGAAGGGAAGGGAAGGGAAAAAAAGATGAATTAAAAGCATAGCATGCACATAAATTAAACAATACTGCTCCTATCCTCCATTAGGTTTCCTAACAAAATAATTTAAGCAAATATTTACAACCCTCTGCACTTAAAATTAAACTGCATGTACAATATGTACAGAACAGCTTGTTGTCATTCTGATCTCTGGCTACTCAGCTCTGTGTGTGTGTGTGTCTCTCTCTCTCTATATATATATATATCCTTTTCTATAATCATTATTAGTGTATATACTATCCTTCTGGTTATGCTTCATTTGCTTTACAATACATTTTTAAAAGACCTCCTTGAAAAATTATTAAAATAAAAAGTATTGGTGCTTGAAATATACATCAGTTATCCATGTGTCCCATGTCAGCATATGACAAAGGCATTTATGCTGAACACCCCCTTCTCTAGCAATGCCAGATAAATGAGGTGTGACTGTATGTGTTATGTAAATATTTGCCAGTAATGATGATCATTCTGAAATTACTCTGTGGATTCTCACAATGAAAGTAAACACCACCTGTTTACAAAATTCAGCATCCAAAGCCAATTAATTATATCGGTGACTTTAGAAGTTCATTGCTGTTCATTTGTATATTCTGTAACATGAAGGGCCAATACTAAAGAATACTGTCTTCTCATGTTCTACATGACTCCCCTAGCCTCTGCCCCATGCAGGTGTGTATGCCTTTTCAGAAAATCTTTTTTGGACATACACAATGCCAAGACAAAGCCTAAAACATATTAAGTTGGCCTTAGAATGGAGGAGAGGGAAAATGTTGCTGACTTAAAAATGCACTTCATTTCTCTTTGGGGACTTGACTTCTGACACAAAAGGAGTTTGCAATAAGAACCAGAATGAGTGAGACCTCCAAATCAACCTGCTTTTAATTAGGTCTTGTAAAGGAGCACGTCTGCTAAAACTCTCAGGTGGGAGAATTCATGCACATTGGCTCATGCAAGAACACAATCAGGAACTGTGACACTCAAACAAATATTTCAGTATCTTTTTCTAAAGTTATGGAACTTTTAAATTTTTTCAAATTTTCACACATAAAAAATTTGTCAAATTATATTATTTTAATGCATAACACCATTAAATATGACTAAAATACAATATAGATTACTGATACTACTAATAGTATCCGGGTTTATATAGCATATATATGATATTCACATATCATATATATTAATAGTATCTGGATTTATATATCATATATATATCCATATTTCTTCGGGAGCACAAAGTATGCTCATATATATATAAATATATGCATATATATTTATATATATATTACTATCTATGCTTTGTAATCCTTTACAATCAAGAATAGGATGATCTAATCAAGAGACAAATCACATAATTTATTGAATAATAATTTTCAAAGAATTAGAATATAATAATTTATATTTTATGATTTAAAAGTGACCTAAAAGGCCATGAAACAAAAGCCAAAATGACTCCACGCTGCCAAACAAAAGAAACAAACAAAAAACCCTCTAGTGCTTATTGATTGTTCTTTTGGGGAGGGATGTGGCAAATCCTTTAAGATAATAAAAAAAGAATGTATATTGCCAAGTTTGCAAATTACTAAACATCCCGACTTGAATCTGAAGAGCAAGGGTATTCCCTCATTTTTTACATAGGGAAAGAGCCTCCTATTCAAATGATATAAGTGAAGTGCTTCGAAAAATGTATATAAAAGACTACTGCTGCTGCTACTAACTTCTAGTACTGTTACAAAAACTTCTATGAGTTGATTTAATTTTTGCCAAATTACTTTTTCAAAAGAATTTAGCTTCACCATCCACAAAGGAAAAACAAAGTATATGTAATGACATGTAACTGGAAGGACAGCCTAGGGAGTCTGTCCATCAATACACATAATCTAGAATAAGTGGTATAGATGGACTGTAACTTGAACCATTATTAAAAAGCAAGAGGAGAGGGTATGGATTGCCTTCAGGAGATGGCACAGGATCTTCAATTATCCCAAATTTCTCTCAGTAACAAAGAGCCATCTTTTTAATAGAAGCATCCTGTCAGTGTTGCTAAGTGGCCAAAAAAATGAAAATTAGTGTCACACAGAGGGCAATGGAAATGCATGGCGGGTGTGAAAAGGCTTCAGCATATAACAAATGAGGAACTTTGAAGAAGAATAGGAGCAAAAGATGTAATCAGGGAAATGTATGATAGATAAGATGGGATATTCAGTCCAAATGCTCTACAGGATGGAAGGGGGGGAGGGAGAGGGGAAGGAAGGAAGGAAGAAGAGAGGGAGGGAGGGGGAAAGGGAAAGGGGAGAAGGAAGGAAGGAAAGAGGGAAGGAAAAAAGAAGGGAGGGGGAAGGAAGCAGGGAAGAAAGAAAAGAAGAGAAAGGAAGGAAAAAGGAAGGAAGGAAGGAAGGAAGGAAGGAAGGAAGGAAGGAAGGAAGGAAGGAAGGAAGGAAGGAAGGAAGGAAGGAAGGAAGGAAGGAAGGAGGGAGGGAGGGAAGGAGGGAAGGAAGGAAGGAAGGAAGAAGGAAGGAAGGAAGGAAGGAAGGAAGAAAGGAAGGAGGGAGGGAGGGAGGGAAGGAGGGAAGGAAGGAAGGAAGGAAGGAAGGAAGGAAGGAAGGAAGGAAGGAAGGAAGGAAGGAAGGAAGGAAGGAAGGAAGGAAGGAAGGAACAGAACATGTGTTAAGGGCCCAACATCTGTTGGGAGATAGTGCTATTATCATCTCCATTTTCAGATAAAGGAACTGGGGACATGCTCAGGGTCACACAGCTAAGTAAGTCAGACCAGATTTGAACTCACTATTCTATCCACTGTTCTCCATCCAACTTTTCAATGGCAGCATTATAAAAAAAAAAACACAAAAAAAAATGCAGAAAGCTCCCTGGGACACTGAGTGGACCCTGTCCAACTTTTAGGAGGAAATGGATAAGCTATGCACAGAATGGGCAGGCTTAAGTACGTCGGAATCTGAATTTTGAGAGAGAACATCTAAACAGGAGAACACAGATCCATCTGAGTTAAGTTTCTGAAGAAGTCACTTTAACAGGGCTGCCAGTCAATGGGCATATTTGGTTGCCCATTGTAACAGTCCACTTATGCTCTTGTAATCAACACTACAGAATAGTAAGAAAAGAATAGGCATTAGCCTCATTCCACTTAACCAAAAATGAAACGAGGTATAAAAAGCTAAGGCATGTATCTAGATGCAAAGGGTCAAAGACTAAAATTCAGGTCTTTCCCCTTTTAGGGGAGACCATTAATATTCCAGGTGTCTAAATTCCCCTAAAATATTTTCATTTTACCCAAATCCTATGTAATAATAATGCTACATAGGAGTTTGGTAAAAATAAAAATATTACACATATATATATGTAAGATTTTGGTATAATAATTTTGACATAATTGATATGGTAATACTGGCATTTGGTAAAATAATATTGGTATATAATAATAAAATAATAAAAACTGTATAATAAAAATGGTTGATTGGAATAAAAGAGTTCTAAGGTTAAAAATGAAAATGCAAACAAGATAAACAACATCCCAAAACCCTGTATTTGAAAAGATTCTTTGCAAATTTGTCTATGACTGGCAACATGTCCGGTGGTTGGAAGGACGGCCCCAAATGAAATGACAGACCAAAAGAAGACTCGCAATTTTATTAGCTGTTATTTAATGGCTATTATCCAGAATCTGGTAAGTAAATAAATGAATGAAAAAAATATATTCATTTATCAAAAAATAAATATTACTTAATCATTGTTATCTATAAAGTAAATTCTCTCTCAGATATTTCAGAATAAAAGCTATTATCTTAGAAAAATAATGGAATAAAACAATTTTAAAATAGATTGAGAAAAGAATAAAATTCATGTTGTAGGAGGATTGCAGTGAAGACATATGTTACAGGTGAAAACCAGTGTCTCTCCTATAGCTGGCAAATGTCCAGGTCCCTAAATCCCATCAAGCACCATGGGAGTCTATAAGAAGCAACAGAGGAACAACAAAAAACCTCATGTTAAGAAACATATGTGACTAGCTCTGCTAACTCTAGTCCGGCCCTTTATTCCTTGTCTACCTGACATTAAATTGAAGGAGTCAGGTTTCAGTATCACTGTGTTTCCTGACCATATTGTTTTTCCATTAGTCTTATTACCAAAACAGCTTTTCACAGTGTCAGTTAACACTTCCAAAATCTTTTCCTACATTACTTTTTTTAAAAATGCATACTTTGCTTTCTGGTTTTTTGCAAGCACAGGAAAACTGCACTAATTTTAAGCAGAGTTAGAGAAACAACAGTTGGGCCTGCACATGACTCAGTGAGCTAGAAACAGAAGAGGAACTTTGGTGCCGAAAAATAAGAATCATGGCTCTGTCACCAATACACCACTTGGCATGAGGAAAATCACTCCTTGTGTCTCTGATGATGGCAGTGGTGCCTGATAGCTCAGCTATGTTACTCCAAACATCTTCTATTTTCTATGTTCATTTCTCCCGGTGCATAAAGGCAAAGTCCTTCTACAGTAAATTTTAAAATGTTAAGTAATGATGATAACAATAACACCAAAGCATAATGAAGATGCTTTTATCTCACAGTCTATTTTTTTTCTTAAGTACAACTTGCTAAGAACTGTCTAAAAAATTACTGGGATGGCAGATTTTGAAGCTGGCCGAAATAGAATTTATTAGTAAAGAAAGCAGGAACCATTGTAAAAATCTATTTCTTCTATATTGCCAATCAAGTATAAGATGCATAGATCTACAAGTTAGTACTAGTTCTGTTTATCACATTTGATCATGACTTCAGGAAAATGTCAAAACATCAAAGAAACATCATTACAAAAAAAAAATTGGAAGCAAAGACCTAGTGACAAAGAGGTTAAAGCCCAAATTTGTACTATGTCTTACCTACTTACTATTTGTTATCTTTAAAAGTTAAGAGAATTTTATTTTTACCAAATTTGATTTGGGACCCGGGTATGTGAAGGAGAAAGTAGTAGCAGACTCCACAGAAACACTGTTCTGCAGCCTCTCAAAGGGAGCTTTATTTTTTCCTGAGGACCGTGGAATGTTCACCAGATGTGAAGCACACATGGCATTTGTACATGAGAGTGATGTGCTGATAAAAGATTAAGCTAATCACTAAAACACAAAATAATAGTCACAAAGAGATGATAGGAGAGGGTTTTTATTTACATATACATTATTTTTATATTTTTATTTATATATAAATTATTTTTTTATTTATATATATTTTTATTTATATATAAATATATATTTTTATTTATATATAAATTATTTTTTTATTTATATATATATTTTTATTTATATATAAATTTTTATTTATATATAAATTATTTTTTAAATCCAGAAATATCATTGAGCTGATTATTTTTCTCATCTTTGGCCTCTTACTGTTGTTTTTATTTTAAAAGAGGATTTGGCCATATGAAGCCTACTACTTTGTTGGTCTAAACTCTATACGAGTGAAATTTAGCTCTTACTGAAATAAAAAGGAAAGATGAATCAGACATTCCAAGTTGGTTTTATTTTTTAAACGCTGACATCAACCAACTTTTATCACGTGCATGTTGACACATAATATATCACACAGTGTGCTAGATACTGGGGATAGGGGTAGGGACTAGGATTGGGATATAGTTTCATTGGTTTAGAAAATTGGAGGATGAAAAATCTCCTTCCACTGAGGCACACTTGTACCTTCTCTGTGATACATAAATCCAGAGAATTACTGGGACGTGGAGAGTTTCAAGTGACATGCCCACTGTCATGAAGCCAGTACGTGTCAGAGCAGGGACTTGAACACAGGTCTTCCTAGCTTCAAGGAACTATAGGATGCCATCTAGGTTTTGGGAATATAGAGATAAAAAGAAAATAGTCACTTCCTTGTGGGAGTTCCATTGCATTAGGGGAAGAAGGGATGACATACAAAAATAAGTATTTCCAAAACATATTGAAATAAATACAAGATACTAAATACATTCTTTTTTTTTTGCACTTCTTTTTCCCACTTCCAACTTCATACCATATTCAATCAATCAACAGTGCCAGGCACTGTGCTAGACCCTGATTCACTGATTCACTCCTTTATCAGGTTTCTCACCCAAACTGGAAGAGCAGAAGCTGCTCAGAGTTTGCTCCCGATACTGACTGGGCCAGAAACATCTTGCTACTCCATGCTTCCTACCTGGGGTGCTTTGTTCCTCCTTAGGCAGTGTAATAGTGAGCCCCCAGCATGGGGAGTCTCTGGAAGGCCATCAGTTGGGGTAAACCAGAAGTTTAAAAACCAACTGTCATGGGGAAAGAGCAAGATACTCTTTATAAGTTTAATATGAATTATTAACATCTCCTCCATCACTTTCTCACATCTAGATAATTTACAAAACAATAAATCAAGACCTGATTTGTAGATCATGACAATTTCTGAAGTATAAATGCTCAAACTGAAGATTTAACAATCCGCTCTCAGGAGCAGGGAGCAGCTGGCTCCTGCACATCCTTACTGGTGACTTTGAATTCCCTAGGAATATAGCACCTTGCACACAGGAGATATTCAACACATGTTTGTTGAAATGAATGCCTAAATTAGGAGCATGTAATATCACCGGCCTACTTTTCAAAGATTTTGCCCACAGAAATATGAACAATGAGTACAATCCTTAATCTTTTAAAACAAGCCTGCACTGCTCTTCATGCTCCGACCTTTCTTAGCCTGGGAAAATTATACCCTCTCCCTGGGTCTCAGTCTCATCATCGAAAATGAAGGGACTGTGTCAGATGACCTCTCAAGTCTTTTTCCAGGCCTAGATCTACAGTTCTATGATTCTGGCAGAACAGAATACATGAGGATGATGGCTGATTAGAGATGACTTAGCCAGATCAGTCCCAAAGCATGGAACGTTTGAATAGCTCACCTCTAACTATAGGTGAATATCTGCATTCAAGAAATCCCCTAATTGCATAAATAAAAACTATACCATTCCCTAAAATTTAAGAAAGTTTTATAGTTTCTGAGGCAACCACATTTAGGAGATTCCTATCCTACTTCATCCCAGCAAGAAAGCTACAAGTACATTCTATCATCGAATAAATCTGTAAGGCTTTTGCTTACTTGACAACTTACCTAACATTTCAGAAATGGGTCCATTCTTTAAAAAACAGGTTTTGCCAAGACTACGTAGGGCTTCATGACAAGGGACCACTCAGTACGCAAGTCCATGACCAAGGAAAACTAATCAGAAGCATTTATTAACTGCTTACTATGTGACAGATACTGTGTAGGCTCTAAGGATGCCAAGAATAATTCCTATGCCTAAGGAACTTACATTCTGTCCAAAGGCCTGAAAACCTTAAAATGGAAATTTAAAAAGAGGGAAAATACCCTCACACCTCTCCACCAACTGAAAACCCTACGAAGCCTGAAGTCACAGTTTAGAAGTAGATTTCAGAGACAAATACCCCAAAAGGGAACATAAAAAAAAAAAGGAGAAACAGGATGGTAAGAGTCTACTTTGCTTCCATTCATAGATGACTGCTGCTTGGTGTCTACATGCCTACATTCAGGCACAAGAGATGCAATTCAAGAGCCCAGAAGACCCTTTCATAAGAACACAGCATCACTGCTCTAAGGACAGAAGGAACTTCTAAGACCATCTCTCCTTCCCTTCTCACTTGACACATGGGAACAGTGAGGATCAGGGAAGTTCAGGGACGAGCTAAGGTCCCCCAGGTAGGCATCTGAACCAAGGTCTTTATGACTCTACAAAGAAAAAGCTCCTTCAGGGCAGGGGCTGGCTCCTTTTTGTCTTTGTATGCCCAGTGCCTAGCACAATGAGCAGTCCATGCTTGCTGACTGATTACCTTACATACTGATTCCATATTCTTCTCACTGACACCAAACCAATTTCCGTTTTTTTAACTCTGACTGCTCAGTGTAATTCTCAGATCACAAAACTTTCATGCTTCCAAGTTTACTGCACTTTCTATCCCCCATTTGGTATATTTCTCCTATTGAGATTTATTTCCAAAATGGAAAGCATCAATCAGAATATCCTAATGAACACTGCCTGTTTCAGGGGCATGGGGTGGGAGTAAAATTAGTAGACATGTAATTTACTACACATTTCAACCAATAATTACAACAGGACTTGTTGCTCTATATTTGTTTTCTCAAAAGAAAAAAGAAGAAGGAGATCAGCTTTATTGATAAGCAGTCAAGTGAGGATGAATATCTTGGCACTGACCAAATGTGGAACTACTGTCATAGGAAATAAGTTGAAATGTGAAAAAAGAATGGCGTGTCCTTTGGTGGTCTTCATGCTGCCATAGATAATTAACTGCTGTCATACTTCTTCTAAGGAGGTCTCTGAACTTCTCAGTCTCTCAATTGGCTAAAGGAGCATGGGCAGTTAATAAGAAATGGAATGGAAATGGAGGTATATTCTTGGAAGTCTATATTTTTCTTAAGGCTTCAATCAGCTTGAATAACCCATATTTATATTCTCCTAAGATGTAAAAGGCAAACATAATTTGTTTCTTTCAATCAAGAAAGCATTTCAGGATTTTAAGTGTTTTCTGTATCTAATTTGAACTGTAACTGAACAAATGAGGCTCTACTGCTTTATTGCTATATAAAAATGCTATACATTATCTCACTCACTGGTGAGGGCCTTAGCATTTAAGGCCCATTAGGCACACTTGTAAGAGAGTTATCAGGGTCTAATCCATTGGTTCCCCCTGTGCCGCTTAAAACTTGGGGACTTTGGAGCACACTGATTTTCAGCCCTTGAAGCTCTATTTCTAAAATGCAGTTAAGTCTGACATGAGAGTGGCTTCTAAGATTCTTTCTTTCTTTTTTTTTTTTTTAGAGCCCTTGAAATTTCACAATGAAAACAGCTCAGGCCCTAAGTCTTACAGTGGAAAGTGACTAGTGCAGTGATAAAGCTGTACATGTCAACGCATATTCAGTCTGACTTCTACACTTACATTTCAAATACCACATAGTGCCCAGAACTGATAGATGAAAAACTCTCTGGGAACAGCAAGGGCTTCTTCAAAATGGGTTTTGTTCTCTGTGAGGGAAGAGGGCTTTTCTCCCACAGAATATGGCAGCCCAAACTCCAAACCCTGGAAGAACTGAATTGGGGCAAGAGGAAGAGGGAAAGGAAGGTCAGGCTTGCAGTTTTCCTTAAGTTCTCACTTCCAATTAATGAGGGACCAAAAAGGATTTTTGGAAGGAGATGAAAACTATCATCTGATTAACAATGACTATTTATTACTATTTATTATTAACAACGACATTTGCAATTGCTAAAAAGCCTCATGCGACCTCAGTTGTACATTTTACTTGTTCATCTCAGGCCTTCAGTCCCCAGAGACCATGACAGGAAAAAGACCAACCTGGTAATAATATTCCCGTTTACAAAACGTCGGGTCTCGATTTCCGTTTCTACCTGGTTTTCCCAGTTCGGGTCTCCCCCGCTCCAGTGCATCCTCCAGGAAGTGGCCACCATGAGGTTTCTAAAGGATAGTCTTCCCATGCCATCCCCTGCTCAGTGAGCTTCAGCGGCTGCAAGACCAAATACAAAGGCCTCTGTCTGACACTCAAAGACCCCTTCCTACTTTTCCGGTCTTCTTAGCACTTGGCTCCCTTTGGCACTAGAATGTGTTGCCCCCTCACCTCCACTTCCTAAGCCGCTTCCTGACTTCCTTCAATTGCCACCTTCACAGGAGGCCTTTCCCCCAACCTCCCAGTGGCTAATGCTTTCCCTTCTATCTACTCAATACATCTTAGATGTACCTGGTTACTTATATGCTGTCTCCTTCATGAGAATGCATTCCCCTTGGGGCTAGGCACTATTTTCCCCCTTGCTTTGTACCCCAGTGCACAGTACCTGGCATAAATGGCCAGTATATGTAGTAAAGTGCTTGGCATATGTTGTTGTTCAGCTATGTCGGACTCTTCGTGACCCCATTTGGGCTTTTCTAGGAACGGTTTGCCATTTCTTTTTCCAAGAAAAGAAATAAAAAGTCTCTGCTCTCAAGGAGCTCACAATCTAATGGGAGATACCACAGGCAAACAACCAGCCAAATCATTAAGTCACTCAATTGGTCATAAAGACCTGTGCCCTTAAAGAGCTCAGTGATATGGAGGAGGAAAACAAGTAAGTGTAGGACATGATCCTTGACTTCAAGAAGGTTATTTGGAAGATATACATATGAAGTAATAAGAGAACAACTACAGGTGTGGTGTGTACTATTAGTGACAGGAACATGTTAGAAGGAAGAAATCAGTGCAGGTTAGTATGCCAAGAAAGGCCTCAGGTGAGAAGTGAGACTCAAGCTAAGTCTGATTACTGTCAGACTGTCGTAGCCTTGATCTTGCCATCACTCACAAAGGTACCAATGAGCTCTTCCATAGTCAAATCTAATGGCCCTTTCCCAAACCTCATTCTTCCTGACCTCTCGGCAGCCTCTGATTCCACTGGTCATCTTCTTTCCTGGACACTCACTTCTGTCTAGGTTTTCATTATACTGCTGTCCTCTGATTCTCCTCCTACTTGTCTGACTGCTCATTCTCCGTCTCCTTTGCTGGATCTTCATCCTGGTTGCATCCCTCAACCATGAATGTCCCACAAGGCTCTATCTTGGGCCCTCTTATTTCTCTATACAGCTTCTTTGGCAATCTCAAATGATTCTCACATGTATTTATTCAACTCTAATCTCTGGAAAGTAAGCCACTATGGTGGAGGAAGAGAGGGGGAAAGAAATGGATTAGCAAGGGTTTCATGTAGGAAGGGGTATTTAATGTGAGTTTTGAAAGAAACTAAAAATTCTAAGAGGCAAAAAAGAAGTAGGAGTGAATTCCAGACAGCTTATACACCAAGATGGGAGATAGAGTCATGTATGAGGGATTGATGGCACGATGTTTTTAGAGTGTGTTTAAGAGTAATATATAATATCAGTTGGAAAGGTAGTCTGGGGACAGGAAAAGACTTGGAAATTCTACATCTGTATTAGCAAAGACACTTCTATACATTCGCAGCTAGCTAAGAGAAATCCTTCATACCTCTTTAACTGCTAGAGAAAATGCTTCATTCATTCTCCTGACATTCTGAACTGGGAAGTAGGGTAGCTGTTTCCACGGAAAGTAGGGGTCCCTCACCATATTTGTGCACATGTAGACTCTTGGTAAGGTACTAGCTGCCAGTATGTGTGACACCGAAAAATCCTCTTAAAATTCTGCTCTAAAATGATTACAAATGTGTACCATGCTTTTACGGAATGATTTTGCAAGTCAAGTCAAATAAAGCCAACAAGTATTTATTAAGTGCCTGCTGTGTTTCAGCCACTGTACTAAGCGCAGACGATTCAAAGAAAACCAAAAAGTCTCTTCAAGGACTCCATCCTCAAGAAGTTTCCTATCCAATGAAAAGCTGTATGCTAAATATATAACCTTAAAAGATGCACACTAATCAAAATTTAATCTGTACTCTGGAAGGTGCCATTTAAAAAATCTGATAGTGAATCGTTTAGAGGAAACAGAAGCACCTCTTCATAACTTATCTACTTCCTAAATTAGGATTTTCATTTAGAGGGTTTGCTTAATGCAAAGCAAATCCGCATTTTTGGAAAGAAACATAATTCTCTCGTTATCCAAATTTCAAGAAAAAGACATTAAAAATCACATCCCAAGCAATTACTCCATTTAAGAGCAATTACCTGAAATAATTGCTCTGAAGAGAATGAAAATACCATCACATTTTTCTTCCTTGGGGGAATAAGTCTATGTGAACAGAAAAGTGTTTAAGACATGCAAAAACAAGACGTTAATACACGTACTACAATATGTACTTACAAGTTGTAGCTGGCAACACTTCTGGCCAGCTTCTCTACATTAGCTCCAAAACATGTGCATGGTCCTTTTTCCCAAGCCAGAAACCTTGAATGCTGCAATCAAATCATTTTTTGCACTTTCCTCAAACACTGAGACATCTAACAAATCATGGAAAATTTGACTTTATCCTGAGCCTGATATCTACAAGGTAGTGATCTAGCCAAGAACTATGCCTTTTGATATTTCAAAATGCTCGATACAATTTTCAGTCAAAATTACAAAGCAAAGAAACTCCTCTGAGAATAAATGTCAACCAATTTCATTATCTTCAGGGAACATTTACTGGTTTATATTGTTTCCCTCCGCCCAAAACTCATTACAAACCTTTTTATTTTTTTGTCCTATTAACAAATCCTTTCCTTTAAAATGAATATATTTCTTTAAAATGAGTATATTATTTAATTTGCAAAAGAGTAGTAGGTAAGCAAATGATCCATTAGAGACTTTAAATATGCTCTCCTTCTGTCCCCTGAAATTACTTTCTAGATATTTTGTATTTAATTACCTGTGTTCCTGTTCTTTTCCACCTACTTCCCCCATCCTCCTGCCCAGTAAAATGTATATTCTTTATTACCAGTGAAATTTAGTTTTTATTGTTCCATGCCTCACCTAACATCATAGGTACTTAGTGATTGCAACTTATTAAATGACAATTCAATCTGTGATTGAGAGTAGTCTTATTTTCATAGATATTCCACTGAATAAGGACTTTTTGAGTTCCAATCTGGCCTCAGACACTTATAAGCTGAGTGACCCTCAGCAAGTCACTTAACCCTGTTTGCTTTAGTTTCCTCATCTGTAAAATGAACTTAAGAAGGAAATGGCAAACCACTCCAGCACCTGCCAAGAAAATCCCAAGTGGATCACAAAGATAGGACATGACTGAAAAATGAATGAACAACGACAGACAATGGATAAGACTCTAATCACACAATTCTGCAGCAACTACTATTAAATCCTACCATCTAAGTATTTTTGGCCACATAACAGTAGCACTAAACTGAAGTACAAGTTACAAGGCAGTGGAGACTTGCTAAACCTGTAACCTTGGTGGTATAACAATGCCCTTTCTTCAAAGTTGGGTGTTTCATCATTTTATTGCACATATCTTATCTTGGTACAAACAAGGATCTGATTCATTTGGGCACACAGAGTTAGGCTACATGGAAAGTGAGGTATTGGGGGTGGGGTGGGAAGCATGCTTTTGAGGAAGGAGTTTTCCTATTTTGGCCAACAGAGTTACAGCAGATCTAAGAATCACAGATCTACAGCTTGAAGGAACCTCAGAGACCATCTGAGAGGTTAAGTGAATTGCAGAAGGCAATATCAAAGGTAAGATTTGAATCCAGGCCCTCTGACGTCAGAGACAGTACTCTTTCCATTATGCCATATTCACTTCTAGGTACATGTAATTAAGCAATTGTCTCAGGCAAAGATCAAGTATACCTTCTTCCCCTGAATGCAGGCATATCCGGATTCTCCCAAGGGCTGGTGTTTCCCATCTCCCCCAAACGCCTTGGATTTATTTTGTATAAACTTATCAGTAAATGCATATGTCTCTCCCAAAACAGAATAAAAGCTGCTTCATTTGTGTCCTCATATTTGTAGCCCCTAGCACGCTGTAGATGGTTAATAAATTTCTTATGGCTAGTTGATAAATTCCCATTATTAAATAGCACTAAACAGAAGGTATGGGACAGAGGGATGATTAATCTCAGCATCACTTCAGTATTCATAGAATATATATAGTAAAACACTACTAACTCCAGTTGAACTCAAGAGAAGGATAACTTCTAAAGATTCTGCATCCCACTGCTGAACCTAGGACCACCATCCCACAGATGCGCTGATGAATGCAATGACTCTCACGTGCTCCTACACCTTGCATAATACTTCCCTGAACAACTCAGGACATGCTGGTAGGACAGGGGGACACCCTCCTAGTTCAACCCTCCTCCCTCCAAGAATTCCCCTTAGGATAAGGACTGAACTCCCTAACTTCTAAAGGCCTTGCTATATTCTGGATATTCTATATGATTCTAGGCCATGGCCCCACACAGATCTATAACCACTACAGTGGTCAACAGATGTGAGCAAACAGTTCTCAAAAGAACTGCAAACTAATAATAACACTATGGAAGAAAGCTACAAATCAAAAAAGAGAAATGCCAAGCAAATAACCGTGAGGTTTCACCTCACATCCTGCAAATTGGCAAAGATGACAAAAGATGGAAATATTCAGTGTTGGGGGTTATGGAAAGACAGGCACAACAACGCATTCATAAAACAATTCTGGAATAATGCTAATAAAATAAAATGTCCCTACCTTAAGACACAGGGATTTCAAGACTAGGCATATACCCAGGGAGACAGAAAAGAGGGGATTCCCATACACACCAAAATATTTACAGCAGTATTTTTTATGGTAGTCAAAACTGGAAGCAAAGTAGGTGACCACTGATTAGGGAATGACTAGATAAAAGGCAGTACATAAATATAATGCAATATTACTGGGCTATAAGAAACAAATATGATGAATAGAGAAGCATATAGAGAAAGATTTAGGTGAACTGATGCTGAGCAAAGTAAGGAGAAATAAGAAAACAATATACACAATGACTGTAGCAAGGTAAATGGAAAACACAGCCACAAACCAATCAAAATGGAATGTCACAAAATTACAAAGAACAAACACGGCCCCCCCAAAAATATGAGAAGACATCCCACTCCACTCCTCTCAAAGGTGGAAGGTGCACAAGTGTGCAACTATATATGTATATGTGTGTGTGTGTGTGTGTGTGTGTGCTTTCCAACTTTTTTGATATACCAATCAGTTTTGTTGATTTCTTCCTCTTTTTCTTAAATAATAATTTACTATTTAGCGTGACTCTTGGGGAAGGGAAAGGGAAGGGATAATGGCAAAATTTATTGGTGATATAAAAAATAAATAAAATTCATTTTTAAAAAGTATAAGATATTAAATCATCAAGTATAAATAAACATTTCAATATATGAAGAAAAATAAGAGAATTGTATATGACATTGTGAACTTGTTCTATATAAATTGTAACACATGATAAATTGAATTTAGTGAAAAATTGTTTTGTGTATCCCTTTCTTAATTTCTTTTTCTTTCGTGTATTTTAAAATATTTTATGTATTATATCACTACCTAACTAATTCAATCCCTCCTGCCTGCCAAAGGAACCCTCCTTTGGAACAAATAAGTAATTTCAAGTAGAATGAATCATTGCATTGGCCGTGTTTGAGAATGTATGTCTCATTTTGCACCTGTAGTCCATCACTCCTTTGTCAGGAGGTAGATTTCAGCACAAATCTTGACGTCATGCTTAGTCACACTTCGATCACAGTTCTGAAGTTGTTAAGCGTACATAAGTGTAGCACAGTGGATAGAGTGCCAGGCCTGGAGTCAGGAAGACTGATCTTCCTGAGTTCAAATCTGGCCTCCGACCCTGGGCAAATCACTTCACCCTGTTTGCCTCAGTTTCCTCATCTGTAAAATGAGTTGGAGAAAAAGGGGCAAACTACTCCAATATCTTTGCCAAAACCCCAAATGTGGTCACAGAGAATCAGACACGACTGAAAAACAACTGAACAACCTAACTGCAAGCATCGTATAAACTGCTCTCTTAATTCAACTCATTTCACTCTGTATCAGTTCATGTAAGTTTCCCCAAGTTTCCCCCCAACCAAAATTCACTGTATTCCTCATTTCTTACTGCACAACAGGGACAGAGATAAGAGTACCAGAGCTTTCATTTCACTGATCTAAGGAATTCCCAAATAAGGAAACTCACTTTATCAAAAGCAGGTCAGCACCTTCCCTGCGACCTGGAAAGCTACCTGAAGAATTTAGTGACTTGCTCAGGGATATACAATCGTGCTATCTCTGATGTAGGATCCAAGCTAGGGTTTCATGGCTGCAAGACTAGCTCCTCTGTCCATTATGCCCTGTCCTCTATCTGCACAATAATGTTTCATTATTCAAATGTCAGAATGTGTTTAGCTATTCCCCAACTGATGGGTACCCACATCGTTTTCAGTTCTTTGCTATCAAAAGAAGTGCTGCTAGAAATAATTTTGCACTGATGGGTCTTTTCCCTCTGTCTTTGAAATTTGGGGAGTATAAACCTCAGAGTGGAATTGCCAGGTCAAAAAGTCTGCAAAATTTAATGATGTTAGGTGTATAGTTCTAAATTGTTTTCCATAATGGTTGAAACAATTCACAGCTCCATGGAATACTTTTTCTCACTCTTTTCACTCTAGTAGATTTCACTGTTTTCCAAATGACGAGTTCTTTATAAACTTAAACCATCTCTAGGAACTAAATCCTTGCCAAGAAAGAAGTGGGGAGGTGTAATGTTCATTCTCCCAGTAAAGTTTAATCCAACTTGGCTGCAAACATGTCATTATACAAATACAGCCTCCATGGCTATCAGCTGTCAGAAACACATCTAAAAGGTTTTATGGCCTCAAACAACCAAGAGAAATATTCAGCGACTGAGAAAGTAAAACTGCTTTGCTCTATAGCAAAATGACATAGTGTTATTTAGCATATCATAAAAACAATCTCAGTCAATGTATCATATAACTTAACTGGGGCCATTAACACTATAATGTGTATTTTTCATTTCAAAAATGGTAAAGGTAGACATATAGGCAGTACTTTTTTCTGACTATTTTGGTTGAGTTTACAGCTCACCTTAAGGTTACTGTAAAGTGCTTTCATAGTTGAATTTTTTGAGACTTACTATAAATTCAGCCTACAGCAATAATTAAAGATGGATAAAACATACTATATTAAAAAAAGTATAAAGGCAGCTGTTTTTCTTCACCATACAGACTGTAGTAACTTTACAACTACAATAAATTCTTGCTAATAAATATTTCTATGTGATGATTAACATAAAAACATCAGCTACATATTACAGAAACAAGAGAATGAGTCCTTTTTAAAAAGAAAAATATTACCAGACACTATGGACAAGGATGAAGGACAGGATAAATATGTCTTCCTTCTTAACTGAAACTTAGGAAAACAAAACCTAGGTGTGAGTGTGGTCTCCCAAATATATCTGACATAAAACATTTCTGATATCATGGTTACAATCGGTAATGTTTTGGGCCCAAGCAAAAGAGTAAAGAAAAAACACTGCAACGATCTTCTACCAGATTAAGTCAGCATCTATATCAGCATCTATAATTAAGAAATATATTTAAGAAATATAATTAAGAAAAACAAGAGTGTACAAAATATACTTATTTACCAAATGTTTTTATCTATGGGAATGTTAAATTTTCCTAATTTTAATTAAAAACAAATCAGGAATCACTGTTTTCTTTTTTTCTTAAATCAAGTGGCATTACAAAGTTGGCAGGATCCCTTGGGAAAGAGATTTGACAGTTTACAATCAAGGTTCCTTTTTAACCCAATTATTTACTTTTGATAATATTCCCTGGAAATGACAAACAAACAAAAAAAGTTAACTCTTCCAAAGTTCTCTTGATGGCATTCTCCGTAACGGCAAAAAAACTGGGACCCACCTAAATGAACAACATAGCAGGGATGGATTCTCAAATGGGCGCGGACGTGTGGGCTGGGACATGAGTCTGGTCCACTTCTGACCAGGCTCACTCTCACTGCCTGGAGCAGCTAGGAAGCAGGAACTGAAACATCTGTAATCTATTTAAATTGGCAGGAGGGGAATTCTAAACTGTATTCCACCCTATCTTAGACTGTCCCTCAAAAAAAAAAAAGGAAGGGAGGGAGGAAAGAAGGGAAGAAGAAAGGAAAGAAGGGAAGGAGGGAGCAAGGTAAGAAAGAAGGAAGGAAGGAAGGAAGGAAGGAAGGGAGAGAGGGAGGGAGAGTGGGAGGAAGGGAGGAAAGAAGGGAGGGAGGGAGTAAGGTAGGAAGGAAGGAAGGAAGGAAAGAAGGAAGGGAGAGAGGGAGGAAGGGAGAGAGGGAGGGAGGGAGAGTGGGAGGGAGGGAGGAAAGAAGGAAGAAAAAGAGAGAGAAGAAAGGAAAGCAGGGAGGGAAGGAAGGGAGGAAAGAAAGAAGAGAAAAAAAGGAAAAGAAAAAAGAGAGAAAGAAAGAAAAAAGAAGGAAAGAAAGAAAGAGAAAAGTCTGCCTATCAGGTTACTTAAGCAATGAAGCCAAGGCGGAGGTTAAAGTGACTGAAGCCTGAAATCCAAGCACTGTGGAACATCAGAGCTGAGAACTCAGGAATCATACAGTCTAACTACCTCATTTTATAGAAAAGGAAACTGAGGCCCAAAATGACTGCCTCAGGAATATACAACTGGTTGTGAAAGACCTAGGTCGAACCCAGGTTTCCCAATCATTGTTATTCTACTGTCCTCAAAAACGGGAAGAAAAAAGCAAGTTAGACTCAGAGAAATGAGTGCCCCCTCAAAGGGCTGAGATTTTCTTCTCAATTGGGATCAAGCCTTTGTGGAAAAACTACAAGTTATCCTTGTGCCCAAAATAGACTTAACTATTTTGTTTTCGGACAACAGTCCATAGACCGTGTATTCTACCTTGGCATTCAAAGTTAATGGCTATGTGGGCACTGAGGAAAATCAGTATGTTCATGAACCAAGGTCAGGGAGAATGACTAGTTTCAGAGTTTGCCGTGGCTCCACAACTGACTCATGAAGTCACGGGAACAACGGAGAACATAGCACTATCTGGAGTTGGGTACAATTACGATGAAAGACTGGTCTCAAAATTGTTTCAACATCTACTTGGTTGCCTTGTTCTTTCTTCCCCCTTCACACTAGCCACAAGCACTAGGGCTCGGGCAGCCTAAGGTGGTATAAATTAGAGGAGAATACAGTCCCCAAAACTAATCATATTCACAGGCAGAAACAGAACGGTGGCTTCAAGTCATCATCGTAGCGTTTGCAGGGATTTAGAGAAGTGTTAAAGTGTTATAACAACCTTGGAGGAAATCTCTTCGGGTGTTTTTGCTTCCAAGTGGTTCTGTAAGTGATGTTACAGAATCACAGAACTGGAAGGACCTTAAGAAGCCACTAAATCCTTTCATATAGCTCTAATTATAGCAAGTTGATTTTCCTTCAACTTCCACCCACTGATCTGAGTTCTGCCATATAGGGGCAAATGGAATATTTCTAATCCCTCTTCCATACAGCCCTTCAAATACTTGAAAAAAGCAATCAGCATCTCCATGACAAACCCAATTTCTTCATGATCAGCGATGGCATTGCAATCTAGTGGAAAAAATACTGGACTTGGAGTGAAGAAATACCTAAGTCTAAATATTGTCTTGGACATTTACTCGCTGTGGGTCATGAATAAATTACTTAGCCTTTCTGAGTTTCAGTAAAACTCAACTGTAAATGTAGTATAATAATAGCACCTACTGTGATAGGGTTGGTGTGAGGTTCAAAAGACATAATGTATGTAGAGTGTTTTGAAAACAAATAGATAAATGGCAGTGGCTAATGCTGTTATTATCTCAAGGTCCCTGACCATCCCTCTTCACCCTTCTTTGAATGTTCTCCAGGTTATCAATATCTTTCCTAAAATGTGGTACCGAAAATTGAACACAAAATTCCAGGTAAGGTCTTTCCAGAGCAGAATGCAGTGAGGCTATTGCATTCTTCATTTTGGAGACCACACCTCTCTTAATTTGAAAATCTAAGATTAACCTAGCTGTTTTGGTCACCCCATCACATGGTTAACTCATCTTGAGCTTGCAGCTAATCTACTAAAACCTACAAATCTTTTCATATTAATAGTTCTCTAGTCATGCCTTCTCCAATTTTTACCAGGAAGATTTTTTTTTTTTAACCTTAACTAAAATACTGGCCCAAATTGGCCTCAGACACCATGAGACTGGGATCTCAGGGTGGACTGATTATAAAAGGACTAGGACTTGGGATAACAGGACTGACAGAGAGGGATATATAGGATCTAGAGGTGGAATGTCTTCTAGATATTTCATTCTTTGTAATGACTGAGATAGTGCAAGCCCAATCCAGATGTTCATATGAGTTTTGTCCAGATCTCAGGGATCCAGACCTTTCTTGGGACCTACCACCATAACCAGCTGCCCTGTGTTTGCTTTTTCTATTTAAATATTTTATTTTCCCCCAATTACATGTAAAAACAATTTTTAACATTTGTGTTTTAAAATTTTGAGGCCCAAATTCCCTCCTTCCCTCCCTTTCTTCCCCCTTCACTGGGAAGGCAAACAATTTGATACAGGCATGCAATCATGCAAAATACAAATAAAAAAGAGCAAACCCATGAAAAAATAAAGAAAATGAAAAATAGTATACTTTGATGTGCATTCAACCTCTGTCAGTTCTTTCCCTGGAGATAATAGTTTTGGGTTTTTTTAATCATAAGTCCTTCTGAACTATCTTGAATCACTGTTTTGCTGAGAATAGCTAATACACTTTGCATCTGTTCATCTCAGTCTTTTTAGGTTTTTTCAAAATCATCCTACCCATCATTTCTTATAGTACAATAGTACTATGCCACAATCATATGCCACAGCTTATTCAACCATTCCTCAACTGAGAGTCATTCCCTCGATTTCCAATTCTTTGCCACCACAAAAAGAACTGCTATAGATGTTTTTGTATATGTGGGTCCTTTTCCCTTTTTTATGATCTCTTTGGGATACAGATATAGCTGGGTCAAAGGGTATGCACAGTTTGATAGCCCTTTAGGCATAAGAATGTTTTAGTGTCCCAATTCTCCTGCATTCCTTCCAACATTTGTCATTTTCCATTTTTGTCATATTAGCCACTCTGATAGATGTGAGGTGGTACCTTATGGTTGTTTTAATTTGCATTTCTCTAATCAGTTGTGATTTAGAGCATTTTTTTATATGACTGATTTCTTCATAGACTTTGCCCATTTATCAACTGGGGAATGATTTCTCTTATAAATTTGATTCAATTCTCTATTATTGAGAAATGAGGCCTTTATCAGAGAAATTTGCTTTAAGATTTTTTTCAGTTATAATTGTATTTTTTCTCCTTCCTATTTTTCCTATTTATCTTTTTTTCTCTCTCTTTTCACCTTGTCCCTCCTGAAAAGGTTTTGACCACTACTTCCCCTAATCCACTCTCCCTTCTGTCAGTCCCTCCCTGCTTCTCTTATCCCTTTCCCCTCCTATTTTCCAGTAGGAGGAGATACCCAACTGAATGTGTATGTTATTTCCCCTTTGAGCCAAGTCTGATGAGAGTGAAGTTCATGTGCTGTCGGACACCCCCACCCCCGCCCCGCCATTTTCCCCTACACTAGAAAAGCTCTTTTATGTGAGACAATCCATCCCATTCTACCTCTCCCTTCCTCTGAAGAAGAACTCAATGTTTGGAAAGGCAACACTACACCAATTCTACTCCAACACCACAAAAGACTCTGAAATCCAGAGGCAAAAACCAGCTAGTCTATACAGCAAGCAAATTTGACCCCCCTGGTCCCCTTATTCCAGAAACCTAGATTTACAACCCCTTGAAATAAAAGCCCCCTTCCATGGAGAATGCTCCCCATACTCCAGTCTCCATTCAAGTTCACTCTGAAATGCCCTCATCCCTCCCCTCCTCGGACCTTCTCTTCCCCTGAGGCTTTTAAATCCCATGCTGTGGTTAATAAACTCCTTTGAATCCTTCACTTATCTTTTTTGGACACTTTCCATTTTTTTTGAGAACACAAAAATCTGGTTTTCTCCCTAAGATTGAATATCTTTAGCCCCTTCCAAACTCAGTTCTGGCTAATCCTTTTCTCATGTCATTGATACTCTGGACCAAGAGAAGTGAGTATCCTGCGTACTAACTTCTCCTTCTAGAACTTTTTTTTGCCATCATTATTCAGCAACTTCTCTTCTTCTGAAGCTCACTCCATTCATCTACACAATCTGGTCCAAATCCTTGTTATCGCCAGCTCTGAGGTCACGTTTTCTGTTTTCTCTAGTTCAGGACCTAGCTCACAGTCTCCTCTTCAGCCCCAACTCCTGGCTTTGTACTTGGGATTCAATATACACAATGATGTTCCCTCAAACATGATGGTTTCTTAATTCAGCAAAACTTCTTGCAAAACCCATGACCTAAAGCTTAACCCAACCTCAGCTCCCAAAAGGGATAGCCACATCTTAGCGGTCCCCATCACCTAAAACTGTGCCACCTCTGTGATTCTGAAGTCTGAAATTCCCCTCTCTGATCTTACTATCCTCATAATCTTAGTATCTGCCTCATTCTTTTAAACGTATTCTTTTAAAATGCACACACACACACACACACACACACAGAGTCCCCTACAACCTACCTTGTTCTCCCATTCCATCACCCCTTTCTGGTATCACTTTTCTCTTGATCCTACAGTTGATCTGTTCACCTACATTCTGCCCTTTGTTCACTTTCTTGTCCCTTTGTCTTACTGTCATTCACAATCTGTCAGACAGCTGCAGCTCATTTTCTCATAATTCTGAATGATACTGGAGGAAGAATTTGCAAAGTGTCACTTAGGTCTACCTACTATATAAGTAGCATTCATATAACCTAATTTCAACTGGGCTCTCACTGCTACAAGTGGGGGAAGAGAAGGGAAGACTACCGAGGGAGAAGAGGAGAAAGAGATTTAAAGAAAAACCTTCTAAACATTAACAATGATTAAACATTAACAGTGATAAAACTCCCAAAGGAATATGGGATGATACGACCAATATTAAGTTTATTTTCAAAAGATGAATATTAGAAAATTACTTCAAAACTTCAAATGCTAATAAATAAATCTGATAAATGTGAGAAAGTCAAGTAGCAATTTACCTGAAGAAGCAGTCTTTCAAAGGCCAGAAAGTTGTCCCACTTGGAAGACATGGGATGTTTCAAAGTCTGGACTGCAGCCAGCCCAAGCTGTAGGAGACCACAGTGACTCTCCAAGGCTTTGAAGTTTTTCTTGAAAAGCTGGATATAGGAGGTAAGCTGCCCAGGAGTAACTCGTCCTAGATGTGAGAAAAAATAGTTTTCTCAGTGTACTCTTCCTTAGTGGTCCAGTTAAAATTTTGAATGTATTTGCAGTAAATTGATAATATTTCTAGGCATTCATGTAAATAATATTTCATGGTCAATGCATAGAGACTTTCTCCATAGTGTAGAATCATGACAGGCAGGTCAAACATACAACAGGAGGAAGATCTTTGGTCAGAACTTCTATTCATGTATAAGACATTCAGGGAACCCTGGAAAGACTTGTATGAACTGATGCAGAGTAAAGAGAACCAGAAAAACACTGTACACAATGACAACAATAACATAAAAATTAGACCATACTTGCTATAAGTGACCTTGGAAAAGATGCAAGGACCAACATTTAATCTAGAAGCCAGACAACTATGGATTCCCAGGGTGACAGACTTGGGCAGGTATGCCTGTTACATTGGTCAGTTTTGTTTAATTCAGGTTCAGTTATTTGAGGGGCAAGGAATGGTGGGACATAATTGCTATATAAGTAGCACAAAAGCATCAAAATTTCTTTAAAAGAACTGTTCCTGTAAGATCAAAAGACATTTTGATAATGGGAAGATAGTGTTTCATTTAATAATGAAAGGAAAGAACAAGATTTCACATTTATACTTGCACTTTAGGGTTCACAAAGGGCTTTTCTTAGGGCAAATCTATTGTAGTACAATTATTATTTTCCCCATTTTGCAGGTGAGGAAACTGAGGCCCAGAGAGATGATGTGATTTACCCTTGGTTAGGCAACCAGAAAATGGCAGAACTAGAATTGAAACCTAGGTCTTCTAGCTCAAAGTCAGAAGTCTGATTTCAGTTATTAACTACACTTCTTCCCTGGCAGTAAGTGGTTAACAGGCCTGGAATTTTGAAAGATTTCACTGGAAAGGGGGAAGAAGAAATGAGGAACCACCAGAAGTGTATCAGCACTGATGACATATCACATTTGGAGCAACAATCATCTACTTAATATTTATTGAAGATACAACGTACTGGACATTGTGCAGAAAAGAGCTATATGGTGTTTATTCCTTCCTTGCCTCCAACTACATCTAAAACCATCTGCCTATAACATTCCAGAGGCCTGAGATAGCTACACCCTCTCTCCATCTGCCAAACTACATTCTTTAAGCTGCAACTACCCAGAAATTACATTTTCTATAAAATTTCAAGTCATTTAACCTTTTTGAGATTCAGTGTTCTCATCTGTGAAACTGGATTAGACAACCTTCCAACTCTAAATCTATGATCTTCTCATCTTAAAGTAGATTAAAGAAGGCCATCAGACCTAGATAAGGTAATCAGTGAATCTTTTCCACACACATATAGAAGCAGAATTTATTATTCCTTGAAAAGAGGTATGACCCTTTGACCCAGCAATATCACTACTAGGACTGTATCCCCAAAAGATCATAAAAATGGGAAAGGGTCCCACATGTACAAAAATATTTATAGCAGCACTCTTTATGGTAGCCAAGAACTGGAAGTCAAGGGGATGCCCATCAACTGGGGAATGGCTGAATAAATTATGGTATATGAATGTAATGGAGTACTATTGCGCCTTAAGAAATGATGAACAAGAAGACTTCAGGGAGGCCTGGAAGGACTTATATGATCTGATGCTGAGCGAAAGGAGCAGAACCAGGAGAACTTTGTGCACAGCAATGACCACAGTGTGTGAGAGTTTTTTCTGGTAGACTTGGAACTTCGTAATAATGTAAGAACTTACTAAAAAAAAAAAATCCCAATGGTAGTATTCTAACACAAAATGTCTTCCACACTCAGAGAAAGAACTATGGAATTCATTTGCAGAAAGAATGTAGCAGATCATGTCTGTGTGTTTGTGTATTATGTTGTGATTTGTTATATGATTTCTTCCACTTATTTTAGTTCGTCTACATGGCATGACTATAGTGAAAACGTATTCAATAGGAAAGTAAATGTAGAACCTACACAGAATTGTAAGCCGTCTTGGGGAGGGAGAGGGATAGGTGTGGGGGGGATCAAAATCCAAAATTTATGGTAGTGATTGTAGAACATTAAAAAAATCAAATCAAATCAAATCAAAAAAAAAGAAAGAAAAGAGATAGGGCATAGTTGATAGGGAGACAAGACAATCTAGGTTCATGAACTACCCACAATACATATTAACTAAGCGACCAAAAGGAGGTAACTTAACTTCTCATTGTACCCAGCCAAGTCTTTTAAGGATCCAAGTTAGAGACAATTTTCTGATCTTTACCAGTGTAGGGAATTTCTATATCAGGAACTCCCTACGTGAGTGCAAGAATACCATTTTATTCCATAAGTAAGCAAAAATAAATTAATGAAGAGTTCTTTTAAAGAAACTCGTAATGCCTTGAAGCTTTTTGAATCACAATCATTTCTCAATATACCTTGCCCAGAAAAATCTTTATCTTTCCTTAGAGAAAAGAAAAAAGTCAAGCAATTTTACAAACAAGGAAACTAGGCTCAGAAAGGTTAAGGAATTTGCTTAATGTCACTTTGCTTTTTTTTTTTAATATAAATTTGTTTATTTAACTTTTTACATACATTTTCACAAAATTTTGGGCTCCAAATTTTCTCTCCCCATTTCTCCCCTCCCCCCACCCCAATACACACAGCATTCTAATTTTCCCTATCACCAATCTGCCCTCTCTTCTATCATCCCTCCCTTCTCTTGTCCCCATCTTCTCTTTTGTCCTGTAGGGCCAGATGACTTTCTAGTCCCCATTAACTGTATTTCTTATTTCCTAGCAGCAACAACAATACTCAACAGTTGTTCCTAAAACTTTGAGTTCCAAATTCTCCCCATCCCTCCCTCCCCACCCATTCCCTTTGGGAAGGCAGGCAATTCAGTATGGGCCATATCTGTGTAGTTTTGCAAATGACTTCCATAATAGTCATGTTGTGTAAGACTAACTGTATTTCTCTCCATCCTATTCTGCCCCCCATTGTTTCTATTCTGTCTTTTGATCCTGTCCCTCCCCGAGTGTTGACTTCAAATTGCTCCCTCCTCCCATTGCCCTCCCTTCCATGATCCCTCCCTCCCTGTTTATCTCCTTCTCCCCCACTTTCCTGTACTGTAAGATAGGTTTTCATACCAAAAGGAGTGTGCATTTTACTCCTTCCTTTAGTCAAATGTGATGAGGGTAAACTTCATGTTTTTTTTCTCAGCTCCCCTCTTTTTCCCTCCACTAAAAAGTCTCCTCCTTGCCTCTTGAATGAGATATAATTTACCCCATCCCATTTCACCCTCTTTCCTCCCACTACATTTCTCTCTCACCATTTATCTTAATTTCATTGAAGATATGGTCCCATCCTATTCAATTCACTCTGTGCTCTCTGTCTCTGTATGTGCGTGCATGTGTGTATGTGTGTGCACGCATGTACGTGTGTGTGCATGTGTGTACATCTGTGTGTGGTCCCACCAATTTCATGAAAGATGATGTCTAGGCTCTTTTTTTGATCCTGGCTTTCAGGTAGTCCCATAATTTTTAAACTGTCTCTCCTGGATCTATTTTCCAGGTCAGTTGTTTTTCCAATGAGATATTTCACATTCTCTTCCATTTTTTCACTCTTTTGGTTTTGTTTTATGATTTCTTGGTTTCTCAGAAAGTCATTAGACTCCATCTGTTCCATTCTAATATTGAGAGAACTATTTTCTTCAGTGAGCTTTTGAACTTCTTTTTCCATTTGGCTCATTTTGCCTTTGAAATCATTCTTCTCCTCATTGGCTTTTTGAACCTCTTTTGTCAATTGAGTTAGCCTGTTTTCCAAGGTTTTATTTTCTTCAGCATTTTTTTGGGTCTCCTTTACCAAGATATTGACCCATTTTTCATGCTTTTCTTGCATCTCTCTCATTTCTCTTCCCAGTTTTTCCTCCACCTGTCTAACTTGATTTTCAAAATCCTTTTTGAGCTCTTCCATGGCCTGAGCCCACTGGACATCCACCTCGGATGTCTGGGATAGAGAGGCCCCGACCTCCACATCTTTCCCTGATGGCAAGCATTGTACTTCCTCATCAAAAATGAAGGGAGGAAGGAACATCTCTTCCCCAAGAAAGTAGCTCTCTATGGTCTTATTTTGCTTCCTTTTTCTGGGCATTTTCCCAGCCAGTTACTTGACTTCTGAGATTCCTCTCCACCCCCACCTAGATCTGCCCAGCTAGTGCTTGGGGCCTGAGATTCAAATGCTGCTTCCCAGCCTCACGGCTTTACGTGGCGGGCGGGGGGCGGGGCTGCTATTCAATGTGAGCTTAAGTTCTGGTGCTCAGGTGGGGGCAGGGCTGCCTCCCAGGCTCAGTTCCCTCAGGGGCTTTATGCACAGACCTTTGGTAATGGCCCTGAGCTCCTTCCTGCTGCTCCGGGAGTTCCGGGCCGCCGCTGCCTCCGCCGCTCCCTCTGCCGCTGCCTCCCAAGGGGGCCCAAGCCATGGAGACACCCCACTCCACTTTTGACCAGCCCAGAAGTCTCTCTCACTGACCTGTAGTGCCTGTGGGTGGAGGAACCTTCCCAGCCGCCGGAGATTCCTTCCCTGAAGCCTGCTTGGATCTGCTCCTCTGGGGCCGTGCAGCCAGGCCAGCTCAGGGGTGGGCTCCACTGTCCGGAGAGCGATGGATCTTTGGGGTCGGCTTTCCAGGGCTCTCTGGAACGGAAATCTCTTCCACTGCATTGGTGTATGGCCTGCAGTACTCCAGAATTTGTGGGGAGTTCTTTTTACAGGAAATTTATGGGCTGTGGATTCGGAGCCAGCATACATGAGTCTTTCTACTCCGCCATCTTGGCTCCTCCCCTCACTTTGCTTTTAAATAGCAGAGCCCAAATGAGAATGCCGGTCTTCATACCTGGTCCTATGAAGATGACCCCCAACTCTACTCCCTCTCCTTCTTGAGCTTTAGTGCTCACACCACCAAGCGTCTCCTCAACATTTTCAGCTAGAAGACCAATAGGCATATTGAGCTCAACATGTTCCCAAAGAAACCTCAGCAGCTTCCCCAAAAAAGTCTACCCCGTTCCTAATTTCCCCGTTTCTGTCTATCAGAAGTGGCCCAAGTTCACAGCCAGGGAGTCATCCTCTCTTCCACACTCTCCCTCATTCCCCACACTGGTTTTTTGTTGTTCAGTCTTATGTGATTCTTCATGACCCCATGAACCATAGCACACCAGGCCCTTCCACCCTTCACCATCTCTCAAAGCCTGTTCATGTTGGTTGTTTCCATGACCCTGTCTATCCATTCATCCTCTGCCATTCCCTTTTTCAATTGCTTTAAATCTTTCCCAACATCAAGGTCTTTTCCAATGAGTCTTATCTTCTCATTAAGTGGCCAAAGTATTTAAACTTCAGCATTTGATCTTCCAACAAACAGTTGAATTAAGGTCTTTAAGGACTGACAGAGTTGATCTCCTTGTTGCCTAAGGGATTCTCAAGTCTACTCCAGCACTACCTCTACACATCTTTGCAGCATCCTTTCCTCTTCATTCACATGGTTACTCCATCACCTCTGACTTAAATTATTGTAATAGCCTCGTAATTCATTTATCTGCCTAAAATTTCTCCTCTCTCATTCTATCCTGAATACAGTTGCCAAAACAACATTCCAAATTGCCAGTTTCCCAATCACAAAGCTCTAATGGCCCTCTATCTCCTCTAGAGCAAATATAAATCCCCCAGCTTAGTATTTAAAGACCTTCAAAGTCTTTTTCAAACCTATCAGTCCAGGATGAATGCACATTACTTCCCATCATACCTTCTACACTCCAGCTAATCTGCCTTATTTCCTGTTCCCTGTACATGGCATTCCATCTCCCATCTCCATTCCTTTGCAGACATTGTCTCCCCCAGCTGAAGTGTAGTCCCTCCCTCTTCACCTCTATCTCTTAAAATATCAAGCTTTCGTAAAAGCACAGTTCATATGCCACCTCCTCCAAGGTTTTCGGAAGGTTCCCCTGGCTACTTGCCCATTCCCCCAACAACTCCAAATTTTCTGGTATTTACTTTGCATATTTGATTCCACAGTGCCATCACTAAAGGATGAGCTCACTGAAGTCAGGGCTGTTTGTCTTTGTATCCTAGGCCCTCACACAATGCCCAACACATAGCAGATTCTTAATGATGCTGACTGTCCAATTGCTTTCTACCAGACCAAGCAGCTTCTCTTTCATTTCACTAGCGGGATTCAGACTTACCCAAAACTTTTCATATAGACAGCTAAGACACATGGTTTTAATTAAGGAAACAAATGTTTATCTTTCATAATAGAAATCCAAATAGTACCCTCATTAGCAAATCTGGCAATTGTTCACTATTACTAGGATATTCTCTTGCTTTTATGGCTTGTAGTATCCAGAAAAAAGCAAGCACATAGAAACCCATATAAAAACACTTGTGCAGAAAGAGGGCATGAAAGCAATTCTTATTTCCTCTTTCCCACAGATTTATGAATAAATAATCCATATGCAAAGAAAATACTGCCTGAAGCAATTACAGGCTACTGGCATTTTTTTTAAAATCAGTATGTATCTATCTTGAATAGAAAACACAATGAAAAGACTCAGTTTCCCAAATCAACTAAGTCTCATTGAGACAAAGGCTTCTAACATTCAGATCTACATCAACTAACAGAACCACAAGCCCTGAGCATTAAAATACAGACAGAACTTTCATTCATGCTGTTTTTTTTCTTTTAACCTCATCAGGATGATTTACATAGCGGTTTAAAAAACTGTCAACCTACACTGGTTTTGCATGGTACCTTAAAAAATAATTCCTCTCTCATACTGAGTTTTCATGAGAGTCACAGTTTTACTGGGACAGCTGAGTGGCACAGTGGATAAGAGCAACAGGCTTGGAGTCAAGCAGACTAGTTCAAATCTGGCCTCAGATACTTACTAGCTGGTAATCCTGGGCAAGTCACTTAACCCTGTCTGCCTTAGTTTTCTCATCTGTAAAATGAGCTGGAGAAGGAATGGCAAACCGCTGCCCTATCACTGCCAAGAAAACCCCTAACAGGGTCATGAAGAGTCGGACACAACTGAAAAACTGAACACAGCTTTCAAAAAGTGACAATTTGTAGCAGCACATGAAGGAAAAAAAGAGCTTTTGTTACTGTTGGTGTTGTGGTTAGGAGTCAGTAATGATAGGCAGTTTTCTGATTTCAATTTATTAAAAATGGATTTCATCATACTTTACTACTTTTCATAATGCTGACAAACTGAATCCAGACACAATGCTGGCTCTACTCATTTATAAATCCCATGAGCTTGATGACTGCAAACTGGACTAGAAGCATCTCTGCTTTTTGTAATTATTAAATAGAAACACACACATAGAGGTTTGGGGCGAGGCACAATCTATTGTAGCAGCCTCAAAATTAAGAGCAGTTTGCCAGTAACATCTGTAATGATTTATTATAAGTGGCTTAGACAGAAGAAGGAACCCATACTTTGAAAACTGCATATGAAGTACACTGCTTAGTTGAGAAATTGTTAATGAAGAGTTTCAGCGAGGAAGAAAACTGGAAGATGTCAACAAAAATGGTGCTAACCAGATAAACTGAGAAGTCAACGCTAAATACACACTATTTTTTCCAAAGCAATTAAGTTCATCTCAATTTAACCTTATTTGGCAAAACAAAGAGTAATTTAGAATATGAGCTCAAATGATGGCAATAATAGGATTATTGCATATAGATTTAAAGCTGGAAGGGACTCTAAAAGTCAATTTTATAGATGAGGAAACTAAGGCTGAATAAGGACTAGGACTTGGATAACTAGTGACTTGCTCAAGTTCATATGGATGTTTTAACTAAGGTCTTAATTCTGGTCTTCTGAACCTAACTCTAGCACACTCTTTCCTCCAGAAGAAATGTTGATAACTCAGTCAACATCATTGGGTACAATCATCATATTTTTATCCAAATATTATTACCTTTCTTCTGAATACCTAATGTGCTCCAATAAAGAGAAAAAAAATGGAATTCTATTTATTAAAATGACTAAACTTAAGCTATTCTGCCAGCTATCTGTAAATTATTAGAATGGGATAGAGAATGGTGAAAGACTAATGAAATGTTATAAAGGGACTTGGATTTTTTTTTAAGCATTATAGAGTGGTTAGAAAATAAAGAAATGGGAGTTCCAGAAAGATACTCTAATAAATAGTCACCACCAGCCTCAGTTCTGCATTAGATCAGTTACAATACTCGTTTCAAAGACTTGAATAGAAATATTATATCATACTTAGAGACTATGTATACAATGAAATAATATGAAATATATGTGAATAAAAATATACTATACTATACTATACACACATATATAAAAGCCAAAAGAACAGAGGCTTGGTACTTACAAGAAAAGTTAACAAAAAATACAAGATGTAGACAGTAAGGAATTAATAGTTAGAGAAGTTTAATTTATCTTTAACAATACTTGACAAGTTAAACTAAAAGATAACCAAGAAGAAAATTATCTTGAAGAGACCCATGAACTGACTAAACCACATGCCCGTTAGGCATTCTGTCCCTATCTGACTTCAGGGTCCCTCCTCTCTTCATCTGAGATGTAGCCCAAGGACAATCTTCTATATGAAACCTTTCCTGATCACCCACGCTCGTGCCCTCCTCCCAAACTATCTTGCATTTTACTATTTTTGTATATTTCTTTTTGTTCACTATGTATCTGAGCTATATATTCTTATATAGGTATTTTTGTTATCTTCCCTATGAGAATGGAGATTCTTGGGTTTGGGTATTATTTCATTATCTGTACTTGTATCTTTAGTGCCTTGCCAACAGAAGGTATTCAAATACTTATTGAGTCATTGATATAAAAATGGATTTTGTGTCTATATCTAAATATTCCTGAAACCATAGGATGGTAAAAGAATTTATTTTTCAAATGTCCGGAATATGTATTTATAAAACCAATCATGTTCTAGGGCAGTGGTCTCCAATTATTTTTGCTATCCCTACCAATAAAAAGTTTTTGAGCACCCACCTCCATATATGTGTGTGTATATGTGTATTCACTTATATATTACATACACATACTACATTATGGACATTATAAAATGTACAAAATATAGAGGTAAGAGATACAATTAGAAATTTTTCTCACTAACTGAAATATTTTTAAAGCAATGTGACCAAATAAGCTTAATTATTTTAGAAAAATGTTTATGTATGTCTTGGGAAATAGTGTAAACATTTAAATAATGATTTCAGATTACTAGTTATTCATTTAATTTTATGAATGAGCTGAGCAAATAGGTGAATTTATTTTTAAAGTAACTTTCATTGAAAGATACAAAATGCAACAATTAAATAACAGGTCATAGTAATCAGTGACATTACAACTACTCTGGATAAGCCATGTTTCTCTATGTATAAATACTCCCCACATGCAATACAAAAACAAAAATAAGCAAAAGTGAATTGGTTTAGATTTCAACTCAGTAGGAAGGTTTCAATACAAATCTATTCCTCTTTATATGGCTCTGTTTACTGTATGATGTCATCTTAACTTTCTATTTTTATTTTGATATTTTAGCTATTTTTTTAGTGGAAGGAGAGAAAGAGACGGTGGAATTTGCCAAAGGTACCTGAGCTGCTGCTGCTGCTGTACCTGAGTCAAAATTAATTATCACTTTAATCCTGCTATAACACTGCTAAGTCAAAACAGTTCAAAGAGAGAGAAACATCTTTCATATACAAAAATATTACAGCAACTCTTTTTCTGGTGGCAAAAAACTGGAAACTAAAGGGACAGCCAACAATTGGAGAATGGCTGAATAAATTGTGGAATACCAACATGATGAATATGCTCATGCTGTAAGAAATGAGGAAACTGATGGTTTCAAAAAGACACAGAAAGGCTTACATGAACTGATACAGAGTGAAGGCAACAGAACCATAAGATTTTTACAATTTACAATTAATATTCTAACATTAATATTAAAAAAATGAATCATTTTGGAAACTTTTACAAATTAATGAAGAATGAAATGAACAGGATCAAGAGAATAATTTACACAATAACAACACTATAAATAACAACACTATAACAACACTATAAATAAAAAACCAGTAACTTGGCCAGCTGTAAGTGCTCTGATCAATACAGTAACCATTCAAGATTCTAGATGAACACTGATGAAATACACTATCCACTGTGGAGAGGAGATGGATTTGGGGTGCAGAATAAGACAGAGATACTTTTGTATACAGTCACTGAGGAAATTTGGTTTTGACTAGGCATATTTGTTCAAAGAAATTTTTTTTATTCTTTCTTTTTTTAATAGAGTTGGGGGTGGGAGGGAGAGGAAATAGATTTCTGTTAATGTTTTCTAAATAGAGAAGTGTGGGAAGATGCTACAGATGTGAAATGTCACACATGCTTTCAGATGAAGTCATATTTGTTTGACTTCACTATTTTGTGCTATTACAAGAGACATCTCAAGAAGAGGATTAATCTGTAAATTTTTATAATGGAAAAGCAAAAAAATCAATAAAACCTTTTTCTTCATTCATACTTATTAAGCACTTACTACTTGCCAGACACAGTTTGCAGATACAAAGTCAAATTTTTTTAAATAAAAAAAAATAAAAATGACATGCCTTTAAGGAGAATAGTCGTTGTGCATTCTATTGCAAGTTTACATTATACAACGGAAGAAACTGCTTCACTTCTCAAACCTAGCCCATGACACAGATGGGATTTTGTGTTGTTCATTGTATCCTGGAGCCCCAGACCTACTTTTACCCCACAAAATGTACCTTTCTCTGAGTGGAGGGAACCCAGATCCTTGGTTTCATTAGCGTAAGGAATTCCCATTGTGGAAATTTCCCCACACAGACAGAATAGCAACTCCGTAACTTATCATTCCCAAAGAGTTTGCTGGGACTAAATAGCTACCTATCAACTGTGGATAAACCAATTGTGATACATGAATGGATTGGAGTATTATTTCGCTGTAAGAGACAATGAATATGATGAAGAAAGAACCAGGGAAAGACTTCCATGAACTGACACAAAGTGAGGTAAACAGAAGCAAGAAAATGGTTAACACATTAATTAGAACAACGTACATGGAAAGAACAACCACCACAAAATAAGTGAAAATGAACACTTCAGAATAAGGAAAAGCAAACAGGGCCTCAAAGAAGGGATATGAGAAGACAGTCCAGCCAACTCCATTGCAGAGGCAGGTATGGAACACCATTTTTTCAGACTTTTCTACTTTATTGATCAATTTTGCTGATTTTTTCTCTGCTTTTTCTTTAAGAATATTATTAATTACATAGGATAGCTTTTTGGGAGGAAGAGAGGTACTGGGAGAAATGTTGGTGATATAAAAGCAAAACAAATCAATGAAAATGTATATTTTAAAAAATTAAAACTGTCCTACGGGTAGGATACTTAGCATAGAAAGAGAAATGCTGGGAACTTCTAGAAGAGTTGGAGTGTGAGTGAGTAGAAGAAGGTGATGACAGATGAAGGGTGAATGTAGTTATGCTGGTGACAAGACCCATAATTGGCTATTGTGGAAAGAGTAGAATAAACACTATCTTCTTACTCTGTAATTATTGATTGTCCTCGTAGGGTCATTGTGGTCCCCTTCACCTTAGGTCCAGACACATGGTACCTGAGAAGGGCTGACCCCATTCTACCCTCTTTGCAGAATAATGCTCCAGGGCATTAAAAGGGGGGCATATTAAACATTAGATTTATAAACCATAATACAACAGAATAATAAGTAATGAACTATCAATAAAAGATGTAATCAAAATGGAGGCTAAAAATGACTTCCTAAAAAAGTAGGTCAATTTTAAATCACAGAAAAAAATGAAAGACAAAATAGTAAAAGTCATGGAATAAAGCTAAATCCTCATAGATAAATTTATGCCCCTGAACTTGGTAAGAGTAAAAAAAATGAGACTAACAAACTGCATATGCAATTTTAAATGAGAAAAGCAATATATTAATAAACTCAAAATGAGTATAAGAGAAACTCTGGAAAAATAAAAGCAATTTAAGCAGCACTGAATATCAAAGACAATCAAATTAATAAAGAAACCAAAATAGGTCTAAATTGACCCAAAAAGTTGATTAATGTAATCTAATATGAGAATAACAAATTACCAAAATAAATAAATCAAAAAAAGGAAATTATGTCAATCACAGATAGGAGCATAAATTCAGAGGTACCTTAGAGGCCATTGAATATAACCTTCCCTCATTATACAAATGAGGAAACTGAGGCTGAGAAAGGTTATGTGATCTTCCCAAGGTCACATAACCAGAAAGTGTATGAAGTATGATTTGAGCCCAGTCCTCCTATTACCAAGTTCAATGTTCCTTCCACCATGACTTGACTAGAGAGGAAAGAAAATGATCAGAAACTATTACATACAGTTATGTGCCAATAAAACTCATAATTAAAGTGAAACTGATTTATGAAAATATAAAAAATAGAAAATGTCCAAATTAACAAAATGAGAGATAGATAACCTAAATAATCCAATTTTAAAAACTGACAGCGAACAAGTCAAAAATGAATTGCCAAGGAAAAAACTCCTGGACCAGTTACATTTACAAGTTAATGCTAACAAACACTTTGGGAACAAATCATTTCTATTCTTTGAAAACAGAAGGACTGAAGCCTAACTAATCATACCTATTGCTCAAACTATGATACAGTGTCCAATGGATCAGGGATTTAGAGTATAAGGAACTTAGAGCTCACCCTTAGAGGAACTGAGGCCCCAGACAGGGTATGTGAATTGCCCAAAGACCTGCACACAGTAAATGGCTGAGCTGGGATACTAATTCAGGTCCCCTGATTCCAATTTCAGCACTCCTTTGACTTCATCACTCGGTTTCTGAGACAAGACACTGCAGCTGGTCCAACATGCCATACCCATAATTGAGGAGGAGAATGAGAACAGGCTAGATTGCATCTGGGAAATTTTGCAGTACTTTTTGTGACCCCAAGCTTCTTCCTGAAACACAGGCCCATCTTTTTGACATCAATATTTTCCCAGTGATGCCATTTCCCAGTGAGTCATGGATTACTACAGTCTCTGAAGAATTAAAATTGCTGGTCATTTAAAGCATAATAGAGAAGTAGGTGTGAGTGATCTGAAACATAGATCAATTACCAAATGTACAGGAAATGTAGTATAAAAGCTTCTATCATCAAGAGATGCGTGTTCAGAAAAGGAGGTGGGCCAGGCATGTAGCAGGTGGGAGAGATAAGTGATGAAGAGTCATGTAGCAGGTGGGAGAGATAAGTGATGAAGAGTCATGTAGCAGGTGGGAGAGATAAGTGATGAAGAGTCTTTGCATTCCACTGGCACTGTGGCAGAGTCAAGAGATCCAGAGGATGGTAGCATTTGTGGGAGAACAAGAACAAGAGTCTCACAGGAGGAGATTGTGCATATGGTGCATCTGGAGTCTTGGAGGAAATATCTATATTGAAAAGACTGCAAAAGATTGAGGTACCAAAGTATAAAAGGGCTCTTGCTTGCCTTATTAATTTGCTTTGGAGTTTTTTGATTAACAATCCAAAGATACACTCCAGCCCAGAAATGTTGACTTGAGGCCCCAATGCAGCTGGCAGAATCAGATTAAAATGTAGCGGGGAAATATTTTAACAAATATTTAACAACAAATTTTAACAAAATAAATGAAAACCCAACACAGCACAATGTTAATTTGTGGTTTTCTAAGTTAAAATGCTACACAGTCCTTTCTGCCTCAGTTTGTTACCATTGCTCCAGTCCATCACGACCAAGTCTAAGTTATGAGTCTGTTATTAGGCCTGAGTGAATCTGTAGGAATTTCTTCTCAGTCTATTTTTAACTTACATACAATAACATTCATTTTATGTAACAGTGAAAGAAATGTGTGTTTTCTCTGGGAATCTTGGCCTTATTCACTGAATAACACAGGGATAAGAAAAGGGTAGGAGTGGGGTAGAGTTGAGACATTTAAAAGAATGACAACTAGTTGCTTTCTGGATCTGATAAGGACCAACGGAGAGACAATATCATTAACTTGAAGCTGCAGAAACATTAAGTCAGACTTATGGAAGAACCATGATTAGATATATAAGAAGATGGAAAAGATTTGTCAAGAGGGATCTTCTAGGGTGGTATACGATGCCAATCTCTTTGGGACTGCTTGATTTAAAAAAAAAAGTGTTGCTGGGAATTAAAGTCTAGTTTTACAACATCATAAATATCAGGGAAGGCTTTTTGGAATACCTTTCAAACACCATGCAATGTGCCATTATGGTGTTTTACCTGCCCAAAAAGCAAAAGAAAAAAAAAACAACAAGAACTAAGTTCTGATGATATGAAACCATTCAATTACATATCATGAGAGGAGTGCAATCTTAAAAGACATTTAAACTGATGGTAAGTCAGTTTCTATTTTGCAACAGAACAAAGTACCACTGCTGCAATACTTGGGTCACCTCAAAGAAAATAAACAGCTCTACAGAAAGTTATGCAGACTGTGATTAGGAAAATCTAAAACCACCAAAAATAGTGTGGTTTTAGGTTTCATAAAAATATAAATCCTTTGAGACTTGGACCTTGACACAAATCTATAAACCCAACCAGAAATTCTGGAAGGTAAGGTACAGAGTAGTCCAAACTAATGTAGGTTAAAGTGTATCCAAGGATAAGGAGGCATTTCCTTGTGGTGCCCATTCTGAGTTAAAAAGGGATTTCTGCTATCAAGATTAACAATAGGTAGAATAAAGCTAACCCACTCTTCAGGGGTGCAATTCTATCTGGTATTATTCTTCCCATGTTTTGATCATTACAACTGATTGAAGGAAACTTGCTCCTCTAAAATCCTAAGATCTTCCAACCAACCAAAAAACCCAACCACACTTCCTAAGTATATACTGGGTACTCTGTTAGGTACTAGGGATACAAGGACAAAAATAAAACAGTCCCTATCCTCAAGGAGCTTACACCGTATCAGAGAGACATGTACACATGTAAATAGCTACATATAAGCACAGTTTGTCAGTTTTATAATAAATGTCAGTTTTAAGTTGTTTGAGCTTAAAACTGCACTGAGATTTTTGGGATACCATATACAAAATAAATATTAGGTAGTTTTGGCATGGAGGCACTAGGTGCTAGCAGAATTGGAAAAGGCCTTAATGGAGAAAAGAGTTCTTATGTTATCAGTGTTGAAAGGGGAAGGAAAGAGAGGAAGAATTAGAAAAAGCCACTAGGGAAAATGGGAAATGCAAATTCAAACTCCCATATATCATCAGTGATTTAATGGCGGGAAAGAGAAACACTGCACAATGAGCAAATTTCACATATATATAACAAAAGAAGATATCCCTTTTCCACTTGACCCTCCATCCAGAGTAAAAAATTGTTCTTCCTCATCTTAAAGGTTTATCTCTATATTTTTAGCACTAAACTCATGTCCATCTCCAGGGCAAGTTTATATGAATGCAAATAAGTAGAAGATAGACTGATGAGTCTGGGGATGTGTTAAAAGGGTAGGATAAACCTATAATGATCCATATAGCAACCTCTAAAAAGATATAACATTCAGATGTACAGTCATCAGGCATATATAAAGTATATGAAATGGAATAACGTGAAATAAGGCTGGAAAGGTGACCTGAAGCCAGACTTTGGAAGGTCTTAAAAACCACCCTACAGAGTTTGTTTTCTATCCTATAAGCAAGATGAAGCCAAGGAAAATTTTCAAGCAGCAGCTGGATATAATCAAACCTATGAATAAACATTAATAAAGGCTTTATTCTTGCCTCCAAATTAATATTCTATAGTCTACAGGCAAAGTAGTCTGTAGCTTTTTATTACTACCAATGAGGGAAATGGAGGGAAAAGGTTTAGCAAAATTAAGTCAATGCCTCACCTTTTACTATATTCTTGAAGTATTTTTTTAAATCCACTGAAATAAAGGTTGGATGATCATTTTCTCTTGAAAGGAAAACATCTAATACTTAAGAGTCTCCCTTATTTCACTATCTAGGGGAAAGGAAAACATCAAGGCTGAAATCTATATGTATTATTAACATTTTTCTATTTCTTCACAGTGCAAAAATTAAATTTGTAATTTGGAAATTGTGAGTCTCACTAAGAAAGACAAAGGTTAAGAGGGGGGAGGAGTTACTGAGTCATAAAATAAAAAAGAAATAAATATGTGAAAAACTTTAAAAAATATCTCTACTGTAATGGGGAGGGAGGAGGCCTATTACCAAGTATTTTAAGCATGACGAGAAAAAAACTATGCAGATTAAAATGCATTATTGTCATCATAATTCCCCTCAGTGACTCAAAAGCCCTACATTACTTCTTGTGTAACAGATTTGGGGTCAATCTGGCACTTGGCCTAGTATGTTTTGTTTAAGTATTTTATTTACAGAGTCCAGATGTCCTAGATTCACATCACAATTATAATTCATATTTGCCTTCTTCACAATACTCTGCATTAAATATGCAAGAACTAATTTATATTGGTACCAATGGAAGTAGTTGGAATGTGCTTAACATTAACAATAAGGCTAATTTTTAAAAGTATCTGTGCTGTAGCCCCATTAAGCTATCTTAGAACATAAATTACATTTTAGTGCTCATTGAGATACTCTTGGAAAATCAACACACTTCTGATAGCCTTTAATTTTTCTAAAGTACTCTATCTTTTAAATTTAATCAGAGTCAGATATGTTTTTAAAGTACAGCCTCATAAGGAATTCACACTTGAATGTTTGGACTTTTTGTCTATGAGAAAAAGCAAGATAAAAAAACCTTAAGACTTGCAAAGGAAAGGGGGAAAAGAAAAAGGCCATTGTCACTAAACTCGATTACAAAAAGCACCAAAAGGGTTGGTCAAAATGCACTTCTATCTTTGCTCCAATTATGCTTTACTAAAACCCAAGTATCACCACCACATTCGTCTGTTTTACATCGCCAGTCAAGATTTCCAAAGTCTCATTCTATCTACTAACAGACATACTAAGAGGAATCATAAGGAAAGTGAACTATGGGACAAAATGGTGACATATCTTCCAACATTACCACAACTTGAGCAATAAAACACTAAATTCAAAATTTTACTCATAAAATCAATATTTAAGGGGGTCAGGGGCAGGGAATATGATCTATCATACCAGCTGGGATGAAGAGGCAAAGTGATGGATAAGAAGTAACTAAACCTTTAAATCATTCTCTTTGTAACTTTCTTTGCCAATTCAACAGCAGTATAAATAAATCATCCTGGCCATAATATAGGTTACTAGCTGAACGGCTAGTCTAGACGGAGTACTCTTTTGTCTTTAAATTCACTACAATGAACCTGGGGCTCAAATTCCCAGTCCTCTCTCTTCCACATAAATTTGTATTAAGCAACACAACCACATAAGGAAACAAGTATCATTCAGGGAAGAGAGGGTGGGCAGGGAAAAGAAGAGTTAAGATTCAATACTGACATAAGGATTATATCTTTTTTTTATTATTTTGCCCATAAGCATATGCCAAATTCCCTATCATGAGCCTTAAAGCAGTCATTTAATGAAATACATATGCTCCAGAAAAATAGTTTGTACACAAGTTGTAAACTGTTATATTTTCATACTTCTTCCATGATATCAGAAATGTCTTCTAACAGAAAAAAAAAAACTCTTTAAATTTTAAGGTTATAAGGATAGCTTACAAGGATAATGATTACCCACTCCACTACTGGTGTAGGATCCAAAACCCCCCTGAGATGGCACCTGGGGTTAGGAGTTCTTCTCATGGCGCCTCATGACTCCTTCATGGAAGCTGGTATTTCTCCAATGTCTAACAGACAAAACAAATACCAGCCAAGTACCAGATCACAGGAAAATTAAGTACTTAAAAAAAAAGGCCTATATCAGATGATTAGCCATCCAAAGCCTAGATACAATCCCAGGACCCTGGCTAACCAAAGCCTGATCAGAGAATGACCTGACTTCTATATCTGATGGGTAACTGCAGCCCTTGACCAAGGAGAAAAATAACAGAAGTTGCATTCTGACTATTCCTTCTTCCTGCAGATGCCCTTCACCTCCAGGGGTAGAATTTGGTTAGCTGATAAATACAGAAGGTATCTCCACTCTTCTCCTTTAGTCTTATTTGAGTTCCAGTGCTATCAAACGACCTGCAAATATCGAAACAGTCCAATGTCTCTGTGCTCTCATCCATGTGTGTACACAATCCATAGTCACAATCCATCCAGCCCTTCCTAAATACTCTACTCTTACCCATGTCATCTTAATAGTCCTTCACAAGACATTCACCCATCATGTTTTCAGTCTTCTTGATCTCTTGTTACCTGTGCAGCATCCACGTCATACATAGTCTATCTATCTCCCCCGCTCTTATTAGACCATGGACCCAATTCCTTTTCTGGCCATAAGGGAAATGACATTTTTAAATGACAGCTCATTAATGTTACCTTTTACACTGCTTTGTACATGTACTTCAATGGTAGTAATGAGTCTATTAATACCTGCCATTTACTTCTCCTTTGCTCTTTAATTTGACTTCCAATTTTGACCCCTTGGATATTGTGTTATTCCATAATTTACAGCAATGTAGCAACATCAAAAGATTACTGATAGAAGAAAATTGGCTCTTTTGAACTTTCCACTTGGGCAAATACTTTACAAGGTTAAACTTCCATAAGAAATGGTGATAGCTCCTGATGATGTCTGTTCCTTTATCCATTGCTATGAATAAACAGCAACATGTTTACATGCAAGAATTTATTTCTCTGGATATGAGTAGAGGCCAATGTCTATAGCACAGAACAATGCTGAACAAATTCATGAATAAGAGTCCTACTTATACTTCTTTCTGTAAAAGAGAATCACTAGTTTTGTTGTGATATCCTTATGATACTCTTCAGACCCAGGGTACAAATCATAATAAATTAAATTCACTTAAATTCAAATTCACTGACAAATACTAACAACTTTTATGGAGCCAGAAAACCTTAGATTTATTCATTCATTTATTCATACCTACATGCATACATTCAAACATTTACTAATGGTCCATTATGTGTAAAGCACTAGGTTAGTGCTATGAGATTTTCAAAATGAGGACAATATCCCCTACAATTTGGCAAAGAAGATATAACAGATAAGTAAATGTAATAGAAGGTAGAAACTGATGTTTCGAAAAACAGTCCCAAAGAAAAGTTCACGGGAATAAACACATCATCAGAGTTGACAAGAGAGGTGTTTTTAGGTACTAATTTTTAAATAATCAACTCTTACCTATCTAGCTATTAAACCTATATTTTTAAACAAAACTTGTTCTCATTCTTAAGTGGTTATGCTCTATTAAATTTTTACATAAAATCACAAACAGTAAGATATTATATTTTTTAACAAAAGGGATTCCGGGGGCCTCTAATTTTTTACTAAATAGACAAAAAAAGGTCCACTTACAATTAAATTTTACCAGGGTTTAGTTCTTCTAATTCTGAAGTTCAAATTCATTGTGTCAGAATGAGTAATAAGAACAAAGAGACAGATAATCTACCAGACAAGAAGTGATAACAACTCTGGCGTAAAAACTGACAGATGAGGGAAAAGGGCAGGGCATGTCTAATGTTCTTGATCTTTTTTCCAGGTACAGTAGTCCTACAACTCAGATCCATAAAATAAGAGCTTTTTCCTACTGCCAAAAAAAAAGAAAAAAGAATGAGAAGAGAAGGGAGGAAGATGAAGCCAATTTCTGACATTTCTATTTGTTAGACTGTCTGCCTGTCAAGTACAAAAAGCTAACAAATTGCTCTTTGTAAATACTCTCCTACAATTCCCATACTTTGTGCTAGAAAGACAAGCGGTGACACTAGGCACTGATGACTATGTGTGTGCGGGGGGGGGGAGGGGTTAGTAACATCTATATATGTGTATTGTATATTCTCTCTCTATCTCTATATCTACAGATAGAGATCAATATACACACACACATACACAAAACCCCAAACATATATACAGGAAGACAAGTACATACATGTTTTCTACATGTGCATATATGTGCATCACATGTGGTATTATAGATATGCATGTGTGGGTACATGTACATGTGTATACATACTATCTACATACATGCAAACACATATATAGATATGTTACTTCCTAACACCACACATACACTCTCTCTTTATATACACACATGCACACACAGAGACATGTATATGATATATACTTGTCTTTCTACAAGTACATATGTGTATGGCGTTAGAAAAGAATGTATCTATATATATAAATATAGATAGGAACATCTTTACAGAGACAGAGCTAGAAAAAAATATATGCATATATACTCACAGACACAGACACAGACATACAGACACTATCTACTTGTTCCTTCCCAACACCATACACAGATACACTGTCATCAATGCCATATATGTGTATATATGTATATGCATGCTTACATACAGGTATATAGAGATACATACATAGAAAAATGCTCAAATGGTGTTAGGAAGAACACACACACATATATATGTTATACTTCACACACCTCACACACACATATATACAATATGCTCCTTCCTAACACAAGTCAAGCATTTCGCAACCTCTTTGAGGCTTTTCCAAGATTTCATTATAGACTATTTAGTGGGGAAAGGCTAGGACTTAGATTTTAGGGATAAATTACCCTGCTAACCCCACAGAAAAATGTCCATTTCCCCCAGGCTCACTAATAGATGATGGCAGTAACTGGCAAGTGCTCCTCGGACTCACCCATGCTCATTTTGATGGGCAGGTTCTCTCTGCTGGCTGCTTCCACCAGGTGTCTCCTAACCTCCATCAGAGCTTCTTTGTGCTTGGTGGTCAGTAAAGACTCCCAGAGGGTCCTCACTGGTGCGTCACTGCAATAAAACCACAAAGAACACTGGCTAAATTTCCAGTACGTAATAAAAGGGATGAAAAGCACAATCATTTTTTTTTTAAGTCTGAATGCTAATGTTTGTTCATCAAGTTAGGGGCTGATTGACTCACTCTTTTGAATCAATGTTTATCACTGAGAAAGTAATGAAACCCCCAACCCCCCAGAATCATCAAAGTCACAGAAAAATGGAAGGAAAAAAGGAAGTAAAAAAGAGAGGGAAAGAAAAGGTAAAGGGAGGAAGCAAACAGAGGGAAAGAAGGAAACAGAGAGTGGGAAGAAAGGAAAACAAGTCCATGTTACAGAAGATAGGCATGAGTGAGGAAAATGGGATTATTTAATAATTTAAGACATTAAAAGAGGAGTCAAAATTACGTTAGGGTCCATGTAAACCAATGAACTGCTAATGAGCCACCAAAGATAATGATTGTTTAATAAAACTGTTTATTAAAAGACCACTTAATAAATTTAATAGTAGCTTAATAAAACTGAGCCCATTGTCCAAATGGCAACTTTTAGAACTGAGTTTTATCAAAAATGGCTAGGTTACCCAATGGTAGAAAGCATTATGTCTAAGAACCCAAAGTAATTAGCAAGACAATTGTCCTCAACAAAGCAACTATTCCTTGCTTAGAAAATATTAAACAAGACCCCTTTAATAGACTAGCTCATTAATGAATGAAAAATAGTAATTGTGCTAAGTTACAATAGCTTCAAACTCTGTTGACTGTCACACTGTTGGGTCTGAGATGGAGGGGGGGTGATTTTTCAACAAGTCTTTTACAACTGACCTTTCATAAAAGGCATGAAGTTGAAGATCGTTTGGCTTATCTCAACTCATTTCCTCTGTAGTTCTCAATCTCAGCAAAGTGCCATATCCAATCTGTGAATGAGTATAGTGTTTTTCCTGGAAGAATGGTGACTGGATGCCAAATACACACATTTGGATTCACTTTTTAAAACAGAGCATAAAAGAACAAAGATGCCTTCTGTTCCCTTTCAGTGGTTTTTCCCTTTCCAAGTCCCCAGGATATTTCCTATTATCTAGCTTTCTTGAAGATGTCCTATGTAATTTTTAAATGACCTGTTTGAATGCAGTGTGGTTAAAAAAATTGTAACAATAATAATACATAATAAAATAACTTTCAAGGTTAAATTCAGGCTAAGATCTATTATTTGACAGTGAAAACTAACACTGAACTTTAACCTTTTAAGAACTATTTTAATTATTACTCCAGGTACCTCATAATCTAAACAGCTAATCACTCAATGAACAAGTACTTATTGAGCACTTACTACGTGCCAGACATTGTGCTGGGCATTGGGCAGAAAGACAAAATAATCAGTCCTTGACTTTAAGGAACACACGTTCTATGAGAGACAACATGAACATGAACAAGCATTTGCACATACTGATACATTCACATATATGCACAGGTACAAGCATAAACAAAGTGGGGGAGTGGACAAGGCTCTAGTGGCTAAGTAGATCAGGACAGGTTTCTGAAAAAGTAGAATTTAAACTGAGTTTTAAAAGAAACAAGGAACTCTAAAAAGTAGAAAGGAGGAGAGTGCATTCCTAATTTAGGGGACAGACAGTGCAAAGGCAAAGAGATGAGAATGTGATGAGCTGGACCAGAGAGTGAAGGAGGATGAGTTATGATGAAACAGCAGGTTGGGATTAGGTTGTGAAGGGCTTTCAAAGCCAAGCAGAAAGGTTTATATTTCAACTAGGGGCAATACAGAGACACTATAATTTACCGCATCAGGGAATAACATAGGAAGAGCTATACTTTAGGAAAAGCATTTTGGAGTGGAAAGATCTTGTGGAGAGCAGAAATTGCAACATCTGGTTACTGCTTGGATAGACTGGGTGAGTTAGTGATAGGAGGCTGTGAACCTGGGTGCCTACAAGGATATAGGAGACACCTGTGAGCCAACTAGTTATACACTTAACTGGTGTAGAAGTTTTATCAATAGCATTTTCCATTAATATCAACCACAAACTGTTTCAAAGGTTGAAAAATAGCGGGGAGGAGCCAAGATGGCGGAGCAGAAAGACTCATGTATGCTAGCTTTGAAGCCATAGCCCATATATTTTCTGTAAAAAGAATGCCCCACAAATTCTGGATCAGTGCAAGCCATGCAGAAATGCAGGGGAGGAGATTTCCATTCCAGAGAGCCCTGGAAAGCCGTCCGCAGGAGTCCATCATGCACCGGACAGTGAAGCCCACCACTGCGCTGCCCTGGCCACATGGCCCCAGAGGAGCAGATCTGAGCAGGCTTCAGGGACAGAACCTCCAGCGGCCGCGAAGGTCCCTCCACCCGCAGGCGCTACAGGTCAGTGAAAGAGACTTCTGGGCTGGCCGAAAGGGGAGCGGGGTGTCTCCGTGATTCAGGCCCCCTCGGGAGGCAGCGGCAGAGGGAGCGGCGGCCAGGTGCTTCTGGAGCAGGCAGGAGCTCCATTGTTGAAGGTCTCCACATAAAGCCCCTGAGGGAACTGAGCCTGGGAGGTGGCCATGCCCCCCACCTGAGCACCAGAACTTAAGCTCACATTGAATAGCAGCCCTGCCCGCCACGAAAAGCCCTGAGGCTGGGGAGCAGCATTTGAATCTCAGACCCCAAGCACTAGCTGGGCAGATCTAGGCGGGGGGAGGGGGCGCAGAGGAATCTTACAAGTCAAGTAACTGGCTGGAAAAATGCCCAGAAAAAGGAAGCAAAATAAGACCACAGAAAGCTACTTTCTTGGAGAACAGATGTTCCTGCCTTTCATTTCTGATGAAAAAGTACAATGCTTGCCATCAGGGAAAGACGTGGAGGTCGGGGCCTCTCTATCCCAGACATCAGAGGTGGATATCCGGTGGGCTCAGGCCATGGGAGAGCTCAAAAAGGATTTTGAAAATCAAGTTAGACAGGTGGAGGAAAAACTGGGAAGAGAAATGAGAGAGATGCAAGAAAAGCATGAAAAACGGGTCAATACCTTGCTAAAGGAGACCCAAAAAAATGCTGAAGAAAATAACACCTTGAAAAAGAGGCTCACTCAATTGGCAAAAGAGGTTCAAAAAGCCAATGAGGACAAGAATGCTTACAAAAGCAGAATTAGCCAAATGGAAAAAGAGGTTCAAAAGCTCATTGAAGAAAATAGTTCTCTCAAAATTAGAATGGAACAGATGGAGGCTAATGACTTTCTGAGAAACCAAGAAATCACCAAACAAAACCAAAAGAATGAAAAAATGGAAGAGAATGTGAAATATCTCATGGGAAAAACAACTGACCTGGAAAATAGATCCAGGAGAGACAATTTAAAAATTAGGGGACAACCTGAAAGCCAGGATCAAAAAAAGAGCCTAGACATCATCTTCCATGAAATTATCAAGGAAAACTGCCCTGATATTCTAGAACCAGAGGGCAAAATAAGTATTGAAAGAATCCATCGATCACCGCCTGAAAGAGATCCAAAAAGAGAAACTCCTAGGAACATTGTGGCCAAATTCCAGAATTCCCAGGTCAAGGAGAAAATATTGCAAGCAGCTAGAAAGAAACAATTCCAGTATTGTGGAAATACAATCAGGATAACTCAAGATCTAGCAGCTTCTACATTAAGGGACTGAAGGGCGTGGAATAGGATATTCCAGAAGTCAAAGGAACTAGGACTCAAACCAAGAATCACCTACCCAGCAAAACTGAGTATAATACTTCAGGGGAAAATATGGTGTTTCAATGAAACAGAGGACTTTCAAGCATTCTTGAGGAAAAGACCAGAGCTGAAAAGAAAACTTGACTTTCAAACACAAGAATGAGAAGAAGCATGAAAAAGTAAACAGCAAAGAGAAGTCATAAGGGACTTACCAAAGTTGAACTGTTTCCATTCCTACATGGAAAGACAATATTTGTAATTCTTAAAACTTTTCAGTATCTGGGTGGTTGATGGGACCACACACACACATACACACACACATACACACACATGTACATGTGTGCGCACACACATACACACATGCATGCACATACAGAGACAGAGAGCACAGAGTGAATTGAATAGGATGGGATCATATCTTAAAAGAAATTAAGGTAAATGGTGAGAGAGAAATGTAGTGGGAGGAGAGAGGATGAAATGGAATGGGGTAAATTATATCTCATTCAAGAGGCAAGCAGGAGACTTTTTAGTGGAGGGAAAAAGAGGAGAGCTGAGAGAAAAACATGAAGTTTACCCTCATCACATTTGACTAAAGGAAGGAGTAAAATGCACACTCCTTTTGGTATGAAAACCTATCTTACAGTACAGGAAAGTGGGGGAGAAGGAGATAAGCAGGGTTGGAGGGATGATGGAAGGGAGGGCAATGGGAGAAGGGAGCAATTTGAAGTCAACACTCTTGGGGAGGGACAGGATCAAAAGACAGAATAGAATAGGGGGGCAGGATAGGATGGAAGGAAATACAGTTAGTCTTACACTACACGACTATTATTGAAGTCATTTGCAAAACTACACAGATATGGCCTATATTGAATTGCCTGCCTTCCTAAAGGGAATGGGTGGGGAGGGAGGGATGGGGAGAAGTTGGAACTCAAAGTTTTAGGAACAACTGTTGAGTATTGTTGTTGCTACTAGGAAATAAGAAATACAGTTAATGGGGAATAGAAAGTCATCTGGCCCTACAGGACAAAAGAGAAGATGGGGACAAGAGAAGGGAGGGATGATAGAAGAGAGGGCAGATTGGTGATAGGGAAAACTGGAATGCTCAGTGTATTGGGGTGGGGGGAGGAGATAAAAGGGGAGAAAATTTGGAACCCAAAATTTTGTGAAAATAAATGTAAAAAGTTAAATAAATAAATTTATATTAGAAAAAAAAGAAAAACAGAAAATTAGCTCAGGGACTATATGAACACAACTACAAGACACTTTTTGCACAAATAAAGTCAGAACTAAATAAGTGGAAAAATGCCAGCTGCTTGTGGGTAGGCTAAGCCAATATAATAAAAATGACAATTTTACCTAAATTAATTTACTTATTTAGTGCCATACCAATTAAACCATCAGATAATTATTTTCTAGAGCTGGAAAAAATTGTATCAAAATTCATCTGGAAAAACAAAAGTATCAAGGGGACTAATTAAAAGAAATGCTAGGAAAGGTGGCCTAGCACTATCAGATCTAAAATTGTATTATAAAGCAGCAATTATCAAAACCACTTGGTACTGGCTAAGAAAGAGAAGGGTAGACAAGTGGAATAGGCTAGGAAGACACAGGAGACAATAAATATAGTAATCTACTGTTTGATAAACCCAAGGACCCCAGCTTCTGGGATAAGAACTCACTGTTCGACAAAAATTGCTGGGAAAACTGGATAAAAGTGTGGCAGAAACTAGGCATAGACCAATGCCTGACACCGTATACAAGAATAAAATCCAAATGAACATACGATCTAGATATAAAGATTGATACCATGGACAAATTGGTGGAGCAAGGAATAGTGTATTTATCAGATTTATGGAGAAGGGACAAATTTTGGCTAAAGAAGAGATAGAAAGCATTATGAAATGCAAGATGGATAATTTTGATTACATTAAACTGAAAAGTTTTTGCACAACCAAACCCAATGCAACCAAAATTCAGAGGGATGTAGAAAACTGAGAAAGAATTTTTATAGCTAATGTCGGTGATAAAGGTCTCATTTCTAGCATATATAGAGAACTGAATCAAATGTACAAAAATACAAGTCATTCCCCAACTGATAAATGATCAAAGGATATGAACGGGCAATTTTCAGAGGAAGAAATTAAAGATATCTATAGTCACATGAAAAAAATGCTCTAAATCATTTTTCATTGGAGAGATGCAAGCAAATCAAAACAACTGAGGTACCACATCACATCTATCAGATTAGCAAACATGACAAAACAGGAAGATGATAAATGATGGCAAGGATGTGGGAGACCTGGAGCACTAATATACTGTTGGTGAAACTGTGAGCTGATCCAACCATTCTGGAGAGCAAGTTGGAACTATGCCCAAACGGCTACAAAAATGTGCATATCCTTTGACCCAGCAATAGTGCTTCTAGGACTGCATCTCCAGGAGATCATAAAAATGGGAAAGGGTCCCAGATGTACAAAATATTTATAGCAGCACTCTTTGTGGTGGCCAAAAACTGGAAATCATGGGAATGTCCATCAATTGGGGAATGGCTGAATAAATTATGGTATATGAATGTAATGGAGTACTATTGCGCCATAAGAAATGATGAACAAGAAGACTTCAGGGAGGCCTGGAAGGACTTATATGATCTGATTCTGAGTGAAAGGAGAAGAACCAGGAGAACTTAGTGCAGAGTAACAACCATAGTGTGCGAGAGCTTTTTCTGGTAGACTTAAAACTTCATAGCAATCCAAGGACTTAAAAACTCCCAATGATCTTCTAAGGCAAAATGCCTTCCACATCCAGAGAAAGAACTATGGAATTCAATTGCAGAATATAGCAGATCATTTTTTTGTGTATGTATATTTTGGTTTCTTATACCATTTCTCCCATTCATTATAATTCTTCTACACAGCATGACTATAGCAAAAATGTATATAACAGGAACGTATGTGTAGATTCTACATAAAATTGTATGCCATCTTGGGGAGGGGGGGAGGTAGGGGAAAAAAATCTAAATTATATTGTAGTGATTGTAGAACACTAAAAATAAATAAAATTAATATAAAAAAGGAAAGAGGAAATTTCTGATCTTTTCTCAAAATTTAATATTATTCAGATTTTTCAGGATGACATTAAAATTATGCAGAAATGATTGAATAAGCAGAGCTTGAATTTCAGTAGCAATACACATAATTTTTAAAATACTTTTATATATGTATAGGTAGATAAATATATTTATAGATACTTATCTATATCTATAAACACACACTCATAAAGGTCTTCTAATAATTGCGATGACCAATTTTTATAAAGAGTATTCTACTTTGGTTGTTCAGTTGTGTCTGATTCTTCATGATGCCATTTGGGATTTTCTTAGCAGAGATACTAAAGCACTTTGCCATTTCCTTTTCTAGCTCATTTTATAGATGAGGAAACTGAGGCAAACAGGGTTATGTGACTTGACCAGGGTCACACAGCTGCTAAGTATCTGAGGTCAGATTTCAACTCAGGAAGGTGAGTCTTCCTGACTCCAGATCTGGCATATCCACTGAGCCACCTAGCTGCCCTCCTATTTTTGTTATTGACATTCATATACTCCATAGAACTAGAGGCTCTTTTGCACAGAAAACATTATAAGATGTGATTACAATTGTGGCAACAGAGATTTTATACCCAATAAGATTCTTTTTCAACTCTGGGTTCTATCCTCTACAACCATTCCATCTCTCATTCTCCAGACTTAGTCACAAAACCTTCGCTGCCACCTGGCTCGGATCCTTCAGTCTCTTCTTCCATTAGTTAGCTCTTTCCAAAACATCCATTTTGGAGAAGGGCTGCATCCCTCCTTCTCTATTTGTCCTTATGTTCCCAAACTCCTTCCTTACTCTCTGGTTTTCAGTTCCCCCTTCATGTAATGTCTTCACTCATTAGAATGCAAGCTTGTTGAGAATAGGTACTGTCTTTCTTTATGCTTCTATTTGTATCCTCAAAGCTTAGCTCAGTGCCTGGTACATAATAAGCAATTAATAAATGTTTGTTAATTTGACTTTACTTTGATCTGGCCATGAATCTAATAGGACTAGTCTGAAATACCACAAGAGGTCATTGGATACCACTCTCTTATGACCTATTCCAATATGAAAATGCAGTACAAATTAAAAAGCTTGGATTATATAAGACTAATTGGCTCACTAATTTATTAAATTTGTCAGTTTGAGATTAGGGAGAGTTTACTCAGACTAAAAGATATGTATATTTAATCCATCTAGCTACAATTAAAGCTAATTGTAAACCATGCTGATTTTCTATATATCAAAGATGACATAGAGGTTCGAATTGTTCTGTCATTTCATTAGTGAAAGGTTTTAGAAAAAACGTAGGTTCTCTATAGCCTCTTTATTTCTAATTGACTCATACTTGGATAGCCTGGTTGATTCTTCTATGAAATTCATACCTTTAATATTAAAAATTATAAAATTTTGTAGAATTTATGGCTCAAAAGACCGTTTGAAATAGCCTGGCTCAGATGGCTCATTTTTCAGATGAATAAAGTGAAGCCCAAAGAACAGAAGTCATGTCTCAAGAGTCACACATGCAGTAAGTAATAGACTGGGATCAGAATATGTTTTCTTCTCCCTTTAGAGTATAAGCTCTTTGAGGGTAGGGACTGATTTTGCCCCCTTATGGATCACTGCATGGTCACGGTGGAGGGGCTTGCACAGGTCAGTGAAACTATGAGCTATTCTAGTGGAGAGTTCTGATAAAAGGTGATCCACTGGAGAAGTAAATGGGAAACCATTCCAGTATCTTTGCCAAGAAAACTCCATAGGCAGTATTAAAATGATAAGATATGACACCAGAAGAGGAGCCCCTCAGGTCAGAAGGCATCCAACATATTACTGGAGAACAGCAGAGGACAAGTAGCTCCAAAAGAATGAAGCAGCTGGCCAAAGCCAAAATGATGCTCAGTTGTGGGTATGGCTGGTGACAAAAGGAAAGTCCAATGCTGTAAAGATCAATACTGCATAGAAACCTGGAAGATAAGATCTATGAACCAAAGTAAGCTGGATGTGGTCAAACAGGAGATGGAAAGGTTAAACATCAACATCTTGGGTGTCAGTGAACTTAAATGGATGGGAATGAGTGAATTTAAGATCATTACATATATTACTGTGGGTAAAAGTTCCTTAGAAGAAATGGGAGTATTCCATAAAGTAGTCATAGTCAATAGACGTGAGAAAAACAGTATGGGGTATAATCTCAAAAATGACAATGATATCTGTTCAAATCCAAGGCAAACCATTCAACATCACAGTAATTCAAGTCTATGCTGCAACGGCTGATACTGAAGAGGTCAAAGTTGCTCAATTCTATGAAGACCTACAACATCTTCTAGAAATAACATCAAAAAAGATATCACATTCATCACAGAAGACAGGAATACTAAAGTAAGAAATCAAATGATAACTGGAATAACAGGCAAGTTATGCCTCGGAGCACAAAATGAAGTAGGGCAAGCACGAATAGAGTTCTGTCAACATAACTTTCTGGTCAACTTCTTTCTCAACAACCCAAAAGGTGAAACTACATACAGACATCATCAGATGATCAATATCAAAACCTGACTGATTGTATACTTTGCACCAAAGATGGAGAAGCTCTAAACAGTTTGTTTAAAAAAAAAAAAAATGAGGTGACTGTGGCTCAGATCATGAGCTTCTTATTGCAAAATTGTGACTTTTATTGCAAAAAGTGGAGGAAACCATAAGACCATATAGGTATGACCTAAATAACATTCCTTATTAATAGGAAGGAGAAGTGATGATGAGTTTTAAGGGATTAGATCTTGTAGATAGAGTGCCTGAAGAACTATAGACAGAGATTTGCAATATTCTACGGGAGGCAAAGAAAAAGAAGAGCAAAAAGCAAAATGGTGGCCTGACAAGGACTTACAAATAGATGAGGAAAGAAGGAAGGGGAAGAAGAAAAGGAGAGATATACCCAACTGTACACAGAGTTCCAGAGGGCAACAAGGAAAGATAAGAAGATTGTCTTTAAAATGAGAAATGCAAAGAAATAGAAGACAATAAAATGAGAAAGAAAAAAGGTCTCTTCCTTCAAGAAAGTTAAAGATATCAAAGAAACTGGGTGTGATAAAATACAGAGATGATAGGGACTTCACACAAGTAGAAGAGATTAAGAAGAGGTGTCAGGAATACACAGAAGAGCTACACAAGAAAGAGTTTCATGTCGCCAATGTTGGTTACTGATCTAGAGCCAGACATGCTAGAGAATAGAGTAAGTCAGCCTCAGCAAGCTTGCTAACAATAAGACTGCTGAAGGTGACGGAATTCCACCTAAGTGACTTCTGAAGGTGATGGAATTCCACCTAAGTTATTTAAAATCCTAACTATTAAAATCCAACTGATACTGTTGAAGTGCTGAACTCAGCAGGTCAGCAAACTTGGGAAACAACAATAGCCACTGGACTGGAAAAGACCAATTTAAGTCCAAATCCTAAAGAAGAACAATGCCAAAGAATATTCAAATTACCAAACAATAGCATGCATTTCACAAGCCAACAACATTATACTTAAGATTCTGCAAGCTAAGCTTCAGTAATATGGGAACCAAGAATTACCAGAAATGCAAGCTGGTTTCCAATAAAACAGAGGAACTAGAGACCAAACTACCAATATTTGCTGGATTATGGAGAAAGCAAAAGAATTCCAGAAAACACCTACTTCTGCTTCAATGACTACACTAAAGTCTTTTGCTGTGTGGATCACAACAAAATGCAGCAAGTTCTCAGTGATGCAAGGACCAGATCATCCTTTTTGTCTCCTGAGGAGCCTTGAATCTGCTGGTCAAGAAACAATAGTTGGAATCGAACATGCAACAACTGACTGGTTGAAGATTGGGAAAGGAGTGTATATTGTCACCTTACCTATTTAACTCATATGCAGAGTACATCATGAGAAATGCCAGGAGAATGTTGCCAGCAGAAACATCAAACAATCTCAGACATGTAGATATGCTACTGCTCTGATGGCAGAAAGTGAAGAAAAATTAAGAACGTCTGTTAATGATGAGAGTGAACTAGAAGAGTGTAAAAGCTGCTTTAAAGATTAACATTAAAAAAAAAACTAATATCTTGGCAACTGGTCCCATCACTTCCTCGCAAATAGAGAAAGAACAAAAGCAGTGTCATATTTTATATGCTTGTGCTCAAAGATTATTGCAGATGGCAACTGCAGCCATTAAATTAAAAGATGCTTACTCCTTGGAAGGAAAGGAATGGCAAATCTGAACAGCATTCTACAAGCGTATAGAGAGAGAGAAAAACTTGCTAACAAAGGTCCATACTATCAAAGCTATGGTTTTCCCAGTAGTAAGGTATGGCTGTAAGAGTTGGACTATAAGGAAGGCTGAACGCCACAGAATAGACACTTTTGAATTGTGGTGCTAAAAAAAACTTTTGAGAATCCCTTGGACATCAAGGAGATCAAATCAGTCAATACTTAAAAATATTAATTCAGACTACTCATTGAAAGAACAAATACTAAAGCTGAAGCTTAAATACTTAGGCCACGTAATGAGAAGACAAGGCTCAATGAAAAAGATTCTGATGTTAGTAAAGACTGAAGGCAAAAGAAGGGAATGACAGAGGATGAGATGACAGACAGTCATGGAAGCACGAATATGAGGTTGGACAGGCTTTGGGAGATAGTGGAGAATACAAGGGCCTGACATGCTATTGTCTGTAGGGCGACAAAGAATCAGATACAATGAACGATAACAATTGCTTTTTCCTGTCCTTGTGTCTCCAGCACTTAGCACAGTGCCTAGTATATAGTAGGTGCTTAAGAAATGCTTGCTGGCTAAGCACAGAGGTCCACTGGCTCCCAAGCCAACGCTCTTAATTGCATGCACTTTCTGCTTATTTGGCATGATTCCAGACTGTTATATTTTCAAACACCTACTTGCTGTTAAAAAAAAACAAAACAAAATACCATATACTAAAAACATGATAAAAACATACATCATTGAGAGCTAAGTGAACAGCCACAAAAAGTTTTCGGATGCAAGTCACTGAGAAGATCAAAGGGCAGTTTACCAGCATGACTCTTCCTGTCTCCTGTCAAAAGCTCCCTGCCGTCCTCCTAGACAATGTCACATTTCATTAGCACTATTTGGTGACTCATATGCTAATCATCGAGTTAAGCTCTTGAATTCACTGCTCAAGTTAATAACTACTTTTTTCTTTTATATACTCAAACAAGTTAATTTAAGAAGCCATTTCACATTGTTTTTGACAATTTCTCCTTAAATTACTTCATGATGTGTGCTCCAAATCAAGAGAAGAGAATTAAGACCACCCATTCAACAGTTCCATTGTATTTTATTATATTCTCTAATCCAGGAGTGGGAAACCTGCGGCCCCAAGGCCACATGTGGCCCTCTAGGTCCTCAAGTGCAGGCCTTTGAATGAATTCAAACTTCATAGAACAAATCTACTTAATAAAAGGATTTGTTCTGTAAAACTTGGGGCCACACCTGAGGACCTAGAAAGGCCATATGTGGCCTTGAGGGCACATGTTCCCCACCCGTGCATCTAATCCCTCTCCCCCATGCAAACTGACATATACTCTTAGAATTCTCCCTCTTATTGTAAGCTCTCCAGTTCACAGCCACACACAGGCAGTAGATTAGAGTGCTAAGGGACAAATAACCTTGTAGTCAAGTTCCTGAGCATTTCTACTGGTAACTGGTGCCTGCTATTTGGATAATGGTCTTGTCCAGTCATATTTATATAAACTGTCAACAACCATTTTCTAAATCATCATATTTTGAAGGAATAAAGAACAGCATACCACCTAGTTCTCAGTGGTTCCCTCTATCTCAGACACTTCTATAAATTGCCTGTAGAGTGCAGAATCATAAATATCCCTGGGATCCTAATTTACTAACTCTATTAGGATAAAATGCTATAACTTTAATAAAGATTGTTATAAACACCGTCAGACCAAAACTGCAAACCAAGCACTTATGTAACCCAGGGTTCAAATTGGTGCTTTTGCTAAAGACTCTTCTCATGGGTACAAAGACTGACTACTTGACACTGGGTGCCTATGTGAAAGGCAGAGCTGGTGAGAATCTAGTAGAGCAAAGGTCTTCTTATGGTTTCTAGCTTCAAGAGAAGATACATTCAATACATTAGAAGAAATACATGACCACAGGAAGATTTCAGAGAGAAACGAGAGAGAGAGAGAGAGAGAGAGAGAGAGAGAGAGAGAGAGAGAGAGAGAGAGAGAGAGAACTTTAAGAAGCAGCAGCAGGCCCCTTGACATGTCCTCACTTCTGCCTTGTCTACCTAGAGACTTCAGGGAATTTTCTCTTGGGTAAAACTGGAGACTTTCTTTTTTGGTTGAGCTTACATGTATTCCTTATAATATCAGAGTTCATTCTTGGTGTGTATTGTCTGGTATCTGTTTACTATCAACATGAACATGTGGGTTTATTCACTATTTATAACGTTCTTTTGTGTAATTAATATTTGGTGGGAAAGGAGTCAGACCTTCAGATATAAACTTAAGGCACTCTTTCCCACTTAAGGGACAGAGATTAGGAAAGCAGCTTGAACCTAACCACACCACAAAATCATTTCCCCTAGACTAGCAGTATTTAGGGAGATAAGATAGATATAATTCTAGCCCAGTACCTCCTTTCTTGGGAAGGGCAGAGGGGCTAGCCCATTGGCCCCAATTTCCTGCTTCCCTCCAGGCAGGAATCAAAGTCTCCCTTGGAGAATGGTAGATAAGTTTCCAAGATAGTGTTTCGCTGTGGGAATTCTTTCCTAGCATTTCTTTGAGAATTTGTGTGGTTTTTTTCTGAATCTTGAGAAAAATCAATCAAGAAATTGGGAAAGGATATTTTAATTCTCCTGCAAGAATTAAAGATTGCAATCAACATAAAAACACTACTGGTTCAAAAGAATCCACTGATGTCAAGTCAAAATCAAGGAAACTTTGATATGCAAAGTCAAAAGTTATGGTTGGCATTTCCAGGAACACAAAAAGAAGCCATCACAATAGAATCTGACAGTCCTGCTTGGAACTGTCGCCATGCTACAAATGCCCTTGTCTGCTGCTAACAGTAAGTCTTCATGCAAACAAGAAAAACATTAATAACTCTTCATGTATCTGTATACCTTTTTACAACTCCTGTGGGTTGTATTGCAAGAAATAATAAGTTTTGGAAGCAAAATAAGTCCCTAGATTGGCCATCCCAACCTGTGATTCAGTGTAATACCATTCATCTTGCTAGGAGATCTGAAAGTTACATTGATTCAACATGACCCAATAATGTTCACTGGCATTTTCCAGTGTTTGAATAGTCACTGTAGCCTACAGTTCTTTGAAACATTACTAAATCTGATATTTCAATTAAAAAATGATAACTGAATTATTAAATATTTGTTACAGCATCTTTCCATTAACTGATTCTTATTTGGCATTTACTTTGTGATACTATCACCTTACTTTAATGTTTTCTATTGTCAAATGTCTATATGAGATAGGTATAACTTTTTCATATAATTAAAATATGTAATCCTGTCACAATATATTGGTTTATAATAACAATAAAGCATTCATTTGTTATTTTTTGTGAAAATCTTTCAAACTTTTAGTATAATCCTATAACAGAAAAATGATATGATTCACCATTTATTATTATGATCACTCATTATTTAAAATCACATATATGAAATGCTATGAAAAATCCATTAATTTATGATTTGGGGGAATGCCTAGAAATTACAGTTTCTAGTTCCCAAATCCCAAAGAATAACATCTATCAGAAATTTGGACACATTTTTCTGGGATGTGTTAATGTCTCACTGTAATTACAGTCAGAGCATTTAGACAACATATATGGACATACATGTAATCTACATAGGCAACACACACATCACATATTTACACAAACGATTTAACTTCACAATACGCTCTGAAGCAATAATCATCAAAATAATGATTGGTCATCAAAAGAAAAGTCTATCAATGGGACAGACTAGGTAAGAAGAATCAGGAAAAAAAATGAACTCAATAACTAGTGTTATTCAACTTGTATTCAATAAACTTGACATCATTTACTTAAGAAGAGCTCTCTATTTGACAAGACCTCCTGCGGGAAATGGGAAGTACCATGACAGAAATTAGGTTTAGACCAACATCTTACATAATAGGCCACAATAAGCTCAAAATGGATAGTGACCTGAATATTCAATATCATACCATAAAAAGAGAGGGGAGGATGGGAGGGGAGAAGGGAGGGAAAAGGAAGGGAGAAAGGTATGGAGGGAGGCACAGGGAGAGGGGGAAGAAAAGAGAGAGAGAGCCCAAAAGATGGGAATAGTAAATGTTGGAAAGATTGTGGAAATACAGGCACACAAGTGGTCTAATGACTCTGGAAAAGAGTTTGGAATTATGCTAAGAAGTAATAAATCATTCATTGATAGGCCAAGTATAATAAAAATGATACTATCTAAACTAATTTATTTAGTCAATGCCATATATTTAGTCAAACTACTAAAGGATTACTCTATAGAAGTAGAAAAATAACAAAATTCAACTGGAAGAACAAAAAGTCAAGTATATAAAAGGAATCAATGAAAAAAAGTGGGAAGGAAGGGGGTCCAGTCCAGCAGGACCACTACTACTACTACAAAGATATAATTATCAAAACAATCAGGTAATGGACAAGAAAAAGAGTGCTAGAACAGTGGGATAGATTCAGCATACAATACATGGTAGTAAATGACCATGATAATTTAGTGTTTGGTAAACCCCAAGATCTAAGCTTTGGGGACAAAAACTCATTATCTGATAAAAAACTGCTGGGAAAACTATAAAAGAGTATGACAGAAACTTGGTATTGAAACCAATGTCTTAAACTGTATACCAAGATACGGTCAAAATGGGCACATGATTTAGACATAAAGAGGGATACCATAAATGAATTAGGAGAGCACAGAATAGTTCGCCTGTCAGATCTATGAGTAAGGGAAGAATTTGGGACCAAACAAGATAGATCACTACAAAATGTCAAAAGACTAATTTTGATTGTATAAAATTAAAAACTTTTTGCACCAAAAAAGCCAATGCAACCAGGATTAGATGGAAAGCAGAAAGCTGGGAAATACTCTTTACAGTAAGTGTCCCCAATAGAGGCCTCATTTCTCAAATATATAGAGAAGTAAGTCAAATTTATAAGAAGCCAATTGACAAACGGTCAAAGGAAAGGAACAGGCAGTTTTCAGGCAAAGAAATCAGAGCTATCTATAGTCATATGAAAAAAATGCTCTGAATTACTATTGATTAGAGAAATGCAAATTAGAGTAACCCTGAAGCACCACCTCACACATATCAGATTGGCTAATATGACAGAAAAGGAAAATGATAAATGTTGAAGAGGATGTGGGAAAATTGGAATACTCATGCACTGCTGATGGAGTTGTGAACTGATCCAACCATTCTGGAGAGCAGTTTGGAACTACGTCCAAAGGGCTATCAAATTGTGGATACCGTTTAACCAAGAAATATCACTACTAGATCAGCATTCCAAAAACGTTTTTTATTTTTTTTAAAAAGGGGAAAGAACCTATTAAACAAAAATATAACAGCTCTTTTTGTGGTGGAAAAGAATTGAGAAATGAGGGAATGCCCATCAACTGGGGAATGGCTGAACAAGCCATCAGTATATGATTGTAATGGAATATTATTGTACTATAAAAAAAAAGACAAAACAGGAAAGGCTTACATGAGCTGATGCAAAGTGAGGTGAGCAGAAGCAGAGCGCCATACACAGTAACAGCACTACTGTATGATGATCAGCTGTGAATGACTTAGCTATTCTCAGGAATACAAAGATCCAGGACAATTCCAAAGGACTCATAACGAAAACTAACATCCATCTCCAGAGAAACAACTACTGGAGTCTATACAAGCAAACTGAAGCACATTATTTTTCACTTTATTTTTGTGGAGTTCTTTTTTGGTTTTTTTTTTACAACATGACTAATATGGAAATGTGCTTTGCATGATTACACATGTATAACCTATCAAACCGCTTACTGTCTAAGGGAAAAGGGAGGGAAGGAAAGAAGAGAAAGAATTTGGGACAAATTTTTTTTAGATGAATGTTAAGAATTGTTTTTACATGGAATTGGGAAAAAATAAAATATTACTTTAAAAAAGAAAATAAAATGCCCAGCAGTAGATGTAACAGGATGCTTTGGCATCCCATTGTTTCTCCAATATGTGCTTTTACATGAAATCATTTCTCAACTTTCAAGTTGATTGATAATCTATAAATATTTACAATCTGGAAGAAAGATGGCTAAAACCATAAGAGATGGAAGTAAACCTACATGGTTATTTAATCCATCTCGTGATCTACAGCAAAACTGTTCCCAACCTCTCAGAGACAGGCCACAAATTACCCTGTTTTGAAAAGACCTCTGAATGATACTTCATAATGTACCTGGGAAACGCACTGTCAAGTCTAAAAATCTTTCTCTCTAATCTAAACCTTTCATGCTACAGTGTAAACGCATTTCTTCTTGCTTAGTCTTCAGCAGAGAAGGCCAACAGCTGGTCAACATCTTTTGGATCATGATTTTTCACACACTTCAATAGAATTATTGGTCTTCCCCATAGCCTTCTTTTTCCCAGGCTAAAGAAATGAGGAGTGTCATTGACTTTCTGAGTTTGTGTAACAACTAAAGAGAAGAAAAGTAATGGTTACGCTGAATACCTACAGGCAGGCCCTGACTAATGGATGGCTGACTTAAATACACAAACTGCCACATGCTGGGCTGCGAACCAGCAAATGAAGGAGGCTCACATAAGCAAGCTTGTCAGAAGTCACATATCTGAGAGTACTCCTGCTCCTCTAAATGAGAGATCTTTGTCTAACAAACAGTTTGGCTACTGGAGGAAGTGACTCCCATCCATAGTGAGACTCTTACTATAAATTTCAGTTGAACTGAACGCATAAAAAAGTTTCAGCGAAGTCAAAAGATGGCTCACAGTTTCTCCTCAGAAAGGAAAATAATATGATTCATTTAAACAGCAAAGGGGAGATAATGTCTATACTCATTCAGGAAGTTACAGTAGAAAGGGAGCCACCCCACATGGTAAGAGACATATTCTTGGAAGGCTGGTGTGTTAGACTTCTCTTTCTTTGGGAAAAAAAAAAAAGCACTGTGTATCCCAAGAGAATGTTTTACCACAGGAGAAGGGAAAGCAGAGCTACTGAGGGCAATCCGCACCCAAAAGGGGGACACCACAAAGAATGAAGGGTAAAAGGAAAATGACCACAGGAAGGACAGGGTGTGGAAATGGGGTTGCATGATTCAGGTGAGCAGGAAATTTCTACCAGGGGATGATGCTTCTATCTTCATTTCTTTCCTCAGTATTTCTCACTCAGCTCTACTCCTCCTCTGGACTTCATCCTTGTCTCTCAAATCTCCTGCAAGGTCATCCTTGAAAATTCACATTTCCTCAGTATTCCTTGCCCGAGGGCCCTCCCTTCTTCAAATTGGGAAAGGCATAGGGTGGACAGTGTGAACTCCTCCCAGAACCTCCATTTAAGGAGGGGAGCCAGGACAGCTGTCTTGTCATTTCCTCGGGACGTCATCAAGCCCCCAACCTCTTTTCAGCTTCTATGCCCATAGTGTGAGCAGGGGGATTATCACTGGCTTTCTGAGTTTGTATAACAACTAAAGAGGAGAACAGAAGTGACTCCACCAAAGGCTGGGACTGTCTTTTGCCTTTTTTGGAACCCCAGCACTTAGCACATGAATGACACATAGTAGGCCCTTAATGTTTATCTGACCAAATGGTTATTTTTAGAGAGAGGCATCAGAGAGACGTCATAGAGAGACCAGGAGCAGGCAGTGCATCCAGATAGAAGCAGGAAGAGAGGATCAGCAAGAAACACCTCCATCTAGACAAACAGAAGACGGATTCAGAGAGCTGGCTCCAGGGTCTCTGCATGGGGATTCTGTGAAGGGAAAAAAGACTTCCAGTAGCAGAAGTGGTAAAGAAGCCAGCTTCTAGGAGTGTGACCCTCCTGTGGCTGACAGGCGTGCCAGCTCTGGGTTCCAGAAAGGCATGGACCCTGAGTCCCACGGTGAGCCACCTAGGAGGAGCTTCCAGGGGGCTTCTAAAGGGACTTCCTCAATGCAGTTAGGAGTCGCCCCTTCGTAATTTATGCATCTCATTATCACTGTCCTCTCACCATAGGCCTGTATCTGTGGGACAATCCGCCCCTAGTTTTAGAAGAAATGTTTTAGACTTTGTTCGTATAACAGATAGAGTAGACCTTGGACAAAGGAAACCACAAGTTCAAATCTTTCCTTGGACACTTACTAGCTGCGTAATTCTGGGCAGGTTGCTAAACTTCTCTGTGTCTCCATGTCCTCACCAGTAAAATGGGGATAATCACAGCACCAACCTTACAGGGCTGTTGTGAGCATCAAATGAGAGAAGGTATATACAGCACTTCATAACCCTACACACCACATAAATGCTAGCTGTTAGTATCATTATTGCTACACCCTCTTTGTAAAACGTCCTTTCTAAACGGCAATTAAGTTTACTAACTTTTACTGGTATGCACACTGGGGGAGGCTCAGAAGCCATATCTGAAACACAGCCACTCAGGGTTACCTTAGAAACAAAGCAGTTGGCTGGTCTGGAAGGACATCGTACAAACTGGGGAAGCGTCCCCAGGAGGGCTTCCCCATAGAGAAGGGAGCTGGTGACCTGAGCTATGTGGAGGTGTCCATTTACAATCTCAATATTGTGGGATCATAGATCCAAGGCTGGAAGGTACCTGAGAAGCCATCTAGTCCAACCTCCTAATTTTACATGAGAGAAAATGGAGACATGGGCAGGGAACGTAAGTGACTCAGCCCAGACCACTCAAGCAGTGAGCAGCAGAGGAGGGGTTTGAACTCAGGCCCTTGGCTTCCAGAGCCAGTGCTCTTCCCATCCTGCCATCCCTTTGGAAGAACAGGAATGTTTACTGGAGAGTCAGATCAGCCAAGCTAACTATAGATGGCAGTCTAACGCTGTCTGCTGACAAACATCAGTTCTACAGAGCCTGTAGTTACATAGCTCCTAGTTATACAGATCTCAGCAGTGCCCCCGCTGGGAATAACGACCCAAAGAAAACCGGAACTAGAAACTGTCACCATTTGGAGGAAGCTTGGGATAAACGAATGAAAAGTGCATTTATTATTTCTTCACGTCAAGTAGTGCTGATAGAAAAACAAAGATAGCCCTTACCCACAAGGAGCTTACTTTCTAATGGGGGAAGGGCTACATACATCATACATACATAAACACATACATATGTAGATCTATACATACATGTATATATACACATACACCTCTTCAGATGCTTACTACCTGGGTATCCTTGAGTGAATCTGTCTGTCTGTCTCTCTGTCACACACACACACACACACACACACACACACACACACACACACACACACACACAAGTGGTTGACCAAGGAGAGGTATTCTGGTTTAGAAATTTTCAGGTTTCACATGAGTAGATCAACACTCCTTCTGGGTACAAAGGCAGTATGGATTTGATTATGCTTCCAGAACTGCAAAGAGGGGGAACTATTTGGTTATCAGGGCAGGTCAGAGTGACCAGCTTGGTCTTCTCAAATCCAAAGAAGTCAAAGAGATCCTCACTCTTTTTATGTCCTCAGGTGACTAAGAAGTTTCTTTAAGAGAGGTAGGGGCTGATCAAGGCTCCATGATGGTTTCTTTTTAGGTCAAACAAATTCCTAGTATGGGGAAATGGGGAACCCTGGTCCTACCACACAGGGGAAGTTATGTGTACAGAGGTAAAGTGGCTGGTGAGAGAATGACTAGAGAATAAAGAAAAAAACATGGGAAGTAAATAAGTTTTTAAGGATTTGGCCAACTACCAGACAACAGGGTTGGTTTATACAAATCCAACTGACCCTTTTCTCTTATAAAAAGAGCTAGCTTAGAAGGCTTAAGTGGGTGGAGAGGGGGCTGACAGCTTCAGTGGAAGAGAAGGCAAGTCTAAGTGTGGGTGAAGTTGTACTGGGAAGGTAGAGTAGCCCACTGAAAGAGTCCCACATGCATCCTTGTAGGGGTAAAAGAGGCAAAGATGAGTACCTAGAGGCAGGTACTCTAGCATCAGAATAATGCTGAAGGTGGGGAGGACAGACATGATCTCCCTGTGCTAGGCAGGGATCTTGACAGTGTCCTTAGGTGAGGGAGCCGAGTCATAACGCTCAGCATCCGCCAGTGAAGGACTGTGAGGCACAGAAATGGCAAGCATTAGGAGACACATAAACGCCATCTCTAGACAATTGCAAGGAGGAAACGTACTCCTGGTAGAGAAAGCCATGATAGCCCACCCGTAGTTATGGCTTTGGAACATAAATGTTCCACTGAATACTAGATTTGTTTTTAGATGTGAACAATGCAACAGTCATTCATCTTGGGGCATATTGCTCCCTTGGGGGATTTTTCTTCTGTTCTAACAGTGCTAGCCATTGTCTACCATGAATTTTATATAACTTTTCTCCTATCCCGACTGGATTTCATTTTCTACGTGTAGCCATTTATTCAATGCATTTAATTTCTTTCACATTTTTCTTTTAAAAAAATCTTTTAGGCCCGTTTAAAATGCTTTAGCTTGCATCAGTCATTACTGAATTTACATCATTTATGTTATTTAGGAATCAGAAATACATGAAGACACAAGTACTATTTCCATTCCTGTTCTCATTTGATCTTAACGAGACCCCTGTAAAGTAGCTAGGGGAAAGAATGTCAATCACCCTTTTATAGTGAGAGAGCATAACTATTCTTTCCCAAGTGGCCAATGATCTTTTTCATCTTTTAAAAATGTTATTGTTACATTTTGTTCTTCTATAACCATTATTTCCAAACATATTTCTCTCATCTCCCTCCCAACAATCATCTCTTATAATCAAAAATTCAAAAAGAAAGGGGAAAAATGTTGAATAAAACTAATCAACACATCAACCAAGTCTGACATCACAGTCAATGTTCTACACTCACAGTTGTCCAACCTCTATAAAAAAGCCAGGGAGATAAATTTTCCTTTCTATTTGGGTAGTGACTATGCTTGTTTATTTTGTTTTCAGACACACAGTATTTTCTAAAAAATAAATTTTTAATTGATATCTTTTTTTTTAACCTCATCATACTTTCCCCCTCACATACAGTCATTCCATTTAACAAGCTATATTTTTAAAGATGAAAATAAAAGAAAAAGAGGAAGACTCAATATCTTGAAGGAACGTTTAGTTTTGATTGTTTTGCAGTTATTTGCTCCATTTACATTGCTGTACTCCTTTTGCATGTTGTTCTTTCAGCTCTGATTCCTTCAACTTTGCATCAGCTCATATAAATTCTCCCACACTTCCCTATATTCATCATAAACGATATCAACTATCAAATTCAATGGCCTTTTCTGAAGTAGCATTCTTTTTTATATCTCTGCAACATTTGATAGTCCTAACAACCATCTGAAAACACTCCTGTGATTCTGAGATTTCATGACACTGAGAACACATGTTCTCTCCCTCTCTCCCTCTCTGTCTCTCTCTCCCTCTCTGTCTCCCTCACTGTCTCTCTCTCCCTCTCTCCTTCTCTGTCTCTCTCTCTCTCCCTCTCTCCTCTCTCTCTCTCTCTCTCTTACCTTCCCTCCCGATCCCCTCTCTCTCTCTCTCTCTCTCTCTCTCTCTCTCTCTCTCTCTCCCTCTCTCAGCTTCCCTCCCGATCCCTCGCGTGCGCCGGCCCACATACACATGCGCGTGCGCGCACACACACACACTTATCTGGCAATTCCTCAGTTTTTTTTGCTGGATCTTTTCTGTCCCGTAAGTGTTTATTCACCAAGTTTTCATCCTGGGTCCTTTTCTCTTTACACAGACTCTCAGTAGCTTCATAAGTTCTCATGGGTTCAGCTCTTCTACTCAGTTGACTCCCAGATAACTATTCAGCAGTCTCTTTCCCCTAATATGTAGTTTTGGGTGGATATTCCGAATAGATGTCCAACAGGCATCTCAAAATCAATATGTTCAAAACAGAAACTATCTTTCCACTAAAATTGTCTCTTCCCTGAAGTTGGGCCAGAAAAAGAACAGGATCCTGTTGTGCCAGGCAGGGATCCCCTGATTCTATCAATGGGGTCACCACTCTTCCAGTCTCATGCCTGGACTGCTCTCCCTTCTTACCTCCACCCTGAAGAACCCCTACCTTCCCAAAGGAAGCTCAGCTCAAGTGCTGCCTCTTCCAGGAAGTCTTTCCTGATTCCTCATTTGCTGGCTGTTCTCTTCCCTTACCACTGTCACCTTTTAGTTTCTTTGTATATAAAATATTTTATATTTACTTATATATAGACATATTATTTATCAATTGACTATTAAGTTCCTGGATGGCAGGCAAGGTATTGTCTTTGTCTTTGTGTATCTAGTGCCTAACATAATGCCTGGCATGTAGTAGATGCTTAATAAATACTTATTGATTAATAAGGCTAAGAGGATTGCTATTTATCTAACATCACACGACTAGTTAGTAAATGAGGCAAAACAACCTGTTTCCTTGCTCATAGTGGATACTCCATACGCCATTTTTTGTTCTGGTTGAAAAACAGTGATTTAATAATTTTCTCTCATATTAATATTATTTCCTTTAGTGTTACATATTGTCTTTTGGTGACAGCCAAGTGGCACAGTAGATAGAGTGCTGAGCCTAGAGTCAGGAAGTCTCATCCTCCTGAGTTCAAATCTGGCCTCAGACACTTAGTAGCTATGACCCTGAGCAAGTTACTCAACCTTATTTGCCTGAATCTCCTCATCTGTAAAGCAAGATGGAGGACAAAATGGCTAACCGCTCCAATATCTTTGCCAAGAAAACACAAACATACAGTTAGACACAACTAAAATGACTGAACAACAAGAAGAAAGCTAACTTTTTCCACAATTTAAAATATGAGAAAGATTAATGCTGAGATTTAAAATAAATTGTGCTGGAAAATCAAATAATTCTGAACAAACTGTATTTTCTACAAAGGCCTCACTTTCCAAAGGGCAACTACAATTCATTTTAACCATTAAAACTCTATTATAGGGGCAGAGTCAAGATGGTGGAATAAAAGAATGGACCTGCTGTAGCTCTCCCCTTCATAGCCCATAAAATATCTGTTAAAAATGACTCTAAACAAATTCTAGAGCAGCAGAAGTCACAAAATGACAGAGAGAAAGAGATTTCCAGCCCAAGACAGCCTGAAAAGCTCACAGGAAAGGTCTATTGCACCGGGCTGGAATGGAGCACAGTCCAGCCTTGGCCGCCACAGGGACAGGACTGGAGCAGGTTTCAGGGCATGGAATCATAAGTAGCAGCTGTGGGTCCCAGATTTCTCAACCCACAAATGCTAAAGACAGCTTCAAAGGTCAGTGAGAAAGCTCTTTCACCTGAATAAGAAGGAAGTAGGATCCAGCTCTAGATCTGGGCCCAGGGCTGCAGCAGCCACTACCTAAAGATGCTGGGGGAAATGAGCAGCTGATCTCGGTCTCAGTCCTGAATGACAGTCCTGGGGTGAGGAGGAGCACTGGTGTGGTGGAGCTGGTAGAGGCTCTAGAGAGGGAATTCTACTTGCAGATCCTGGGCAGCAATGCCTTGTGGTTGCTTCCAGACCAGAGCACAGTTCAGGGAGAGAAGCAAGCTCCTCTTGTTTGACTGTGCCACCTTGGAGAAACTGAGGACTTACAGGCCCCTAAAGTATACCCTCCACTTGACAAAGGACTCAAAAGTGAAGTAAGAGACTGGGAAAATGCCCAAAAAAAGGCGGAAAAAATAAGATTATAGAAGGTTACTTTCTTGGTGAACAGGTATTTTCTTTTATCCTTTTGGACGAGGAAGAACAAAGTATACCATCACATAAAAGTCAAGGCTTCGGCATCCAAAACCTACAAAAAAAAATATGCAATGGTCTCAGGCCATGGAAGAGCTCAAAAAGCATTTTGAAAATCAAGTAAGAGAGGTGGAGGAAAAATTGGAAAGAGAAATGAGAGCAATGCAGGAAAATCATGAAAAGCAAATCAACAGCTTCCTAAAGGAGACTCCAAAAAAAATGCTGAAGAAAATAACATCTTTAAAAACAGACTAACCTAATTGGCAAAAGAGGTCTAAAAAGCCAATGAGGAGAAGAATGCTTTCAAAAGCAGAATTAGCCAAATGGAAAAGGAAGTTCAAAAGCTCACTGAAGAAAATAGTTCTTTAAAAATTAGAATGGAGCAGTTGGAAGCTAATGACTTTATGAGAAACCAAGAAATCAAAACAAACCAAACAAAACAAAACAACAAAACAAAACCAAAAGAATGAAAAAATGGAAAATAATGTGAAATATCTCATTGGAAAAACAACTGATCTGGAAAATAGATCCAGGAGAGACAATTTTAAAATTATGGGACTACCTGAAAGTCATGATCAAAAAAAGAGCCTAGACATCATCTTTCATGAAATCATCAAGGAAAACTGCCCTGATATTCTAGAACAAGAGTGCAAAATAAATATTGAAAGAATCCACCAATCACCTCCTGAAAGAATTCCCAAAAGGAAAACTCCTAGGAATATTGCAATCAAATTCCAGAGTTCCAAGGTCAAGGAGAAAATATTGCAAGCAGCCAGAAAGAAACAATTCAAGTACTGTGGAAATACAATCAGGATAACACAAGATCCAGCAGCTTCTACATTAAGGAATCAAAGGGCTTGGAATATGATACTCCAGAAGCCAAAGGAACTAGGATTAAAACCAAGAATCACCTACCCAGCAAAATTGAGTATAATTCTTCAGGGGAAAAAAATGGTCATTCAATGAAATTGAGGACTTTTAAGCATTATTGATGAAAAGACCAGAGATGAATACAAAATTTGACTTTGAATCACAAGAATCAAGAAAAGCATGAAAAGGTAAACAGGAAAGAAAAATCATAAGACACTTACTAAAGTAGCATTGTTTATAGTCCTACATGGAAAGATAATATTTGTAACTCTTGAAACTTTTCACAGTATTTGGGTAGTTGGAGGGATTATATACATATATATATATATATATATATATATATATATATATATATATATATATAGACAGAGAGCACAGAGTGAGCTGAATAGGAAGGGATAATATCTAAAAAGATAAAACTAAGGGATGAGAGAGGAATATATTGGGAAGAGAAAGGGAGAAATGGAATGGGGCAAATTATCTCTCATAAAAGAGGCAAGAAAAAGCTTCTTCAATAGAGGGGAAAAGGAAGAAGGTGAAAGGGAAAAAGTGAAGCTTACTCTCATCACATTTAGCTTAAGGAAGGAATAACATGCACACTCAATATGGCATGAAAATCTATCTTAAACTAGAGGAAAGTGGGAGAGAAGGGCATAAGTGGGGTATGGGGGGATGATAGATGGGAGGGCAAATGGGAAGAGTAATTAGAAGTAAACACTTTTGGGAAGGGACAAGGTCAAAAGAGAGAATAGAATAAATGGGGGACAGGATAGGATGGAGAGAAACATAAGTTAGTCTTTTATAACATGACTATTTTAGAAGGCTTTTCCATAACTACACATGTATAGCCTATATTGAATTGCTTGCCTTCTTAGTGGGGATGGGTGGGAAAGAAGAAAGGGAGAGAAGTTGGAACTCAAAGTTTTAGGAATGAATGTTGAGAATTGTTTTTGCATGCAACTGGGAAATAAGAAATACAGGTAATGGGGTACAGAAATCTATCTTGCCCTACAAGAAAAGAGAGAAGACAGGGATAAGGGAAGGGAGGGTGTGATAGAAAGGAGGGAAGTTTGGGGGAAGGGGTAATCAGAATGCACAGTGTCATGGGGTGGGATGAGGGGAGAGATGGGGAGAAAATCTGGCACTCAAAATCTTGTGGAAATGAATGTTGAAAACCAAAAAAAAAAAAATGTATAACTTAAAAGAAGATAAACTGGTTGTGTAAAAAGATTAAAGTATATACACAAGGGGGAAAAAGAACTCTATTATATTTGTAAGTTAAAATATATTCCACTTAGTGCATGACACTCAGTATAATATGACAACTATTAGAATGTTTCTTCCGCAAAGAGATATATAATGTTGCTATTAAGTAGCATCTACTTCTATATTAAACTATCACCTATGTAAAATTCCAAGCACAAATAATAAAAGTGATCTTTGTGGAGGTTTTTCATTTTGGCTCTGAATTGCTTTAAACCTTTTCCTTTTGAATTTTCCTATTTAATGACCACTCAATACACGATACTTCAAACAATACATCTCTCCATCAATGAAATGAAATATAAGACCAATTAACCTGCAAAGAATATGTGATCAATAGCAATATAACTTTCAAGTATGGATACTTAAATTTTGATTTCACAAGGAATATCATGTTGTTGAAGTCTACTTCTACCAAAATGCTAAAATAACCAGCTTGGCTTTCTTCTTGATTCTAAAATTAAGTAACACTATTTTGTTAAAATCAAAAACTCCATATTGTTTTATAACAGTATTTAATTTTTTCCAATTATATGTAGACAATTTTTAACATTCATTTTTCTAAACTTTTGAGTTCCAAATTTTTCTCCCTCCTTCCCCTGCCCCTTTCCTAAAATGGTAAGCAATTAGATATAGATTATAATAAACCCATACTGTTCAAAAGCTGTTCCCCTCTAGTCCCCCAGTTTTTCCAGTATTATCACCCTACTTCTATCCAGTCACATAGGAAGAGATATGAGACCATTGGAAAAGTTCCCTGGGAAAGTCTGGTATATATCTTCATTTATCCTCTGGAGCCCCTGCTCACCCCAACAGAGGGAAAGCACTGCCTTCAGGTTCCTTCTGTTCTCTAACAAGGTGCTATGCTTTAAGTCAAAGTCAACTTTGCCCAAGGCTGTACTATACCTACTCTGACTGGGGATCCTCAGCACCCAGATCTTTCACGTGTACTGGGAAAGGAGGTGGTTCTTTCATGTTCTTGAGAATATGGTCACATCAAAAGTCAAAAAAGCAAAGGAAAATCAGATCAGAAGCCAGGTACACACCATTAGGTGGCTTGGAGTAAGAGTTTGGGAGGGAGTGAAATAAGCTTCTTAGGCTGCTCTCCTCAGAAACCTTTCAACTATCTGTAGATCTCTTTATGGGTCAGAAGAAAGCATTTCTCCTCCATGCAGATGATGTTATTTTTCTAGGCACTTCAGTCCATCCTTCATATGGCAATAACACTAATAATGCAGAGTCTCAATCCTGGGCTTGGTAACATTCACTAGCTCTTTATTGCAGGCCAAATCAAGTTCAAAGTGCTATCAAGGATCTCCACCCACAACCAGAACATTCTTCTGTGTTCTTAAGAATGCAGTCATAGCAAAAGTCAAAGATTCAAAGGAACATCAGGTCAGAGGGTAGGTGCATGATATAGTACAGGGATGGAATAAGCTACTTTATCTTTCTAGTTTTATCTTAAACTATCCTCTAACCCAGTGGGAGTGCCACAAGGACCTTTCAGGGAGTCTGTGAAATTAAAACTATTTTTCAAAATAATCAAATAAAGATGCTTTAATTTTTAATATGGTAGCTATCAGTAGATAAAACCCACATAAACAAAAGCTCCTGAGGGGCGGGGAGACAGTCCTCAATAATTTTTAAGAATATAAAGGAGTTCTGAGAGCAAAAAGTTTGAGAAATGCTGCTCTAGCCAAACAAGACTATTTTGTATTCCTTCTAAAGACTCTATACTTTCCAAACTCTGTGTTCATCGTTTCCCTGTACGGTTTCTATTCATCTGCTGAATTCCTACGTGTCCTCAATGTTATCTATTCCATAATGCTTTTCTAACGTCTTACAACTAGAAATAATTCCACTGATTTTAATGTAATTGATCAATATTTATTAAACATATTTTCTGTGTAGAGCATAATATTAGGAAATAAAAAAAGGTTGGATAAAATACAGTCCCTGGCATTATAAAGCTTACAGTCTAAAAGGTAGTAATTCACATTTTTAAGTACTTGGTTTAAAACAATCCTTTCCTCACACCAATCCCCAAAGATTGCTACAGCAAGTATTAATACCTTTATTTTAGAAATGTGAAGATCTAAGTGATTCATTTATCCATGGCCACACAGCTAACAAAGAGCAAACCCAGGTCCTCTAACCTCTAGCTGAGCATTCTTTCTTCTGCCCTACAGTATTGACTCAGGCTATTTTTTTCCCCTACGAAACATTCTGTTTTGCATCTCTTAAGAGCACCTATGTATCACTTTGCATTGTATTCATTCATATATATACATATATAAAAGTATTATATTACATTTATTTATCTGTATTTCCATTTATTCATAAAAATGTCATATTAGACATCTAACTAGCATAGTAAATAGTGTTGGGCCTAACACTAAAATCAGCAAGACTTATCTTTCTGAGTTCAAAGCTGACCTCAGACACTTACTAGCTATGTGACCCTGGGCAAGTCACTTAACCCTGTTTGCCTCAGTTTCTCATCTATAAAACGAGCTGGAGAAGGAAATGGAAGCCACTCCACTATCTTCACAAAGAAAATTCCAAATGGGGTGACAAAGAACTGGACACAATGGAAAATGACTGAACAAAGACCATATGCTCCATATCTACATTTTATATCAACTCTCAATACTTGGGCACTGAGTCTTGCAAACAGAAGAGATTTAATAAGCTGTGGAATTGAAATGAATTGGAATCATCCTGAAAACAGCATCTCATTACCCAAACAGAAGTTCCTTGTTTGGTAAGTGGATTTCTTTTACCTCTAAATATCTAGTGGTAATTTCCGGTTAAAAAACAGGTACCAAGTACCTCCTATATTCAAAATACTATACGATACTGATAAAATGACATATTGGGAGAAGAGACTTCATAGCCAAGACATAAATTTTGTAATCCATAGCTAGCCACTTCTTTTTTAAGTCTTTCAGGACAGCTTTGTGGACACAGATATAACTGCATCAGTTCTTGGCTCGTGGACTCAACTTTTTCATTCAGAAGTACTATTCAACTCAAACTTAATTCAGATGAGGTAAAACAGAAGTAGGCTAGGTTAGGTATTTGTCTGATAAGTATCATATGGAGTTTTGTTAAAAACCAATAGAAAATCATCCTCACAAAATAAAAAGTAAACAAGACATCTTTCATTTGGAAAAAGTAGTTAAATATTAAGTCATGAACTTGAATATATCACTCAGAAGGCACAATGAAGTAAATGAGGGGGGAAAGTCATAAACCCAAACTATCTGAAATGAAATAAAAATTAATAGTTTTCTCATCATGTGAGGTCTAAAGCTTTTTCAAAGGGTTTTCACTACTAGTCACAGTATTGGAACAGAAATACAGTAAAAACAAACCAGACTACCTCGATTAGGAATCAATTTATGTTAATAATGTATTATAGACATCACAAAAGCAAATTCAGTCATCAATGGTCCTCTTCCTGAATTTTAAAGGCAAATGTGCTAAATCAAGTCACAAGCCACTTGCTCGTCATCTATCCTCTTTAGACTTTACCGTCCTCTTTTCTTTAAAAAAAGGGAGAATCACATCAGTTTTGAAAATGATTCACTAAAGTCTCCCTCAGGATAAGCAGATGTAGCTAAATACAGGTAAATGTGTGTGTGTATACATTCAACTCAAGCTTCATGCCTTGAAAGCTAAAAAAGTGAGGATCCTGCCATTCTCTGACTGAGAATGTGCTGGAATGGGGATACAAGGGTAGCTAGGTGTACAAAATGGGGAGAATCTGATGGGGAACAAAAAGTCAGCAACTGCTAAGGTGAGCCCAGAGCACCCCCAACTCTAGTGAAGCATGAACAAAAGAGATCCACCAGAGAAGGGATGAGACATTGGGAAGGGCAGTTCAGAAAGAGGTATAGAGACAAAGGAGCTGGAAATAGGGGACAAAATAGAAGCAGTCAAAGGCTGTGAAAAGAGTAAACCAATCTACTTTCCAAGTGACTGACAGTTTTAATGAACTCAAAGTAGGCCCTTTGTGCTAAGTCTTTTTGTGCTGAGTTTTACATTGTCAGCCACAGATAGTCACACACGTGACTATCCCATTTAGTACCTTCACTGACATGGGGGAAAAGTAACCTAAATGATATCAAAAAGGGAAAACGTCAAAAATGCTTACTTTGGAGAATGAAATAAAATCATCCTTGATGTAATCATTTGTATAAAAACACACTTAAAAGAAACAAATCAATAAATTGAGGCATACTCAAGTACCCCCACACAAACTTCTATATTAATTGAGTTCTTTTTAATGAGTTGGCTGTTACAATGATCAATCAAAACGTGTATGCAAACACACCCCAAACACAAGGCCTTTCTGACTTTGAAGGAGACCTATCAACATGGTTAGTTCATAAAGCACTCTGTTCAGGGCAACTATCACTTCTGAGCATCAAACATTTGCACTGCTGTACAAATGAAGCTTATTCTTCAGTGTGATGAAAAACATGGTCAGAGTGATTTTCAAAACTGTCTTCCCACAAATGTACAGATCTTATTGTTCTTATTTTAAAAAAGAAAACCATGCAAAATAATGGAACATATGATTAAACATCAAAATCTCTCCTGCTGATTCTTTTGAATTAAACAAATGTGTGTGTCAGTATATAATCATTGTAAGTGGTCAAAAGTATAAACAAGAAGCTTGAAGAAGAAATGAAAGATATCAACAGTTGCATAAAAATGCTGTAAATCACAAATAATTACAGAAATGAGATTTTAAAAATTCTAAGGTACCATCTCACACCTATCAGACTGGCTAACTTGACAGCAAAGGAAAATGACAAATACAGAAAGGGACACAGAAAAACAGATATACTAACACACCATAGGTAGACCTGGGAAGTGGTCCATCCGTTCTGGAGAACAATTTGGAACTACACCCAAAAGACTATAAAACTAGATCCAAGAAGAAGGAAAAAGACCTATGTGAGAGGGAACAAGCAGCCTTTTTGTGTGGTGACAAAGAACTGAAAACCAAAGGGATGCCCAACACTTGGAAAATGGGCAAATAAGTTATGGCATGAGATTATGATGAAAAGATTTTGTGCTGGAAGAAATGACATACAGGATGGTTCCAGAAAAACCTGAGAAATTGTATATAAATTGACCAATACAATGACCAACTTGAGTACCAGAGGATTCATGATGGTTATGCTACCCACATTCTGAAGAAAGGCATTGGACTATGGGTATAGACATATTGGGGGGAAGGCAATATGGAAATCTGTCTTACCTTTGCATATTTGTTACAAGGATTTTATTTTTATTTCTTCCACAAAGGAGGAAGGAGAAAGTCAAAGAGAGAGAAAATATTTTTGTCAATTTAAATTAATTAACTGATTGATTTTGTTAATTAGGCAGAATTTTTAAATGTCACATAACGAATTAGTGCCTGAGATGGCATGAAATGCAGGTGTCCTATTCGCTAGTCTTTTATTTCTTTTCTCTAGGACTCACTGTCACTTCCTTAAATGTCTTTACTCAACACTTATGAATGCAGAATTTAGTTTTTATTATATTATTGATAAGTAATGACCATAGTGGTGGGAAAGGAGAAGGTAACTAACCCCACTGAGGGGTTATATCAATAAGTACAAATTATAGAAAAAACTTGCTAACAATTAGACCTGTCTGAAAATGGAATATGCTTCCTCGAGTTAGTTAAGTTTATTGTCGCAGAAGTGTTTAAATGAGTCTAGATGACAATCTGTCGAACATCTGTGAGGGGGTTAATGCTTGAGGTAAGAGCTGCGCCATTTTCATCTCTGAGATCCCTTTCAAATACAACATTTTATGACGTTATGATTCTGTGAAACACACGCTTCATCTGTAGCCCCTATACTGACAATATGGGTAATAAGAGAACACAAATTTACTTCAATGTCTTTAACATTTTATTGTACAGAACTCACAGCTATACGGTAAGAAAAGTAAATAAAAATCCAGATGGAATTAATTAATTAATTCCACGAAGGGCATTTCAGCAACCAAGTAAACTAAAGCCACTCTAAAGTTCTACTTCACACACATTAGACTGGCAAAACCGACACAAAAATCCACAATAATAACCAGTGTCGCCTCTCTACTTCTTTGCAAAGGCTAGTCCATTTATATACTCTCCCACCACTAATGATAATTATTGCAGAAATCTACACAGTGCTTTAGCCAAGTGCTTATCCTCACAGGGTAGTCGTAAGGAAAGTCTAAATATTCATATGCTGATTTTGTAGATGAGCAAAATGAGTTTACATGACTTTCCCCATGGTCTTACTGCTAGGGAATATGTGAAAGGACCAGCATGTCCCTGATACAGCTTTTTCCCTCCCTTCTCATTCCCCAAAATATGGGGAAGCTGAGATTCTTTAATTCTTAGGGATAGCTTTCCCTAAAAAATGAGACAAAATTATGCTCAGGACCTGATTGGCCCATCTTCCTGGTCACCTAAAGGCAAAGAAGATCTCAACCATGGGGAGTGAGGGCACTTTGAACTTGGCAGATTTCTAAAGACCATTCTAAAGACCATGTCCTGTACCATATCCTGCCCTGATGACCAGACACATTTCCATATGGTTATGAGAAGCTAAGCCCCACTCCTCTGCACTCCTCTGGACTTCCATCATGCCCTTTAGAATCCCATCATCCTGCAAGATCATATCAACTCTGAAACTTACAATGCCTCAGGACCCCTTGCTCCTGGGGTGCCTTTAGTATCTCTGCCAAGGAAACCCCAAATAGGGTCATGAAGAGTCAGATATGATAAAAACTACAAAACTAAACAACAAAAGATTAGCATAATTTTTTTAATGCACAATTAAAGGGCAAATTCTTTCTCACACACATAGCTGACATCACAACATGGATTTTCCTTGAGTTTTTAAAGATGACTTCCATACTCTATTCCAAAGCTCTGAGCTGCTCCACTATAGTGTTGGGCCCTAGACTATGATGCATTTCTCTATTTTGGCTGAGACTCAAAACATTAAGGTTCTTGTCTGATTTACGTGCCAACAGACTGGGAGACAAAGAGCTAATGACAGCTGAGAGCTCAGAAGATCCTAGAAGCAAACATCCCTAGCTTGCTGCTCCTCTTTTCTCCATGAATTTATTTGGAGGGAATAGGATCATTTCAAAATTTGCTTATCCAATTACCCTGGGGTTAGGATACTTAGACAACAAAATCTATCATTCCATTCATTACAACTGTGTTTTATTCCCACAGACGTGTAAAGCTTCCTAGGCACTGAACTGTAAAAAGCTTATTCTATTTCAAAATTTTCGTTTTCTTTTGAGTACAACAATCCATTTCTGCTTCAGCACCAAATGTAGAGTAGGCAAAGGTCAGTGAAAGAGACCATCCAAAAGGTATTTCTGGTTTTGTTCTGGATCAAGCACAAATACCCACAAAGGAGAGACAGATTCAGTCCCAAACTAGAAGCACATGTACTACATATACTTCTATGCCTTTACTACTGAGGAAGTCATTCAGAAAGACTGGTCCCATTCTAAAATATGTGAATGATGAGACAACAGTAAAGGCACTGAAAAGATATTTTTATAAAATATGATGAAAAAGGTAAAAGGTCTTCATTTCAGAACGAACATTTCTTAGGTAAGATGAATTATGCCACTAGATGGTTCAGTGGACAGAATATTGGTCTTGGAATCTGGAATGGAGAAGTGCAAATTCTGTCTCAGAGAATCATTAGATATATGATCCCTGGGTAATGGTAATGATAATATGGAATTTGATCCATCAGGGAAAGTACCAAAATCAGGATCTTTCAAGTGCCACACATCATTAAGCTGCAGGGCAGAAAATTAACTAACACGGAGGAAGTAGGTAGGGGTGGAAAGGAAGGGGGAACAGTGTATACATCTGAAGAGGACAAGAAGTCTTCTGAACTTCTAAGAAAGGCGAGAGAACTGGAGACCAGTGTGTGGAAAGGACTTTTAGAAGGGTATATGGATTAAGGTTAGGATGGCAGGGTGAATACATAAGGAAGGGACTTTTTGAGAAGAGGATAAAATAAGGAATAAGAGCGAAAGCAGAGAAGATAAGGTAATGGGGATCAGTGGCAAGAGAGGCTGAGAAGGAAAATAGCAAAAATAAGGTGGAGAGAAATTTACAAACAGTCATACAATGACTGCAAATTAGAAAATGTAAATTGAATGTAAATGTAGACGTAAAATAGAATGTAAATTAGAAAAAATAATAAACTTCACTTGGAAAAACAAAAAGTCAGGAATATCACAAGAAATAATAATAAAAAGTGTAAAGAAAGGAGATTAAGTACCAGATTTTAAACTGTATTATAAGGCAGTAATTATCAAAACTATCTGGTACTGGCTAAGAAGCAGAAAGGTACATCAATGGAATAGAGTAGACATACAATTTACAGCAATAAATAAACATTATAAACTTGTTTTTGACAAGTGCGAAGACTTGGGGGATAGATTTGGGGATAAAAATTCATTATTTGGTAAAAAATTGTCAAGAAAACTGCAAAATAGTATGGCAGAACACTGAGTATAGATCAATATCTTACACCATTGGCCGAGATAAAGTCAAAATGTATACATAATCTAGATATAAAGAGAAATTTCGCAAAAAAATTAGAAGAATGCACAACATATTACTTATCAGACTTATGAATAGGCAAACAATTTATGAACAAAGAAGAAATAGCACAGCTAGGGGTAAAATAGATAATTTTGATTACATTAAATTAAAAAGGTTTTGTACAAATAAAACAAATGTAGCCAAGATAATAAGGAAAGTAGAAAACTGGGGGGGGAAAGTATAGAGAGTTTAACAGATAAAGGTCTCATATCTAAAATATATAAACAACTTTGTCAAATCTATAAGAATACAAGTCACTCCCCAACTGATAAATGGTCAAAGGATATTGACAGGGAGTATTTCGATGAAGAAACCAAACCAATTTATAGTCATATTAAAACACATTCTAAATCATTATTGACTAGAGAAATGCAAATTAAAACAAACCTACCAGACTAGCTAAAATGATAGAAGGGTGAAGTGACGAATGTTGGAGGGGATGTGGAAAAAATGGTACACTGCTTCATTGTTGGTGCAGTTGTGAATTGATTCAACCATTTTGGAAAGCAATCTGGGATTATACTCAAAGAGTTATTAAATTACCTTACCTATACCCTTTGACCCAGCAGTACCACTACTTGCTTTATTTCCAGATAATTAGGGAAAAAGGAAAAGAACCTATATGTTCCAACATGTTCATAGCAGCTCTCTTTGCGGTGACAAAGAACTAGAAACTGCAGGGATGCCCATCAATTGGGAAATGGCTGAACAAGTTGTGATATGCGAGTGTGATGAAATGCTACTGTGCTATAAGAAAGGGTGAGCTCAATAATTTTAGAAAAACATGGAAAGACTTGCAAAAAATGATTAAGAGCAAAGTAAGCAGAATGAAGAGAACATTGTATACAGTGTCAGCAATATTGTTTTAAGAATGACTGAGTGAATAAGTTATTTTGACTTTTATAAATACCCAAATTAACTTAAAAGGACATAAGAAGATATTATCTGCATCCAGAAAAAGAACTGATAAGTAGAAGTATGTATACATTACACACACACACACACACACACACCCCCCTAATTGTGTGTACTGGTAGCCATCTCTAGGGTGGGGAAGGGGGGGAAGAGGAAAGGGAAGAAAAAAGAAGAAATTTACATGATAATATCATTGCATACTTGAAAGGAATAACAAGTTGTGCGCCGCAGATTTGCAGTTTCATGTGCAATCAGCTTTTTTTGTTGTACTATGTTATAGAAAGCTTGTTTTATTCCATAAATTAAAAAAAAAAATTAAGTGAAAGAATTAACTCATTCCAATACATGATGGAGCTCCCAAATATAGAATTAAGAAAAGATGAGAGCCATGAGAAAGGACTTTCCCCTAAGAAGGAGTCTAATTATATGCTAATCTTACTGGAAAACCTAGAATTAGAATACGGAGAGTATAAGCTCACAGAGACAAGAAGGAAAGCCAGTCAAGCCTCCATATGTTTGAGTTTAAGGCACATAAGTCATGTGATAACTGTTGTATAGGGTAGAAGGGAAATATTTAAAATTAATACAAGAACACTGGTCAAATTGCCCCAAAGTGAAGAAAGGCAATAGGAGATACTCCTTTCTTAAGTTTCACTTAAAAAAAAAACCCAGAAGCATCTATGACTACTAATATATTGATATATATGACTACCTAATATAATAACTAATATAATGATAACTTGCATCACTAAGAATATACAAGTATGTACATATGAAAAGCACACATCATATGCAAATATACATCCTCATACATATATGTATCACTTTATCAGGTAAGTACATAAGAATCTATTTCCAGGTTCTGGAATAATGACTTACCTCTAGAGGGATACCTTTTCTCCTCCCTGGACAAAGGAGAACCTACAAATGATTTTCTCTCTCAAGCAGCCCATGGCTGATGAACCTTCCTGTGACCATTCTCTCTATGTCACCATGGAGAGCAGTCAGCATATGCAGGTCCTTCTGATTCCTCTCAACCCTACCCCATTCACTATTCCTCATAGGTCTAAGGAAGTTGTTCTATATGTTAGAGATTAAAAACACATTTAGGATGTACTTAGTCCTCTCAGTCATTCATTTCTTACCATTTTTAGATAGCAAATATTTTTGTGGAGGAATTGGTCATTACTTATACTGAGAAAACTGAGATGATAATCTTTCCTCATTAACATTTAACTTGCAACTACTTTTGCTAACATCTACTTTATAATTATAAGCATCCATTAATAGCCTTGGCTAGTACCTAATTTCCAGGATTTATCCTGGAAAAATCAGTCTAGATATAATTTCATTATGAAGCTAAAGGAGTATAAAGTGCCAGCTATCAAAGAGAGAAATGAAAAGACAACGACTTCATAAAGAGGTTAAAAAAACTTTACTAAAGAAAATAAATCCTTGAAAATCATAATTGGACAAATGGAATCCAGTGATGACATAAACCATCAAAAAATAATAAAACAAAGGCAAAAGACTAAAAACAATGGAAGAAAATGAGAAATATGTCATAGGAAAAAACAACTAACCTGAAAAACAGACTGAGAAGATAATTGAAGAATCACTGAGTTACTTGAAAGTCAAACACATACCTATAGCCTAAACATCATATTTCAAGAAATATTTAAAGAAAATTACCCAGGTATCTGAGAACCAGAGGACCAAGTAGAAACTGAAAAAAGCTACTGGTCACCTCTCAAAAAAAAAACAAACCTCAAAATGAAAACTACTAGGAATATGATAAAAAAAAAAAATCCAAAGCTCTCAGACCAAGGAAAATATTTCAATCAGCCAGAAAGAAAAACTTCAAGAAATACAGTCACGGTCAAGATCATAAAAGATTTAGAAGCCCCAACAATAAAGGAATGGAAAGTTTGAAATACGACATTCCAGAATGTTTCTTTGATCTAGAATTTTAAGCAAGAATATCCTATCCAACAACATTGAATATAATTCTAAAGGACAAAAAGGGACCTGGACCTTTAATGACACAGAAGCCTTTCAACCTTTTCTGATGAAAAGACCAGACTTGAGTATAAAATCTGATATTTAAACACAAGAGTCAAGAGAAACATAAAAATGAAGCATGAGTGAGAAATCATAACAGATATAAAGCTAAACTATTCATGTTCTTATGTGGGGGAATGATACTGATAACCCCTCAGAAACTCTCAGAGGAAATCTAATTAGACAAAAAGCCTAGGTGTGATCCTATTGTGTTTGGACAATCTCAAAGGAAGAAGAATGGTTGAAAAGAGGAATGCAATGAAAGACAGGAAGGGAAATGAAGAATGGGGAAAATTATCACATATTTTATTTCCTAAATTGTTTCAAGGGCAAGGAAGATTTTATACAAGAGAGGGGCAAGTAGGGGGAAGCAGGTGACACTTGGACCTCACTGGCATCTGCATTGGTTAAGGAAGGGAAGAATACACATACATAGAGAGGAATTTACCTTACCCAACAAGAAAGTAAGAGGGAAAGAGGTAAGAGAAAGATGGCAGGAATAAGAAGGAGGGAGCGTGGGTTACGTAAGGAAGTGGTCAGAAGCAAAAGAGATGCTGGAAGAGAGAACAGAGGAAAAATGAGAAGGAAAAGTATAAGAGAAGAGGATGGGGGGAAATAAAAGTTAGTGACCACAACTATGAACGGGAAAGGGATGAACTCACCCATTGTGCTCATCCTTTGTTGCTGAACAAGACCACACTATCAGAGATATGATGACATGACTTGCACGTGACTTTGATATGAGTGAGGGAGGGCTGTGCAGGTCACCAGCCTCACTTCTCCTCCAAAGCCATCTGAATCCAGTGACCTGATGTTCCTCAGGATGACTGTGGATGACCCAGAATGCATTGGGAGACCTTGGGTCCTTTAGGCCAAGGTCTTCACAGGCACTCACTTAGAGTGAGGCAACGCCCACTCATTGAACAGGCCTGTTTAAGAAGTAGCCAGGGCATGGCCCCTCTAATGAGGTCAAGAAAAGAAAGACCTCAGGCTGGGAGAGAAACAGCAACAGTCAGTACTGATAATCACTCCCACACATAAAACATAAGAGTACAGTAGAATCAATTAGAAACCAAAGTTCAACAATATTGTTACAAGAAACATATTGGAACAGAGAAACACACACACAGTTAAAAGAAGGAGCTGGAGCAGAATCTGTTATGCTTCAGTGGAAGTAAAATAAATGTATAGGATGTGTGAACTAACTGGCTTTGGGCTCATGACAAACGAAGACACATGCAGCCAGCCACTGAGATAGTATAAGTTTCTCCCAAAATTGTCTCCTTACAATTGCCTTCCTTCACCCCATTTAAAGGTATATAATATAAATCTGGAAGATTTGAGAATGAAAATATGATCAGTAGTAGGGTTACTAAACAGGAGGGACTATGGCTTTTCTACTAGAAACATAGGATAACAATTTTAAGCATAACACATTCTAAGAATTTGTCCCAATCTTGGTGGTCACCAGCATTTTGGAGTTTGCAATGAGCCAAATATCTAAATAAATCAAGTACTGTTTAATCAGATCTCAAGTAATCAGATAAGCAGAAGGCTGTAGGGGAAGAATAATAGGGTGATATAGATAATAGAAAGATAATAGGGTGAAGAGAGAAATTCAGCTTATGCAAAGTGCAATCTGTGCTTTCATCCATCACAATACATGCAAGTTTTTGCTGGTCAGAGGCAAAGTTGGTAAAGAAGAAGGAGGGTGTCCCCAAGAGATCATAAAAATGGGAAAGGGTCCCACATGTACAAACAGCTCTCTTTGTGGTGGCCAAAAACTGGAAATCAAGGGGATGCCCATCAATTGGGGAAGGGCTAAATAAATTGTGGTATATGAATGTACTGGAATACTACTGTGGTATAAGAAACAAGAAATGATAAACAGGAAGACTTCAGAGAGGCCTGGGAAAACTTATATGATCTGATGCTGAGCGAAAGGAACAGAACCAGAGAACTTCGTACACAACAATGACCACTGTGAGAGAATTTTTTCTAGTAGACTTGGAACTTCATTGCAATGCAAGGACTTAAAAAAATTCCCAATGGTCTTTTAAGGCAAAATGCCTTCCATATCCAGAGAAAGAACTATGGAATTCAATCACAGAATGTAGCAGATCATTTTTTTTTTTGTGGGTGTGTATTACATTTGGTTTGTTATATGATTTCTCCCATTCATTTTAATTCTTCTACAAGGCATGACTACAGTGAAAATGTATTTAACAGGAATGTATGTGTAGAACCTATATAAAATTGTATGCCATCTCAGGGAGGGAGGGGGGAAGGAGGGAAAAGGGAGGGGAAAAAATCTAAGTTATGTGGTAGTGATTGTAGAACACTGAAAATGAATAAAATTAATTTTAAAAAATGAGGGACTTGCTTGCTGATTTTTATAGGCAGCTAAAATTTCCTGGACCTTGCACTTCCAGTGCAAGCACAGAATTCAGAAACAATGAGAAATACATACATACAAGACCATTAAAGATCCCTTCCATCTCTGGAATTCTATGATTCTAAAATAACTCAAACTAAAGACACAACTGAATTCAAAAGTCTATTAAAACACAGAAAATAAGATCTTAAAAACTAACAAAATATCTGAGTCCAGTAACAGCTTTTATAAAATGGGCAACTAATGAAAAAAAAATCCAACTCTTTAAATTCTGGTACAGAAAGAAATAGATTGTTTAAACTGCTGAGTTCTCTCTTTCTGAAAAGAAACCTACTATACAATGGACAGCCACATGTAAATGTGTTACTATGATATATTTTGTAAACTTAGAAACTTCTTTGTTTGACAAATTCTCATCCTCCATATCTTACAATAGAGACATTTTCAGCTTTGAGTGCCTTCCCCTTTGAAGTTTCCTTCGAAGTACTCTCTATGTACTTTGTATGTACCTCTTATCTCACTTATTAGAATGTGAGTGCCTTGAAGAGACTCATTTTTGCCTTTCTTTATAGTATTTAGTGCAGTGGCTGGGACAGTAAGAACTTAGTAAATACTTGCTGACTGCCTGATTTTCTTCACTGCTGTTCTGTGTAAGTAAATCCTATCAAGGACAACCAGGTGCTGCTCTCAGTCCATAATCATGACAGTCTTCATTATCTCAACAGTTTTCAAAAGTTCTGAAAATCATAAAGACTTTGCATTTGGTAAATGGGAGTTACATGTTAGCAGAACAAAGGATACTATTTTTTTCTCTCTCTATTTAATCAAAAAATACATAAAAGCCCCAATATTCACAATCAAATAAAGTAAAACCCTTTACTAAGCTGGTAGAGAGAAAAAAATAGACACAACCATAAAGGAACCATGTTATATCAAGATTTTTACTCTAAACAGTTGTTTTATAGGACAAAATTTGACCCATGGTATTTCCAAAAGAGAGATGGGAACCTTAATCTTGGATATACAATAAATATGGGACAATGATAAAGACTCAGAATTGAGGAGTAGGAAGAGACTAGATAGATTACATTTGGTAAACTGGGAAGCCATTTCAATACCTCCAAGTCATTCATTGTCATAAAACTCTCTCTTTTCGACACCAATATCCTCCTGGTGATGGCTGTTAGTCAAGGACTACCACAAACTCAGGAGAATCAAAATTAGAGGTTAGCTGGTTTTCTTCATTATAGAGGAGAACATAATTCCTAGGACAGGAGGGGATATATCTAGATAAGGCTATGATATTTTTAGAAAGGTACTAAAAGCTTTTTTTCATTACACATAATTCAAAGGGCAATGGAAAGATAGATGGGCACTTGGAAGTTTATCAACAGTGATTTGTACACTAAGGAGTAGTAAATATAAAAAACAACATGGAGGACAAGTATAAGCAGAAAAGGAAACTTCAGTAACTTAGTGAGAATGGGAGGCAACAGAGGGAAAATACAAGTGTTACTCTGGTACCCCAGAGATACTGAAAAAATGAAATAGTCTCCAGTACATTGTGTGGCTCTTCCATGAAGGATTTATGGAACTGTCAGATATCTGCAATATATCAGTTTCACTGAACTGCTTTTTTCCCCCTCTCTCTCTTTTTTTTTTAATCTTATTATAAGGGGATGGCTTTTAGGTAGAAGAGTGGGAAGGGATATACAGTATTCAGAAGCAAGTGTAAAAACAAAAAGTAGCAATAAAATGAGAACTATTTTTAAAGGATTTATGAAAAGATATGAATAAGAATTAATAAGGAATGATTAAGCATAGAGAGAATGGGACGCATCAGTGGAGAGAATACCCATCCTAATGAAATCAAAGAGTCATCAAAAGTATCAAATGAAAGGGAGCATCAATCAACAATGTATATAATCAACATCACAGAAAGGAGTAGCCTAAGGAAACTCTGGTACAAAGCTTAGTAACAAGAAGAAGCTACAAATGCCCAGCCCTTGTTCTTGGCTAAGAATTATACTATATAGTACTGCAAACTGTTCTTTAAATTTAAAATGTTCATGTTGTTCTGCTTACATAATGCATTTTGCTTTTAAAAAGCTGTGGTTAACACATTCCCAAAGTGTGGAGCCTGATATTTTGGAAGCATGGGAGTACTTAAAACAAACAGAATACTAAATTTACTCATAGAGCCAAGCTATAGATTATGAAATACCCTTAGAGAATTTTAGATTACTCCCTGCCCAGTAAGAGAAGAATAATGTTAAACACTGGTGTTGGGCAAAACCAAATGTGGCTCAGTTCTTTAGAATCCCTTTTCTCACCCCACCCCCACTAACATAGAGCAAAAAAAAAAAAAATACTCTGCAATTGTATAAATGGCTGTTGGATCAGTTCTGTAAGATTACATTTCTCAGTGTATAACACAGAACGAAATATGGTAGATAAAATCCCATTGAAAAGAAAAAAAATGATCCTGATAAGGAAGACCAATGTTTGGTCTTTTAAAAATACAGAAACATACGCAGCATTGGCCTAATACGATGTACCAGCTTACTTTGTGCTCAGTGGTAACCCAGAAATTCCTTATCTAATAGTGATGCTGTGAAAATAATAATAGCACAAATTAACATAGCATTTAAGGCTGATCAAGTGCCTTTACATCATCTACTAAGTGCTAATACATAATCACAGAATTTGAGAGTCAGAAGGGGCCTTAGCTAGGACCTAATCTAATTCATAACCAAAAGGAATTTCCATTATAACATAACAGGACAAGTGGTCAATCACCCTCTGTTTGAAGGAGAAAGAATTGTAGGAGAACATAGAGTAGTGAAACTTCCAAGAGTGCAGACACATCCAAACGAGGTGCTGCATTCCAGTTTGGGACAACTCTAATGGTGAAAAAGTTTTTCCTGACATCAAGCCTCAGTCTACCTCTTTTCAGACTCAATCCATTACTTCTGGCTCTGTCCTCTCAAGACAAATAAGTCTAATCTATCTTCCATGTGGGTGCTATTTCTACTCCCATTTTATAGATAAGGAAACTGAATCTCAGAGAGGTTAAATTATCTGAGACAGGATGTGAACTCAAGGTTTCCTGACTCTAACTCCACTGAACTATGTATGACCCCACTGAACTTGAAGTCTGAGGATCTGGGTTCAAACCTGGGCTCTGATACTTCTAATTCTGTGAATGTAAGCAAGTCACTTACCTTTACGGTATCTTAGTTTCCTCATAAATGAAATAAAATATAAAATAAAGAAATCAGATTATATTGCCTCTACAAGTCAATATCATATGATCGGTATTCATAAATGAAATAAAATATAAAATAAAGAAATCAGATTATATTGCCTCTACAAGTCAATATCATATGATCGGTATTTTTGACAAGATGCTCAGGTTTATTTCTTTCTCTAAGAAATCAAGTTGGGGTGATTTTCAAACATTTTAATGATGCAGTAAAATGTCGACAGTGAAATTAAAATGTACATTATATTGGTTTAAAGAAAACTGAGTCATGTATTCTCCCTCCACATCTGTTTATGCTTGTTCATTTTTTGGGACACGATCATTCACTAGAACCTGTCAGCTGAAGGGAAAAAGGAACACAATTTACTCTTGGCAACCACTGCCACAAACGCTCAGCTAAAATATCAAGAGGTATCTTTTTTTAAATGTAGTATTTGTATTTTTCTTATAACTGTAATGGCACAGAACTCTGAATTCAGAGCTGGGGAGAGGGGGAGAGGACAGAGGCAAATTAGCCCAATTCTTTCTTCTATAGGTGACAAAATTGAGGCTTAGAGAGGTGGTGTGACTTGCCCCAAATCCCACAGGTATGAAGTTACTGCCACATGGATTCATCAAGTAGACAGGGACATGGGATCCCACAAAGGGAAGTAAAGAAGGTAATGAAACGTTAGACTCATGCAAATAATACAGAAACCCCATCTCCTTTTCAGTTTCATCTTCTTTCTCCTCTTTGTCTCCTTCCTCTTCTTTGTCTATTCTCATTAATGTGATATTTCTGTCAGCTCCTACCCCTAAGGAGAAGACAGAGCAAGTGGGCACATAATGGTGCTGAAGAGACTGTGGGTAATAGAAGGGCCAAAGGAGAATGCATGGGGAGAGGAGAGAATACTATTCAAACTCAGATGCACATAAAGAAACAGAAAGCCCAGGGAAAATCAAAGTCAGAGAGTCACAAAGGTTCCATGAGTCAGGCAGGAACACTGACAATTACAAGCATCAAACCTAATAGCAAAAGAGCTTTCATCACAATAACCCTATGAGTATGTCATGCAAATATCAGCAGTTCCATTTTACAGATGCTGACGGTAAGGCATAGGGAGATGAAGAAGAAACTAGACTTAGGTTCTCTTAGTTCCAATAATCTTTCCACTGCCCTACACTGGAACAAGGAACCAAGCCTGAGAGCAAAAGGTCCAAGACAGAATTTAAGTAGGTGAAGAAAAAGCTAGGCCAAGGTCAAAGGCAGGAGCTCCCAAAGTGAGTGCTGTGAACTGATCCTGAGGCCAGAAGGGCCAAAACCAGTGATGGCAGGTCCATAACAAAGGTCAGGAAAAATGTCATGAGGCGGTGATTAAGAAAGCCCAAAATGTCAGTGACAGACATTTTGTCCCCTTTGAGAAATGAGCCTGGGAAAGCATTCTTTCACAGTGGTGTCATGACAGTATCATTCAGGTGCTACTGAATAGGTGTGGGGCAAGGCAGCTTTAGCCCTAGATAAAGAATTGGAAATATATCTGTCTGGCTACCACAGTTTATGGACTAAGTATACTCTATTTCTTGGAAGTAAAGGAAGACTTCTACACAAAAGAGAAGGTCTGCACAGTAGTGTGTTAGAGCAACCTCAGTCCACTCACCCCCTCCTCCTCTGGCCCCTAAAAGGTTCCAGTGTTAGTGGTAATTTGAGACGACAATGCTACAGTAGCAAGGGCATATTATTGCCTTCTCAGCTATAGAAAATATAAACAATATAATTCAGATGCACATCATGAAAGTAAGTGTTCCAAAAAAAAAAAGTTAAAATATCATTTATTTATTCTCATGGAATATGTGAGAAAGGGAAGTCACTGAAAAAACCTACAGCCTTGCCACGACTAGATGCTTCCCCCTCAATGTGAAGGCTAGTGGCAAGTCTGGCATACCACCCGATGCTTTCCATATTCAGAGGATTGTTGCCTGGGCATTTAACAAAGGTCTAAAAGCATCAAGAGAAGTAATAATGGCACACTTTTTGGAGAAAAACCTGAATTGAGTTCCACAGATCATCTCCCTGCTTGCCTTCTTGCCTCAACCAGAGCCAAAACTTTTCTTTCTGTTGACTGTAGCCTTTTTCGGAAGCCACAATTCATTACGAGCCTTAGCTGGTAGGATAATCTTGCTTCCATTTTTTGTCCCTGTCCTTTTAACATCAGAAATCATTATCCCCTTTTCTCCTTAGGTGATTTAACTTTTCTTCACTATTGGGAAAATTTGCTCCCATTCTCAGAATTTAATTTTTGAGACCCTCTCAATTCTTCTTTAGTGTTCTTCTCTCAGGTTCACTGGATCACAACTGTTCACCTGAGCTTACAAAAATCAACTTTCCAAAAACCAAGAGTACATACACAGTATTTCCCTCCTTGTTTTTCACAAACCCTAAATGACAGTCATTTTCTCTTCATTTCCCCCCACTTCTACTACCTGTCAGTTCCCCCTTGTTAGTCAGAAATAAGTTCCCCTCCTCACTTGTCTGACCTGGTAGGAAAGAAAAATTTTAGCAAGGCAACTCAAGGTTTTATCAGATGGTCTGCTTTTAATAAAATGAAACTTCTACTAAATGTCTGGAATACATAATTACCATATTATATATCTCTGCCAGTTTCATGATCTGTGTCAGGAACTCATATCCATTTCTTCCATCTAGCCAGGCAGTCTTTAGTAATTTGTTTCCTTTTTTCTTTATCTGTACCTCATCACTCATCATCATGTTCCATTTGGGCATATCACAACTAGCGGGGTATAATGAAAAGAAAAATGGGATCAGAAGACCTGGGTCCAAGTCCAGGCCTTGCCATTCTGTAGTTCTGGGACCCTGGACAAGTCACAACTTTCCTAAGCCTAAATTTTGCAGCTGTAAAATGGGCTTAATAACAAATACTTATCTCACAGAATACCACTGTAAACTTCCATATTCTACAAAAAAGGGTGGTTTGCTGTGATTTACTACCTACCAAGCCTTGCGAAGGAATATTTACTTCCTTGTGCCCCAAATCACCAACTGTCTACTGCCTACACTCTAGGTATTAGCTATAAACATGGGAACCACCACGTACCACTGGCCTGCTTACCTGTTACTTTCCCCACTGGGCAATTTTATTATTGTTATTCTTATTTCTACATTATAGTCAATGTCCTCCACACTATCCAGATTTAGTCTTTTTTTTTTTTTATTTAAATTTTTTACATTCATTTTCACAAATTTTGGGGTTCCAAATTTTCTCCCCTTTTATCCCCTCCCCCCCACCCCAATACCCCACGCAATCCAATTTTCCCTATCTCCAATCTGCCCTCTCTTCTGTCATCTCTCCCTTCTCTTGTCTCCATCTTCTCTTTTCTCCTGTAGGGCCAGATGACTTTCTATTCCTCCTTAACTGTATGTCTTCTTTCCCAGTTGCAACAACAATACTAAACAGTTGTTCCTAAAACTTTGAGTTCCAAATTCTCCTCATCCCTCCCTCCCCACCCATTCCCCTTGGGACAGCAGGCAATTCAATATAGGCCATATCTGTGTAGTTTTGCCAATGACCTCCCTGATAGTCGCGTTGTGCAAGACTAACTGGATTACCATCCCTCCTAACCTGCCCCTCATTATTTCTCCTCTGTCCTTTGATCCTGTCCCTCCCCAAGTGTTGACCCCAAATTGCTCCCTCCTCCCTTTGCCCTCCCCTCCATCATCCCCCCCCTTGCAACATCTCCCTCTCCCCCACTTTCTTATACTGTAAGATAGGTTTTCATACCAAAATGAGTGTGCATTTCACTCCTTTGTTTAGTCAAATGTGATGAGGGTAAACTTCTTGTTGTTTTTTTTTTTCTCAGCTCTCCTCTTTTTCCCTCCACTAAGAAAAACTCCTACCTGCCTCTTAAATGACATATAGTTACCCCCTTCCCTTTCCCTCCCCCTACATTTCTCTCTCACCATTTACCCTAGTTTCTTTTAAGGTATAGTCCCATCCTATTCAGTTCAATCTGTGCTCTCTATCTCTGTATGTGTGTGCATGTGTGTATGTGTGTGCATGCGTGTACATGTGTTTGTGTGGTCCCACCAACTACCCAGATACTGAAAAGTTTTAAGAGTTACAAATATTGTCTTTCCATGTAGGAATGTAAACAGTTCACTCATGGTAAGTCCCTTAAGACTTCTCTTTGCTGTTTACTTTTTCATGCTTCTTCTCATTCTTGTGTTTGAAAGTCAAATTTTCTTTTCAGCTCTGGTTTTTTCATCAAGAATGATTGAAAGTCCTCTGTTTCATTGAAAGACCATATTTTCCCTTGAAGTATTATACTCAGTTTAGCTGGGTAGGTGATTCTTGGTTTGAGTCCTAGTTCCTTTGCCTTCTGGAATATCCTATTCCACGCCCTTCGATCCCTTAATGTAGAAGCTGCTAGATCTTGGGTTATCCTGATTGTATTTCCACAGTACTGGAATTGTTTCTTTCTAGCTGCTTGTAAGATTTTTTCCTTGAGCTGGGAGTTCTGGAATTTGGCCACAATGTTCCTAGGAGTTTCTCTTTTTGGATCTCTTTCAGGTGGTGATCGATGGATTCTTTCAATACTTATTTTGCCCTCTGGTTCTAGAATGTCAGGGCAGTTTTCCTTGATAATTTCATGGAAGATGATGTCTAGGCTCTTTTTTTGATCATGACTTTCAGGTAGTCCCATAATTTTTAAATTGTCTCTCCTGGATCTATTTTCCAGGTCAGTTGTTTTTCCCATGAGATATTTCACATTCTCTTCCATTTTTTCGTTCTTTTGATTTTGTTTGGTGATTTCTTGGTTTCTCATAAAGTCATTAGACTCCATCTGTTCCATTCTAATTTTGAGAGAGCTATTAAATTCAGTGAGCTTTTGAGCCTCTTTTTCCATTTGGCTCATTCTGCTTTTGAAAGCATTCTTCTCCTCATTGGCTTTTTGAACCTCCTTTGCCAATTGAGTGAGCCTATTTTTCAAGGTGTTAATTTCCTCAGCATTTTTTTGGGTCTCCTTTACCAAGGTATTGACCTGTTTTTCATACTTTTGTTGCATCTCTGACATTTCTCTTCCCAGTTTTTCCTCCACCTGTCTAACTTGCTTTTCAAAATCCTTTTTGAGCTCTTCCAGGGCCTGAGCCCACCCACCACCCCCCTGGGGTGTCTGGGGTACTGAGGCCCCGCCCTCCACGTCTTTCCCTGATGGCAAGAATACGTCCTCATCTTCGTCAGATCCGAAGGTCGGGATCATTTGCATTTGTTGGAAAAAACTCTCTAAAGTCTTATTTTTCTTCCCTTTTCTAGGCATTTTCCCAGCCAGTTACTTGACTTCTGAGATTCCTTTCCACCCCCGCCTGGATCCGCCCAGCTAGTGCTTGGCCTCTGAGATTTAAATGGGCTTTCCTCCTGCCAGCTGTCAATCAGTGAGCTTTAGTTCAGGTGCTGGGGTGGGGCCAGGGCCACCTCCGAGACTCTGATCCCTCGGGGGCTTTATGCAGAGACTTTCAGGAATGGAGCGGGTGGGGGCGGGGTGGGGGGCCCGCCTCCCAAATCCCGCTCCCTTGGGGGCTTTAAGCAGAAGCCTTCAGTAACAGAGCGGGGTGGGGGCAGGGCCGTCTCCCAGGCTCAGCTCCGTCCGGTTTTATGCAGGAATCTTCCGTAATGAAGATCCTGCCTGCCGCTGGGGGATTCCTGGGTCCCAGTCCGCTGCCGCCTCAGCCGCCGCCCACACCTCTGCCTCCGCCGCTTCCTGCCCCCGTCCCCGCCGCCACGCTTCCTCCCGAGGGGGCCCGAGTCACGGAGACGCCCCGCTTCCCCTCTCCTTCAGCCCAGCTTTCTTTCTCACTGACCTGTAGCTTCTGTGGGCGGAGGGACTTTCCCGGCTCCCGGAGCTTCCATCTCTGAAGCCTGCTCGGATCAGCTTCTCTGGGGCCCCGGCCAGGGCAGCGCTGGGGGTGTTGTCTGCTTTCCGGGGCGCGCTAGACCCTGGGGACAGGTCTTCAGGGCTCCCTGGAACGGAAATCTCTTCCACTCTGCTTCTGCACACCTTGTATTTGCCCAGAAGTTATGGGGGACTCTTTTTACATTAATTCTATGGGCTTTGGTTTCGGAGCTCGTAAACATGCGTCCTTCTACTCCGCCATCTTGGCTCCGCCCCCTCCCAGATTTAGTCTTACCAGCATTTTTCTCTCTCTTCCATTTTCAATTGTGCCCTTCAGGTAGGTTTTCTGGATGCTTGGTGGCATCCAAGTAATGAAGGGATTATCCAATAAATTATGTGGGCAGTTAGGAGGTAAAGCCTCTTAAGTTGGTTTAGTTGACTACTGACCTCAAGTGCAGTTTTTGTTTAACAAACAGATCTCAATTTATTTGTACACAGATCTTCCCTGCCTCAATTTCACAAACAGTATTCTCTTAAATGAAAATGTCGAACAAATGCAAATGATATTATAAATCAAAGTGCCTAAAATCCTGACCATTTCATGAAGAAGAGAGCTTTTTCTAGACTTAGCCCCCACAGACACTATTTTGAGGAGAGGGTGGGAGAGGGGTCAGCTCTTCTACCCCATTCCCATCAAATACTCTCTACCTCCAGAGCTCTCTGGTTCCATAGCCTTGGGCAAGTTCTCAATCCGTGCCTCAGTTTTGTCTCCATTGTGGAGAAGATCAATGAAAATAACTTAGTGTGTAAAGTACTTTGCAAATCTTAAGGCACTATATAAATGTCAGCTATTATTAAGACAGCTGTGCAATGAGACTGCAATATTCTGAACTGCTTATTTTTACAAATACAACTTCAGGTGACTTAATTATTCTAATCTATGTAAAAATGTCTAAGAAGCTTAGATGATATTATTATCAGTTGAATTCCTATGAGCAAAAGTTCTAAACATTAAGCGATTTCACTGTTCAATACGTTTTCATAAGAAAAATAAGTATTTTAAAGTAGCTAACTGCTAGTTAAATGTTATTTAAATTGTTTTAAAATATATGTCTCATTTTAAAATATATGTTCAATGTTTGAGTTGTATTTTACCAAAATACCATGCTGTTCCAAACTATATACACAGGAGAAAAGTAAAACTTTCCAAGAATGCAAAAGAAAAATAAACTGAATCCAGGAAGCCATCAAAATATAAATCAACCTGCTGAAATACATATGATTAAGAAAAGAAAAGATGTTGTAAGAGGGGAATTGAAAATGCACTACAGAAAACACAGTTAAAAAGTGAAAAATGCTATTAAAATGAAGTATTTACAAATTCATGTAATTTCTTTTGCTTTATTCAATTCAGTACCTTAAAAGGAGGCTAACTGTTCTTGTAAGCTCACACTTCCCCTTCTCAGTTCTCCTCTTCAAAGCACTATTTGTTCATTTTAAAGTACAAGGAAGAAGCTGGGAGGGGGATAGAGGTACCCTGGCATGGGAAAATGGGTAGGGAGTAAGTACCCTGGTTGAAAAGGCAAAGGATGATGGGATAGGCTTTCTTTAAAAGATTACACAGAGGAAGAGAAAGAGGAAAAAAAGGAGGAAACAGGAGGAGAACAAGGCAGACAGGAGGAAGAAGATGAAGAGAGGAAGAGGAAGAAAAAAATGAAGGAGAAAGAGAAGATGGGGGGTAGTGGTGGTAAAGATGAAGACGGAATAGAATGGTAGTGACTATTTGGCTTTATTGAGTCAAACGTTCATGGGCGAGCTCATGTGCCATCTCCTATGGGAAGCCTTTCCTGATCAGATCACAGTACTAGTTAAGTTTTCTCCTTCTCCTCTTCAAATGATTGTGCACATTCTGATTTGTTTAAATATTGGATCCCTCCAGGAAAATGTAACACTCCTCTCCTTGAGGAGAGGAACCTTTGTATGTGTATTTAGGATCATTAAGTTACACCATACAGTGTAAAAAAAAAAAAACCCACACTGAAACAAACATCAAAAGTCCCAAGTCCTTTCAGATCCTGTCTCCTCTATTTAGTAGCTTGGTAAGCTTGAATAACTAAACTTTTCTAAGCCTCAATTACCCCAATTTGACAAGTGGGAGAATAATACCTAACCTGTTTGTCACATAATAGTTTTGAAGCTCAAATGAGATAATGTATAAAAACTATAAAATGTCATAAGGCATTATTATCCTCAACATTATCTTATATGCTGGTCTCTTCCTGGACTAGGTTAAACCAAAGGCTCCCTGATTCCTGTATGAATCTCTTTGAGAGCCTCCAATACCTTTGGATTGTTTTTGACATCTAGTCCTATCAGGAGACTGATCCCACCAAAACCAAGGCCACTGATTCTATAACGTGACACATCCCCAGATCTCTACTGGTCCTGACTCCTGCCTAAATAGCTTTTTCTATCATCCATATCCCAGCACAGTAAATGTAGTAATAGGGAAAGGGCACATTGGCTATAAGGCACTCTAGAAAAAAAGGAAGAACAGCTGGTCCATGATAGAGCTTTAACCAACAAAAATACAAGGAAAGTCTGGTTTCCTGAAACCTACCTACATTTGGGACTGTGAGATACACAGGTATGCCTCAACACACTAGTTTAGAAACAATGCACTTCCTTGACTTGAGATCATGACTCCTTTATCAGTGACAAACATTCATAGATCCACAGACAGAATCTGGATTTGGTATTGGCTTTTAAAAAGTAATGTCAAAAGCCAAATGATAAAATCCTGGAAGCAGCGTCCAAAGGGACTGAGCTACTTCCAGTGCCCGCGCTGGTTCATTAGGGAACTCAAGAGAGTTCCAGACTTTGAATAAGTAATTGTTTCCACTTAAATTATGTGCACTCATACCATATTGATCCAGCTCAGGCACTTCACAACATAGACACCATAAGCCACTTCAAATCTTTAAATGAGAAAAAGATTCTATGGCTCCTTTCAACATTCCTTGCCAAGCAGAGATCCGTGACAGGGCAGCAATGTGTAAGCAATTACACAACCAGAATGCCTACCTTTCAATTCTTTTTCTCCAAATTTCTGTAGACCAGTGAAAAAGTATTTTTTTTGAAAAAAATAACTCTTAAACTTTTCAATCCTTTATCAAGATATAGAACTTAAGCAAATTTTCATTTTAAATTTTCATTTAAATCTTTCAAGTGGTTCATTTTTCCTCAGCTTTAAGAAAAGAACCCTGCTTTACTTCACCACGCCAGCCATAAATTATTCATTAATTCTGTTTGCTAAACCCATAACTGAGCCCAGATGTTTCTTCTGGAGAGCTATATCTCAAAAACATAGTAATCTGTGAGGGGTGGAGGTACAGGTCTTTCTCCCAAATAAGATGCAGTGTTTATTTGAAAAGCACAGTGCAGTGATATTTTTTTTCAGGAAGAGCAAAGAGGTAATTAAAAGGATTGAAACAACTCCAGTACTATGGGACTAATACCAACTTCATCTCCAGAGCATTGCTCCCCTACTATACTCCAGTGGAGACTGGAGATCCTAAAGCACTTAAGGGAAAACAATCTCCACTTGCCACAAAATGAGTAAATATTTATATGATGTTTAAAGACACAGCTTAACAAGACAAAGCCAAAAAAATGTTATTTTATAGTTGAATTTTAATTCAAATCAGCATTTCTGAACCTAAATCAAGAAAAATCACTTTTCAAAAAAGAGGGTACTATTTATATTAATAGTTGAGATTTTATAAAACTTTAAATACCAGTGAACTTGGAGTAAACAGATCACTATGAACAGCAATTGTTTTGGGCTAAGAGGATCTATTTAGTAAAGGAATTAATTCAGGCCATGGTTTATTTTCTGTAACACTGTAAAATTAATCTTGCTGTCAAAGGAAAACAACGCTTTCCTCATTCATCAAATTAGAGTCATTGACGTATGCTTCTTGATTAACTGCTGTAGCATAATAATTGTTCCATAACAAATTATCACAGGGGTGTCTTCTGAGAAACCAGGGAAGATTTATATGAACTGATGCATTATGATGTGAGCAGAACCAGAAGAATAATTTATGTAACAACACTGTAAAGACTTAAGAACTCTGATCAATGAAATGATCAGAGGGCTGATAATAAAATATGCTACCCACCTCCTTACTGAGGAGAGAAGGAAATGAACACTTATTAAGTAACTTCTATGTGCCAAGCAGCGTGCCAAGAGCTTCACAAATAGCACCTCCTCTGGTGCTCACAACAACCCTGGGAGATAAGCAGCATTATTATCCCCATTTTACAGCTGGGGAAACTGAGGCAGACATAGGTTAAGTGACCTGGCCAAGTAATAACTGAATATCTACAATCTGCAGAAGCACCATGAGAAGTACTGAGGGGCACAGACATGATCCCTGACCTAAAGAAGCTTAGGAGATAGCTGCAAACATAAGCCATAAGTATGATTGTCCTTTGCTGTGGTTACCATCATCATCATAACCATTAACATCATCAGTGGAATGCAGGACAATGCAAAAGAGACAACTGAACTGTAGTGGAAAGAAATCTGAAACAGAAGCTAGGAGAGCCTGGAGTCTGAATCATGTCTCTCAGACATTTACTAGCTGGGAATCCATGGGCAATGAGAGGCAGTTGAGTATAATGGATAGCGAACTTGGTGCAGAACTAGGAGGAAGGAGGGTCAGATCCCCGCCTCAGACACACACTGACTGTGTGACTGTGAGTGAACACAGCCCTCTCGTACTCCACACAACCCTCCAGGACTTAAAGTGACAAAGAAGATGCTGCTGGGCTCTGGTACGGGAAGTTCCTTCAAGGGAAGAACTTTAAAAAGCACTTTTTAAGCCTTAAAGCATCATGTCATCATGGGCTATTATTATTAGTAGTATTATTATTTCTAAAGCCATCTCCTAGATATTCCCCCATTATCTTGAGTCTGACTGGGGGACAGGAGGGTCTGGAGGGGGACATATGCTAACTGCTTTAAAATACCTGAACACCTATCCCCTGGAAGGACTAAATTTGTTCTCCTTGGATTCCTCAGGAAGGCCTGGGAACAATGAGTAGATATTGTAAAGAGGCAGATTCAGATTTAATGCAAAGAAAAACCTCCTACCAATCAGTCATCCAAAAGTGGGATGGTCTGCCTCAGGAGGCAGGGTTACTCTTCATTAGAGGACTTCAAAGAAAGACTGCTTGACTGCTTCTTAGAGATGTTGCAGCAGAATTCCTAGGTTGGGCTACGCAGCCTCTTTGATCCCTTTCTATGACTCCATTTGGATTTTGGCCATTTTCCCAACCCTATTCACCATCTCTGGACCAACGGGCATGGCAGTTCAATGACTCAGGGTAGGTGAAACAAGCAGACTTTAGTTTGTGACAAGCAATGACAGTAGCTTAATTGGGTTTAACAGCAGCCTATAGGACTGTCCGCAGAGGTAGGGAGCATAGCTATGGAGTCAGGATGTATCCAAGTTCAATCAAAAATGGAAAGGGGAGCCAAAGAGAGCAGACATGAGGCAGGAATAAAGCCAATTCCAGACTGGGTCCACATGGGACAGAGGAATCACTGCTTTCAGCACATGCTCCAAATACTCTAGATAAGCCAAAGATCCAGATGGACAGGGAGAGACAGTTCATTGTTCCATTTTATTTTCATTCTTATCTGTTCATTTTGGTTGACCAATTAGAGTTTTTTACAACTGTTTTATGTAGAGAAAGTAGAGAGTATTTATTACAAGGATTATATCAGGAATAATTTCAAACTATCAGTGTTTATATCACAACTGGAGACTTCTACTTTGTTCAGCTGTTTTCATGGACAAGAATATCACTGTCTGACAAGAGTGTCCATCTGTTTTTCATTTCAATGTATTTTCCCCTCCCTATATCCCATTTTCTTAAAGGATTTCTGATTTTTTTTCCAGAAGTATATGCAAAAAAAAAACTGTGATTTGTTTTAACATCTCTTTTGCAATGGAATTATTATCTCCCTTAATTCATCACCCCATCAGTCATATTACCAATGGTGGTTAATTACCAACAATGGTGATACTCTCTTTGGATTTCCTAAGGTTTGAAACTTGTGTCTTCTTTGATGGAAAATAAGAGACTTTTCATTATAACTCAGAAAAAAAAATGGAGGAGAAAGCAGAGACAGAGAAGAAGAACCTTATTAGTCTGGATAAGTTCCCTGGAAGCTCTTCCCAGGTAGAGAGGACCAAGGAAGGCTCATGCCACTATTATTAAAGATCACTTCGGTCTGAGGATACTTTTTTCTGTTGAATGAGAGGCCTTATCAGCTTCTAAGGAGCCCTAGAGGACAAAACTCAAAGCAAAAATCAAAAGAACAGAAGTAGATATATATGAACAAACCTTAATACAAATGCTAACTACTTTGGGTCTGCAAAACATTTCAATAGTTTCTAAATTGGACTATTTTCAGTGGCATTAATCTAATCTACTATAGAAGTAAGAACCCTTCTCTTGAGACACTTTTTAATCCCCTACTTAAACCACAAGTAGCTGTAAATTGTTTCTCATATAAAATCAAAATTATGGATCATATCATTCAAGATACTCCACAAACTGTTCAGGCTACTTTTATTAGGAGATAAGATGGTAAGAGTTCTTAAATGCGTTTTCTTTATTATCTTTTAAAGTCCTAGAAATGATCTGGAGATTAGCTATCATTTGGTATTGTGTCTCTTCATCATTAACATGAACAATCAAATTTTCTCTCTCTCTCTCTCTCTCTCTCTTTCTCTCTCTCTCTCTCTCTCCCTCCCCTCTCTCTCACTGTCTCTCTCTCTCTCGCTCGCTCGCTCCTGTTCTCACTCTTACTCTCATTCCTACTCTCTTTGTAAACCACCGGTTTCTTCAGGTTCTTGCCCTGATCAAGAACCCACAATGGCCTTCCATTGCATACATGATCAAGTAGACCCAACTTAAAGGCCCTCGGTAATCTGGCCCCACTTTATCTGTCCCACCAATTCGAATCATGAACCTTCTGCTCCACTGGAGCTGGTCTCTCTCCTTCCTCATCCATATACCTTTCTCAGTCTTTGCTTATGCTGTTCCTTTCCCCTGCCCCACCGGCCTTCCCAGATTGCCATTTCCCTCACCCTTACATGAAGCTATAAAGTTACATCTTCTACAATGTCTGGCCAAAATCTAGTATTATAAGATGTTGTATTTGACAGGGGTCTTAAACATTATCTAGACAAGTTCCTTCCATTTTAAACATGAGGAATCACCAAGACAAATAACTTGACCAAATGCACACACCTAGGGTGAAGCTGGGCTGGGATTTAAACCACAGTCTTTTACATCCAAATCCAGGGCTTCCTTGACATTTGAAGGCATTTAAACATGTCATGTTCCTTTTCTATTCCTCCAAAGTATCTAGCTCAGTGTAAAGTACACAGTGTACACTCATCAAAGACCTCTTTATTCTCTGAAGAGCTTTAATTACTCACCTATGTTTCCATCATATGTACAGACTCCTTCAAGACAAGGCTCCGTCTGAAAGATTCCTGGAGGCTTACATGACCACTTTTGGGGTATGTAATAGTGGGGTTTCCTTTCGGGTATGGTTTGACCAGATAGCCACTAAAATCCCTTTCAACTGTCAAAGCCTACAATTCTGTTTCTTCCCTTCCTTTTTCTTCCCCATGGTGCTTATATGTCTACAGCAGGCATTCAAAGGCAGCTAATTCTTTCCACAAAATAGTTATATGTGTTAGTAGATCAAAACTAACTGACAACCACATTGGTATTACTGATTACTAGCTTATGAAGCTTTCAATGACTGAAAGATAAAATTACAATTAGAAGAATTCAATAGTCTGTTTAAATATATAAAAAATTACTATAAAGGTCTAAATATATTTTTTTCAGTTCAGAAATACCTCTATAATAATGAAAGTCAAGAAGCTAATTTGACTCTTTCTGTATCGACATCACTTCTGGCCAAAATTTATTTGAGAGAAAAGAGGATGAAAAAACAGGATTTTCCTCCTTCAAAACTATGATTTCTCTAAGTTTGTAATCTCTTTCCATGGCTCCCAAGTCAGTGAGCATATTTAGAAGTTTGAAAAGGAGAACATATCATTTACACAGAAAATTATGACACACTTCGAGAATCATGTGGGCTGTGAATAACGGGAGAAAGACTAAGAAAACCACACTCCACGTGAAATTCCCTGTCTGAGAAATGGAGAGGCAGAGGTTGATTCCCTAAGTGTTCTTGAGAACAATCTTATATTACACCTAAATGGTCCTTCTAGGAAATTCTACACTTCGATTTATTTGGATGTTTATGGGATACAGCAGTTATTATGAAGTTAAAGAAAACTATTTTAAATGCTACCCACTAAGATTTTGTCAGCCAGAGAATAGTTTTGCTCCATGTTCCCATCGCATAGAAAGATTCCTTTGGGAAGAAAAATAAGCAAGATATACATCTTACTTGGACTGGGCTAAGCAGCCAGGTGCTACCATAGGATAATTCTCTTCCTTTGTCTGGAGTGCAGTGAGTTCCACCATATCCACCATCACATCATTTGTGTGGCCTGGAAGTTTGGGAAGAAACGAAATCATCTTCTCTGCTAAGTTGTCTCCATGGTGTCCAACTGCTCCTATTGAAACAAAAGTTAGAATGAAAATGGTCAGATAATGGGGAAAAAAAACACAGTTCTTGGGGAAAAAATAATCAACTTTAGAAGCAAAACAAATACTACACAAGGTTTCGCTGCCAACTAAGAAGTAGTGTCATGGAATTTTGAAGCTAGAAAGGACTTCAGAGGTCATCTCATTTACTCATTTTACAGAAATGAATGAGTAAATGAAGCGTTTCTTAAGGGATTACTATGAGTAAAGCACTAGGAAAAGAAACAGAAGAGTAATACCATCCCTGCTCACATTCTAATAAGGAAGATCAAAGGTTTTAGCTGCAGGTCAAATGGAAAAGTTCCATGAATCTTTGGGCAGAGCAGCAACACCAATGGTAATGCCTCTTTAAGGCCACTTCCACTGCAAAACAGTCACATCACTGTCTGATGTCGAACCATTTGACAGTGTCAAAAACTCTGGTGTTAAGAACTTTCTTTCTGAGTCTTCAGTATCTATGGCCATAGCACCTACAGAAACAACTGCCAGGCTACATCTTATTAAGATAGTAGCTGTTTCTCAGGATGTCATCTGAGGGCACTGTGCTAGAAGCAATACTATTCCCAAGGCTCTTGGATTCAGGGACCCAGGCTGTGTCCACCAGGATTTAAGTGGTGGTTTGGCTAGCCTGGCACACACTGCCATGCTGTCTCCTATCTTTCTTGCACTCTCTGTCTCTATCCCTGTCTCTTTGTCTTTCTCTCTGTGTCTCTCTCTATCTTTATCTCTCTCTCTGTCTCTGTCTACCTCTCTCTCTCTCTCTCTGTCTCTCTCTCTTTCTTTTTTTTTTCCTCTCTCTCTCCCCTGCTGCTTCAGCTAGGCTAATTTACCTGTCCTGTGTACAGTTGACAAGAAATAAGTCTTGGTTAGTTTAAATGAACTCTTCAAGGTCATACTGTTAATAAAGGCAGAACAATGGACTAGAACAGAGATTGTTATTTCCAATCTAGTCTTATGACCTATCCATGATACCATGATGCCTTCGGAAACATCATGGTTCAGAAAAGTGAATGCAGTGGAAGGAGTGAAATTCTGGGCTAGTCCTTAAGTGATGGGTATTCCCCTTAGATTCCTGTGTTTTGACATCACAGAAAAAGCTGCTAGAAATAATTTTGCACATATAGAGCTTTTTGCTCCTTCTTTGATCTCCTTTAGGTCTAGTCCTAGAAGCAGAATAGTTGGGTTAAAGGGATGTATTCATTGTTTGGTAACTTTTTGTGCACAATCACAAATTGCTCTCCAGGACAGCTGAACCCTGCTTTCTCCCAAGCACTCCAACATTTATCGTTTTCCTTTGATAAGTCAATGGAGAATGAAATGACAGCAACCAGGAGAACAATTTTAAAATAGCTATAAGACTGTGAAAACACAAATGCAATACACTCTTCTCCAGGCTGCATTTCTGATTTTCTTTTCCATGCTCAGTTCTGCATCCTGAACCCTCCACCTCTGCAGCGTCTCTCTCAATTGGATATTTCCTATCAGACAGTCCATTCAAGGGCATCACCCAGGCCAGTAATGGCTCATTTTGCCAGGTTACATTCAGCTTCCTTAACCATTCTCTTGACCTCCTCCATGACTTTGTTTTCTTCCCCTCCCCCCATCCTTTTCAGCTTCCATTTTTGGTGTTTTTTTTCTACCATTAGAACATAAACTCCTTGAGTGATGGAAGAGCTTTTTCTTTGGACTGGGATTGGGGTTCTCAGCACTTAGCAGAGTGCATAGCACACAACAGACTTAATAAATGCTTGACTTACTAAGTGTCAAAGAAATGATGAATTTCACATGCAGAATAAGACAGTCATTTAGCAAATCTGTTTTGCTTGACTATGCATATTTTTTACAAGGAACTTCAGAAGATCTTCTGAATATATAGAATCCTTAAGCTAGCTTTCACAATCATTCAGGGGAGCTCAATTTGTGTGGGACCTCCAGAGACCTTGAGGAAGAAACTTCTGCCCAAGCCTTGGGGTGCCAGACAGAGTACACAAAAAGGCAAGAGTGAAAATCAAGCAAATGAACATATGAACAAGAAATTAAGAGATGAAAGAAGAGTGTTGTAATCAGTCTTGAGGACTACAGGAATGTCAGTTTTTCTGTCAACTATATGGATGAACTGAAAAAAGGGAAGAACTGCATACAGGCACATCAATTAGAAAGCTATTAAAATGGTCCATAGAAGAGTGATAAAAGGCTGAACTACAGTTTTGGACAGACAAGGATGGATACAAGAGGAGATGGAATTGGAAATAAAAAATGGAATTGACAAGACTTGGCAACTGACTGGATATTGGGAAGTCTTGGATGATTCTCATATTGTATGCCTTGGGAACCTTGATTTTGCTTTCCAAAATATAGGATTATAAGAGCTATTCTTCAAAGAGATAACAGACAAAGAATATGAACAATTTTCCAGATAAATTAATAAACAAGTGATAAAATGCCATCATTGGTAAGAAAAATACAAATCAAAGCAATTCTGAAGTTTCACCTCACATTCAAATTGGCAGATGGCAATAGCAAATACCAGAGGAACTGTGGGAAGACAGTAATACTTATGCATTGTTGCTGAAACTGTGAATTTGTCCAACAATTCTGAAAGTCAATTTGGAATTCTTTTTGAAAAGTTACTACCCTATCGATACTCATTGACCTCACAATGCCATCACTGGAGTGGATAATGGCACAAATGGAGTAAAAATCAGAAAAAAGGTCCCATAAAAGCAAGCATATTCACTATAGGACTTCCTTTTGTAGCAAAAAAAAAAAAAATCTGTGATAAGTAGATGCCCAAAAACTAGATAACTGCTGAACAAATTATGGTACAAAAATACCATAAGAAATTATTAGAATGAGAATTTCAGAAAAACTTGAGAAGCCTTCAGCACTAATATAGAGTAAAGAATGAAGAACTAGGGATAAACAGATAAATTATCATCCCATTAGGCAAACTAAACCAAATATTAAAAGGTAGCTGAAGTTTGATTAAGTGAAAGACAGATCACTGTCACAGAAAGATGATAAAAGATATTTCTTTCCACTAAGTTGAGAGATGAGGGATTAGAAGCACAGAACACTGAACGTACCATTAGATCTGGTCACTGTTTCATTACACTTTGCATAATTGTTTTTCTTTGTTAAAAAGAAGTTTGTACTGTGGTATGGAATGGACTATCAAGAAATGACCAGTGGCAAAATCAAGATGGCCGAGTAGAAGAAGGGACCTTCTAGAACTCCCCACCAAATGCCTCCCTTCAAAAAACTGTAAAAAATGACTCAAAACATATTCTAGAGAAGCAGATGCTACAAAATGACAGAGTGAAGCAAATTTTCAGCCCAAGACAATCCGGAAGGTCAACAGGAAGGGTCTATCTCATCAGGTTGGGAACAGAGTCCAGTTCAGCTTGGGCAGCATCAGCATAGATGGAGTTGGAGCAAGCATGAGGGGACTGAATTATCTATAGTAGCTACAATTTCCAGGCTTCTCAACTCACAAATGCCAAAGACAGGTTCAAGGATCAGTGGGAAGGGTCTCTCACCTGATTGAGAGGGGAGCATGGTCCAAATGCAGCCCCAACCCTGGCCCCAACCCCAGGGTAGCAATAGTGGAGGCTGCTTCTGGAGCCCTCCACTTAACAATGAGCTCAAAAGTCAAATAATTGACTGAGAAAGTGAGCAAACAGAAGAAAAAGAAAAAGACTATAGATTTCTTACTTTCTCAGTGAAGAGGTATTCTCTATCATTGGTGATGAGGAAGATCAAAACATACAAACAGAAGAAGACAACAAAGCCCAAACTCCTGCATCCAAAGCTTCCAAAAAAAATATGAATTGGTCTCAGGCCATGGAAGAACTCAAAAAGGATTTTGAGAATCAAGTAAGAGAAGTAGAGGAAAAATTGGGAAGAGAAATGAGAGTGATGCAAGGAAATCACGAAAAATGAATCAAGAGCTGCTAAAGGAAACCCCCTCCCAAAAAAATACTGAAGAAAATAACACCTTTAAAATTAGACTAACTCAAATGACAAAAGAGATCCCAAAAGCCAATAAGGAGAAGAATACCTTAAAAAGTAGAATGGGTCAAATGGAAAAAGAGGTCCAAAAGCTCAGTGAAGAAAATAATTCCTTAAAAATGAGAATGGAGCAAATGGAAGTTAATGACTTTATGAGAAATCAAGAAATTATAAAACAATGAAAAAATAGAAAACAATGTGAAGTTTCACACTGGAAAAACAACTGACATGTAAAATAGAGCCAGGAGAAATAATTTAAAAATTATTGGTCTACCTGAAAGTCATGATCAAAAAAAGAGCCTACATATCATCTTACAAGAAACTATCAAGGAAAACTGCTCCGATATTCTAGAACCAGAGGGTAAAATAGAAATGCACAGAATCCACCAATTACCTCCTGAAAGAGATCCCAAAAGAAAAACTCCTAGGGATACTGTAACAAAATTCCAGAGTTCCCAGGTCAAGGAGAAAATATTACAAGCAACCAGAAACAAACAATTCAAGTACTGTGGAAACACAATGAGGATAACCTGAGACTTAGCAGCTTCTACACTAAGGGATCAATTGGAGGGCTTGGAATATGATATTTCAGAGGTCAAAGGAGACCAGATTAAAGCCAAGAATCACCTACTCAGCAAAACTGAGTATAATACTTCAGGGGGAAAAATGGAACTTCAATGAAATAGAGGACTACCAAGCATTCTTATTGAAAAGAGCTGAATAGAAACTGTGACTTTCAAATATAAGAATCAAGAGAAGCATGCAAAGGTAAACACGAAAAGAGATATCATAAGAGACTTAGTAAAGCTGAACTGTTCTTTTGCTTAATTCTTACTTCTTCCAAAGAGGGTAAATATGTAGGAAAACTGTTTTACTTTCTTCATATGATGCTGGTGACAGCAGGTTACGCTTGTGATTTTTATAGTCATGGTGTTATAATATTAAGGATGGAAAATCATGTTGTTTTAAATGTAGCAAGCACTAAAAATCATAGCTGCTTATTTTTATCAAACGTATCACAAATCTGAGATTACTTTAGGTAGTAATGAGAATAGTTCACATTTATATTGTATTTAAAGGTTTGCAAAACATTACATATATTTCTTTATTTGAGCCCCACAATAACTCTGTAAGGAAGATGCTCTTATAATGACAATTTTACAGGTGAGAAAATTGAGTTTTAGTGACTTGGCAGGGTCACATAGCTAGTAATTGTCTGAGAAAAGATTTTAACTCAGATTTTCTTATCTCAATGTCCAGTATTCTATCTACTGCTCCACACTGCCTCCTATACAACACTTCAACATATAGATTATTGTAACAAAGTTCTCTCTGGGAGGAAGGTGTTTGAACATGTTGCCATACTCAGGAGTAAAAAAAAAAAAGTATTGGTTTTGGTCACTGAAATCATAGGTAAGTCCAATTACTATTCTGAGTTTTGCAATGATGGATTTAACGGACAAACGCTAAGTCTGTGGAACTGCTTATTCAGACACTTAATCCTTCCACAATATCAACATTCTCTCTGTCTTAAGGGTTAGTCCTCAGTCTGCTGGATTTAATCCAAGAGAAAAGTTTTCATCCTTCTGAAATCTAGAAGAGTCAAACCAACAATGGAAATATCAATTCTGAGTTTTCTGCCAACTTCCAACCTTAGAAGTTAAACATGAAGACCATTAATAAAACCTTCTGGCTGATGTCAAACGTCATAAGGGAAAAGAGAGGAAACCAAGGCTTAAGCCACTTAGGTGATCATAAATCAAATCTAACCTCTTAATTATTCTTGGAAGCCAATCAGCAGGCAAAGCTACCTATGCAACACAGTTATTAAATGACCTGTGCAACAATGGCTGAAGCAGCTGGACCATGACCTCAGGTAGCAGAGCTTCCTAGGTGGTCTCCATACTGAACAGAACTCTGCTCTGAAAATAACAAAAGCACAAGTAGGATCAGCCAGTTGTGTCTCATGAAAGAAAATAAACTTTCTGCGTGTTTAAAAAGTTTACAAAGTAAACAAGTGAACCTGATGATAATAATCACCTATCAAAGGAGGCACACAGGGCCTAAGGCTCTAAAGATCAATGATAGGTGCTTTTAGTAAGACGACCACTAAAAGATGACACTCAGAATGAATTTCTAGCAAATGAAAATCATTGTTCAAGATCCCCCTTTTAACATCAATATTGTTGCTGACATACCACATGTCTACAGATCACATAACAGCACAGTTTGGGAAGAATTTAAATACAAAAATGAAAAAATATTTATTAAGCCTTTTCTTTGTTTTTTTCTTTTTTAAATTAATTTATCTATTTATAGCTTTCAACATTCACTTCTATAAGATTTTAAGATCTAAATCTGCCCCCCTCCCCTCCCCAAGACTGTATGCAAGCTGATATTGGCTATAGACGTACAATCATATTAAACATATTTCTACATTAGTTATGTTGTAAAGAAGATTAGAACCAAAAAGAATAACCATGACAAAGAAAAAAAAGAAAGAAAAAATGATGTGTTTTGATTTGCATTCAGATTTACATAGCTCTTTCTCTGGGTAGATTGTACTTTCCATCTATAGTCTTTTGAAACTGTCTTAGACCATTGCAGTGCTGAGAAGAGCTAAGTCTATCAAAGGTGGTCACCACACAGTGTTGCTGTTACTATGTACAATGCTCTCCTGGTTCTGCTCAGTTGACTTAGCATCAGTTCATGTAAGTCTTTCCAGGGTTTTCTAGAGTCCATCTGCTCATCATTTCTTATGGAACAATAATATTCCCTTACATTCGCACACCACAACTTGTTCAGCCCTTCCCCAATTGATAGGCATCCCCTCAATTTTCAATTCTTTTAAGTCCTTAGTTTGGCAAAAAACAACACACACACACACACACACACACACACACACACACACACACACACAAACCCACTGTGAACTAATGTGGACAGCCACCCAAAGAAGAAGGTTCACAGTGGGTAGAAGTAGGCTAAAATGCATTATCAGGGAATTACTTCACAAGAAAAACTATATAAAGGATGTCATGAGAGCAATGTAGGAACAGAACAGAATGTGAGCCAGTCATGTCAGGTGAGTAAAGGATAAGAAATGGACAGTCTGTAGACTCCATTGGTAATTATGAAATGTACAGAGATATAAAGTATCATAGCTGAAACCACTGAATTTGCAGGAGAACGTGGACAAAAATGTCCCAGGAATCTGGATGTATTGATTAGAATCTGCATTACTACAGAATGAGAGCAATGAGTTTACAGGTCCATTTAAATATCAATGAAGTTCATAAATTGTTTTGACAATTTTCCTATCCAGGCAAATAAATGCGATATTGACCAATATACAATGATGCCAATTTACTGACACAGAATCACCATGAAACTTTTCTGCAATATCTCTACAAAGAATGGACATATTATCCAAATTCTCTGAAAGGTAGCTAAAGTATACAAGTACCAGGTTCAGTAGACTATCATTTGATAAGGAGAGAACCACTCAAGAACTATTCAACTCAATCCTACCTATTTTTCAAGAGACAGGATGAAAAGTAATGTTAATGGAAGCATTTTTTCCTGTTACCAATCCATAAAGCTCACTATAACATGTCTAAGGATTTGTCATAATTAAATACAAGAAAGCCTACTCTATAATACACCATATACCAAAAGGTTGACGGTTACACCAGTGAGATAAATGTCACAGTTGAGTAGGGAGGCACTAGAAAAACTGAAACAATTCTTCTGAAATATAGCACTCAGAGTTGTAGTCTGACTATGCTGTTCTCTAACTGGTGTAGCATGAATGTGACCCCAAGTCACTGGGGTAGTGTAGCCTGCAGACTTGGTATATGATATAGCACCACCAATCCCTTTCTTTCTTTCTGGGTTGGGTCACTCCAACCTGTACTCACACTGGCAAGTTTGAAGAATGGAGGGCTTTCTCAGAGTAGGGAATTGGCCATAAGTGTGACCATCTATTAGCACTCTCTTTCCATTACCTAAGGGTAACTGGTATGAAAGGATAAACTTTTACTACTTACCACTGTACTTCCTGAGTTCCCACTGGTGTTTCCCATTTAGATAAAACTGGTCACAAGTCATTGACTCTTAAATATGAAATATTTGCAAAATATAAGGCACTCACAAACCTAAATCACACTCTTCCACCAACACACACAGGGTTCTTGTGAGAGGACCCTGGGTACATCGAAAGAAACTAAGAGAAACCAAGTGATAAGGCACATGAATAGAGAAACCCATGCACCACAAATAACTATCTTGTACTCACAACTCAGAACTAAAGTCCTATATATTCGTGGTCTCTTTTAGGGAAGAATCTGCACCATGTGTCACCAGTAAAGCTGAGCTTCTTCCTGGATAAAGTTGCTTCTCTGCTGCATTCTTTCAGTAAGTAGTAGCACTGTATTCTCTCAAGTCTCTTTGGACTCCTCATTCCTTTCCATCCTTTAGTACTTCCTATTCTGGAGAGGCACCTTGGTGCAGAGGAAAGCTCACTAGACCTGGACTCAGGAAAGACTAACACTTCATTGCTGTGTGACACCAAAGTCACAAATCTTACAAACTCTCAGCTTTCTCATCTGTAAAATGGCGATAATAATAACTGTACTACCTACCACCCATTCCCTTATGATAAAAGTACTCAAATCTGAAATCACTGTATTAATGTGAGTTCTTAATATTGTATTGTTAGCCTCCTACTCATAGTCATCCATTTCCCTACAATATTAAATGATATGGAGAAATTTTCCAATGTCATCTTTTATATAAGGTGTGACTTTAAAGAGACAAAATTTAAAAGCTACAACTAACTTAATTAATAGATATGATCTATATCTTGCATAATGATATTCAAACGTCCTTTTCTGTGTTCTGTACTGGACCTTAAAACCTTCCATTCTACTTACAAGTCCTTTCCCAGTTCTCTTTATTATATCTAGAAAACTCATCAGTTACTCCCTCTGTATCACTTTCCCCACTTGAAATACTCAGCATTCTCATAGTACTTCCTAGGCCTTAAAAGGAAAGAACCATGGGAATAAACGACAGTGCCAGGCACTGACATTTTTTACAAGTAACTCTTAAAAAAAACCTTGCAAAGTAGGTGTATTATCTCCTTTCTGTAACTGAGGAAACTGAGGCAAAAAGAGGTTACCTTACCCAGGGTCAAATGGCTAGTAAAGGTCTAAGGCCAAATTTAAACTCACGTCTTTCCTTACTCTGGGACCAGTACTGTATCTACTGCAGCAACAGCTGCCTTGGAACATCTACTCCCACTGTTCTCTACCACGTATCCTCTCTTCTCCAATTCAAAGATTTCCTGAATTATCTAAACCCTGCTATAGAGCTTGTGTTAGGAAATATAAAAGAGTTAATGACATTACTGCTATATCTAATTCCCACTTATAAAATTTAAAAATTAGAGATTCTTCACTTCTAAGAAATATGAATACATATTGAATTACATTGATTCTTGATGCTATGTGTATATATCTATATATATAAATAGATATTTATACCATAACATATAATCTTGATATAACATATCAACAATCCTTTCTCAGTATCGGCTAGAAAAACACCCCAAAGTTTCAGAAAATTCATCTTTGGTGTTTACTCTCTTTGCTTCTGGAACTCTTTCATTTTTGTTTTCATATCTCCCATACCTAGCACATATATGATTAATAACTATTTGCTATCTGATTCATTCAAGATAGAAAGAAAGTCCCCAGAGATTTGCATTTTGAAAATGAAAACTAGTTGATTTAAATGTATGTGCAGTTGACAATCAGTGTTATAAAACTACTCTCTTCTTTTATGTACATATTTTTGTTTTCTATATCATTGTAGTTTATATTTCATTGTAAGGTCCTAGAGGACAGGAAACAATTCTGTTCTGTATGTGTAAATCACAGGCACATGCATAGCAAATGTGTGGCAAATAGTGCTGTAATTATGAAAATAGTTGTACAGCAAGAAAGCAATTACCTGTTTTTCCAGATTAAAAAAAGCACAAAGAACTCAACTGCCAGGAAGCCAATGTTTGTCTAACTGGAAACACGACAAAAAGATGAGTGATCAATTTAATAAAAAGCACAAAGAACTCAACTGCCAGGAAGACAATGTTTGTCTAACTGGAAACACAACAAAAAGATGAGATGAGTGATCAATTTAATAATAATAATCAATTTAATAATGTGATCAATTTAATAAAATCACATATTTTTACCTTGTGGAAACAAAAATTTTACATGTTATCTTTTATGGAAAAGTTAAATATCCTAGAAAATGTTTTCCTCCAAATATAATTATCTTGAGAAAAAGTGTTATTTATAACAAAACTGGAAAAAGAAGACGTGGTCAAATGATTCTTTGCCCCCACATTGAGTCAAACAGTGAGATACAAGATGCCAATTTCTTATCAGTAAAGCTAGAAACTAAATTTCCATATGCTTATAGTTCTCCTTATTAGATTCATGAATCCCAAATAAACTTATCAGTTTCTCAACACTTTGTAAGTTTCTTTATGAACCAATGAAGGAAAAAATGCTTTTCCACGTCTGTTTCTTGATGTTAATTGAAGCAAATTTAACTAGACATTTTGTAACTAGTGTTCTGATTTGGAATACATTATTGCTGTCCTCTCAAGGTAACAATGAAGAAAAAAGTCAGGAAGTTTACTCTATTTAGAAGACTTTCTTTGCTTCTTGGATGTACAAACGACTCTAATGCTATAAGTCTGGTTGTTCATTTTTCTGTCCATGATTAAATTATTCAGCAATTAAATTATATAACCTACTTTGGAAATGAGTGAAACTGTGGCTGAAAGTTCTAATTAGCTTAAGGCTTATTACCGCTCTTCTGCTCTCACCTATTGTTTCTGTCATTAACATTCAATCCAAAGACAAAGGATTAAGCTAACTAAATTTTACCTTTTTTCCTTTATAATCTAACTCAAAACACATGTTTTCTTGCTGCTTTTTTTTAAGTATCAGCAATAAGGCCTACCTGTGTCCTGGCAAGCATTCTCCAAATAAGGTTGAAATTAAAAGTTCTCTCCTTTTCCTGGAGGTGCTAGTAGGGGTATGGACACCTGCACACCTATCTGAAGTTGTTGAGGAGTGCTGCTTGCGCAAAACTTCCAAGACCATAAAACCACTAAACCTACCGGATCTCCGGAAGTTTCATCACCTCAGAAAATGGCTGGGAAAATATCAAGCAGTAGCAGCGTTACTCACCTGTAAGATCCAAGGTCCGGTCCACAAAGATAACTGATGCCCTGCCTGCAGCGGCCTTCCTCCTATTCTTGGCAGGTGCATAGTTGGCCAGGTCAGCGGCGATAATACGGCTGAGGGTCCCAACGGAGAAGCATTCCTCCCGGACGCCGAGATACTCACAAAAGGAGCTGAGGCTGGACACCAGGCACCTGAGCTGCAGGAGGAGCTCGGGGGTCAGGGCGGAGGCGTCCACCTCAGCCAGACTTCCCAGCTTCCTCTTGTCAGGCCGGGCGCTGTTCAGGAGCTTCAGATCCCGGGGTAGAAGAGGAAAGAGGGAGGCGAAGGCCGGGGTTACGGCTAGATGCGGCGCGATCGGGGCAAGCAGCAGAGGGGCGTGCAGGACCTCGGCCGTGTAGTTCATGTTGCCCATCCACTCACAAAGCTTCTCCTCCAGCTGCTCGAACACGGGCTGCTGCCCTTCCAACTCGGCCACCGCCCCGGCCGGCAGGTGGCTGGCAGTAAGGTGGGCGGGGTGGCCCACGGCGGTGACCACCACGCAGTACTGGAAGTGGCTCCGCCCGAGAATGTCCCTCAGGGTCTCCACGGTGCGGCCCTTGAGCAGACAGCTCAGCACGAACAGGGCTTTGGGCTGTCCGGGTCCCGCTCCGGCCGCCTGCGGCCCAAACTCCCGCAGGTCACACGCCGGACCTCCCACTGCCTGGAGCAGCCGCCCGGAGCCGCAGCTCCAGTGCAGGCTCTCGGCGCAGGCGGCGTCCAGGTAGACCACAGCGCGCTTCGCTTTGGCTAACACCTGCTCCCAGGCCTGCTGGGTGAAAGACAGGGCGCCCGGGGCGCTCATCGCGGCGGTGAAGCGGCCTCAGGCCGGCGCGATCACACCGAATTCCCCGGGTCCGGTAACCGCAGCCCACTGGTGGAAGTGACAGTCAACACAGAGTACACGTGGTACGGTCTCTGACGCGTCGGCTTCGGGCGCCGGGTGATGACGCAACGACTAAGGGGCACGGTGATTGGTAGGCCCTAGGACGGGCCAGGGAGGAAAAAGTGGGTGTGGCTTTCCCGCTTCCCGGTGAGGCTGGGGATCAGACGGGCAAGGTTTGTGCTGGTGGCTTCGGGAAAGCCAAGCATTAGAAGGGACGGGGTTACCTAGATACAATGTTTTAACCAACAAATAATAAAAAAGAGAAAGAAAAAGTAATCTGAGATTCCTTGACTCTCATTTAAACGACTTTCAGGTTGCAGCCCCACCTCTACCCTTAGCTCAGACGTATCAATATTAGAATGTGAACTCCTGAGGAGCTGCAGCTCTGACGTTCCTGCCTCCATCTCCAGTCCTCGTAGCAAGCGCGGAAGAGGTTTTTTTATTCATTCGTTCGTTCATTCATTCATTCATTCATTCATTCATTCATTCATTCCCTCATCCATTCTCCTGATATCTTCCAAACCAACCAGCCCCTTTACCTAGTGATAATTAATTCTCTCTTCATGAGAACGCAGATGCCTTGAAGACAAGGAGTGACGTTGCTTTTTGGATTTGTTTAAAACGTAGTACACACTTAATCATTGCTTTTCCATTCCTTCACAAAATTGCTTATCACAACCTGCTGTTCCTGGAATACTTCCCCAGCATCTGGGAAACATGGAAAACTCATCAGGCTTTGAATTTTTGCTGTTGGATATTCGTCTCTTTATATGGATTTCAATACTTAGCCTCAACACAGGACGGTTACTATTCTACTTAGAAACCTTCAGTATAACTATGACCTGCCTGGCTTTCAAGTCTCAGCTGCTACATGGTTATAGGATCATAAATTTAGAGCTGGAAGAAGAGACCCTGAAGCCATCTCCACCAATCCCCTTATTTCACAGATGAGGAAACTGAAGCCAGGACTTAAGTCACACAGGGAATAAGGCACAGGGGAAGAATCTGAACCTGGGTTTTGCGGTTCCAGAAATCCAGCATTCTTTCCTCAATATCCCACTTCTGTCTATACTATGCCAGATATTATGGAAGATGTAGAGTTACCTAGGACATATTTCCTGCTTTCAAGGAATGTGTTCTTAGCTATTGTATTTACTGTATATACTGTTATCTACTGTAATTAGGTAGATGTAAATTGCACATTATACAGTTATTGGACATAGCAATATGCATGTAAAAGCACTCTAATAAGGAAGGCCATCAGCATAAATTTCAATCTAATAGCATCTCAGAAATAAGTATGAAATGTATAAAAATATAAATGGAGAAAGGGGGATGTTAGTGTGGATCTGTTTATTTTTCCCACTTATTTGAATCTGAACAAGAACAGGGTAGTTTAATGGAAAGAGTACTGAATTAGGAGTCAGAGGGGCTGAGTTCAAATCTCAAGTCTTTCATTGACCTTATACAAGTCACACAGCCTATCCCTATTTGCATATAAAACGGTGCGGTTTGAACTAGATGATCTCTAAGACCTCATCCAGTCCTAAATTCATGATCACTGAGGTAATGTGCAAAGACTTCATAGGAAAGGTAGTCAAGTCAAGAAGAATTTATCAAGTGCCTCCATAGGATAAAACGCAAAAAGAGGACTTTCTCTCAAGGGGCTCAGTCTAATATGAGAGACAATGTGGAAATAACTACACATACACACACATATCCATATGTACATATGATATATATATACATGCATACATACAGGATATACTGGAAATTATCTAAAAGGGAAGGTATTCACATTAAGAGCAGAGAGAAAGGCTTCTTGCAGGAGGTAGTATTTTGGCTGAGACTAAAAACTCAGGGAAGCCTGGAGATAGAGTTGAGGAAGGAAAGAACTCCAGGCGTAGGAGACAGGTGATGAAAAATGCATGGAAATGGAACATGGACAGTCAAATACTTAGAACAGAATTCACAGAGTATCTAGAGAGAAGTAAAGTATAAGAAGACTGGAAAAGTAGGAAGGGGCCAAATTATGAAGGATTTAAAAACCAGAATATTTTATATTTGAACATAGAGGTAGAAGTGAGTTACTGCAGTATAATGATTAAAGGGTGGAGAAAAACAGACCTGTGTTTTAGGAAGATTAATAGCTGGACAGAAAGGAGTGGGGAGAATCTAGAGGAAATGACAGGCAGGAAGTAGGGGGGACCTGCACCAGGGTGGTGGCAGTGTCAGAGGAGAGAAGGAATATACAAGAGATGTTTTAAAGTTAGAATCAACTGAACTTGGTAGCAGAACTGATATAGGAAGTGAGAAAAAGTGAAGAATCAAGAACCACTTAGGCTGTGAGACTACATGACTGGAAGATGGTGGCACTTAGGAGAGTAATGATGAATTTTTGAAGGTGGAGGATTTGGGGAGAAGGATAATGAGTTCATTTTGGGACATGCTGAGTTGAAGAAGCTTAGGGGATGTCCAATTTAAGATGTCCAAAAAACAGAAATATGAGACTTAGAAGTCAGGAGAGCAGTTACAGCTGGAAAAATAGATCTGAGAATCATCTGCAGAGAGATGATAATTGAATCCATAGGAACTGATGATTTCAACAAGTGAAATGGTATATAAGGAGAAGAGGGTCCAGGAAGGAGTCTTTGGGAACAGCAACAATTAGCAGGCAAAATCTGGATGAAAAACCAGAAAGAAAAAAAAAAAAGACACAAAGAGCAGCCAGTGAAATAAGAGGAAAACCAAGAAAAAGCAGTGTCCCTAAAATCTTGAAGGACAAGATTATCAACGAGAAGGAAGTGATCAAAAGTTATAAATGGTCAGGAAGGTTAAGGATTGAAAAGAGGCCCTTAGATTTATCAATTGGTAACATTAGAGAACAGTTTCAATAGAAGTTGACAGCAGAGAAATGAGAAGAAAGGTTTTTTTAGCTATGAACAAGAGATATAGGATGATGACAGAGGTAATGGAGGGATCAAGTGAAGAAATCCTTTTCCCACAATAGGGGAGATATGGCTGTATTTGTAAGATCCAGGAAAGTAGCCAGGAGTTAGGGAGAGATTGAGGTTACTAAGAGATTTAGCATTATGGTGGTGGATCCAGGACAAAATGGGATCACTTGTGCATGTAAAGGGGTTCAAACAGTGTTTTCAATATAATTTGTCATTAATCTTAGAGCCAGGTATGCTTATTTTCCCCCATTTGGTAAACATTGTCTGGCCTGTCACATTTCTTGAAACATTTGAAGTTTGATCAAATAAAGCTATTTTATTTGACATCTATATTAGAAAAATATAGCTAGCATTAACAAGGCCCAGTTATACTGTTATGGGAATTCACTTCTTTTAATAATGTCCAACTCTTCATGATCTCATGGGTTTTTCTCAATTCTCCATGACCTCTATTGTGGGGTTTTCTTGGCAAGGACACTGGAGAGGTTTATCATTTCCTTCTTCAGCTCATTTTACAGAAGAGAAAATGGAGGCAAACTGGGTGAAGTGACTTGCCCAGGGTCACACAGCCAGTAAATGTGTGAGGTCACATTTGAACCTTGGACTTCTGACTCCAAGCCCAGCATTTTATCCACCAGGCTACCTAACTGCTCTTGTTATACCTGTTATACTGTAATTATCCATCATTCCACACTGTTAGGCATTCTCCTTTCCTTAAAGTAAAGCAAAAAATAAGAGAGGCTTGCCTGAGCCTACTCAGTTATTGGTTTAGCCAGAATTAGAACTCAATTTCCTGAATGTTTTCCCTTCTCATCCATCACACCATGCTTTACTTTGCATGTGGTGCATACCTGTAAAATCTCTTTGGAGGAGCCTCAATGAATTTGTAGAGTATAAAGTGATCCTGAGACAAAAAAATAATAATTTGTGGACTATTGTTTTATAATAAATTGAAATAATGGGGAAAAATTCAAGATAAAATCTAAGTTTATATTTCAAATATCAATCCACGGAATCTTTTTTTTATATTTACAGTGATTTTAAAATTATTGGCACACTGCTAATTTCAATATAATACAATTCATTACAACCACTGAAGGTAAAAAGACTACATGAAATCTAGTCACTGTCCTTATGGAACTTATATAGAGGGATATACTCTGTGATAGACAGCAGTATGTGCAGAATAATTGGTGGAGGAAGTACAGCATCATTGCTAAAAATCAAGCAACCCATTTTTATTTCTACTAATAAAATTCTAAGATAAAAAACATACTAAAATAAATTTTTGTCAATCTAAGTTCTGAAATTTAAAGGAATTTGAATAAATTTCTCCTTTGACTTTGAAATTAGTTTTGTATTTTTGGGGGGTAATAATTATTGCATTAATCAGTTGGAAATAACTCTTGACATGTTATTTCTAGCAGTCCACTGGTTTTTCAAATACCAGATTCCCTGATTAATTGTGGCAATACTATAATAATTATACATTTGGGGACATTAGGGAGGTGGCATAGTTTAGTATAAAGATCATTTGACTAGGAGTCAGGAAATTGAACTGATTCTCCTACTAACCTAGATACATGACTTAGGTATGTCATTTTCTACTGCTAGATCATAGTCTCCTTATGTAAAATTAAGAAGCTCAACTAGATGAGAGTTGTCAAACCTGCAGGCAGCCCTTAATATGGCTATGGCCTGCAATACTCCCCCAACCATATCAAAATGTAGTTAAGAAACATTTGGCAAAATAAAATATAACGAAACACAGATAATGTTAATTTGTGGTTTTCTAAGTCAATATGTAGCCTGCAGGGATCTGTATGTACAACTAAGTGGTGTACCATTTCTGTTTGACTTTCATACCACTAAGGTAGATGATCATGTTACCTGTGCTGCCGATAATCCAGTAAAAAAGGAAACCATACTTTTTCCTCATTTCATGGGCTTGCAGCTAGATACATTGGAGAAGAGCAGCTGTGAGAGGATTCAGTCATGAAAACATAAGAATCAGTAAGAAAAGTGATGGAAATCATCAAAGAAAGATGTCATTCACCCATGCACTTAAAAATTCTCTTAATTTTTCTTTTCCAAATCAAGGTCCATTCCAATTCCTATTGTACATTGGTGCTCTGTAAGACCTAAGTGAAACTGTCCAGTGACATTCTGAGGTTGAGGGATGTCCCTAAAATTAATGTTTTATTACTCCAAAATTTCATGATTTACTCCATTAGTTCTGACTACAATGCCATAGAATACATGAAAAAAACCCAAGCACACTTCATTACTTGGTGACTGAATCTGCGCAGAACTCCTCTCCAACTCAATCTCCAAGCAACAGAATGGCTTATGTTTGAGGGACCTATCTATATTATACTAGTACAGCTTTTAGAAAAATTAGGGTTACCTCTAGGTTACCACTTCATAATGATGTGCCATGGTAGGACTAAACAGGAAGACGTAAAATAATAAATAAAACAAAATTCTACTCATAAAGGCATTCGCCATCCTGGCAGAAAACTCACATTGTCCCAAGGAATAATACTTAAAAGAGTTCAACAAAACACAATATTTAATTGCATTTATACATAAAGACACAAAAGCATGTGAACACAGGCACAGCTCTTTGCCTTTACACATAGTTTGTATATAACATGAAAAGTTGTATATCTTATTATGTTACAATTATTTGTTTCCTCTATCTTTCTTAACAAACAACCCTCCTACAAGGCCCTAGTTACCTAGAGGGCAGAGATTCTGCTTTACTTATCTGTAGCACTCTGATTATCTTATAGGTGCTTTATGAATGTTAAATAGTTGGGGGAAAATAAATAAGCAGTTTGCCATCACCCCATTAGGAGACTGAATGAAATATTTTCCACTTAGAAATCAATAGTAAAACTTACATACGTAAATCTGGATTACCCAACTGAACATATCTGTCAAATCCTATACACCAATTAAGTTTCCTGAAAGGGTCAGGGATTCTTATTTGAGACCGTGACCACTGTCACTAAATATACAAACTTCCTTGCACGTAGTAGGTCCTCAGTAATTATTGTTTTTTTGTGATTGAATAAAATACCTCACTGAGCTTTCTGAGGTATTGTAGGGTGCTACAAATTAAATAGAAGACAGTGTTCCTTGCCTTTTTAAGAGCTTATGGCTTAAGGGCCAAGGTTGGAATAAATTCAAATATAAAGAATAGGGAAAATCTAGATTAAGTCTGTGACTTCCACCTCTAAATGTTTGTCTGAATCTTGGTAAATATATTTAATCTTTCTGATTCTCAATTTTCTTGTTTATAAAACTGATTTAATCAGTCTGTCATTTAACTCAGAGCTATTCTGGAGACTTGATAAAACATTTTAAGAGAACTAGGTTGGAAATGGATAAAATGAATTATTAAAATGCAAATCCTAAAGATAAGGAAAGGAAAGCCTACATATATTCAAGTAGAATTTTAAACAGATTTTCATGGTGCTTATGAAGGAGTATTGGAACAAACAGATCTAGGAAAAGCTTACATTTATTCTTGTCTACGTTAGTCAATTCATTGCCTGCACAGGATTAATTTCATAGTTACATTGAGAAAATATTAGGAATTGTAGGAAATATTGGAATTGGACTCTTGATAGAACCAGATTTACATACACATCCCAGTGTCTTATGAGCGGAAATGAAGAAAGTTGCCATTCAAAGAAGTGGAAGTTATGAGAGCATTCTAATGTAGAGAAAATAAGGAGTTCTAAATGAAAACATTCAGAAGGATCCTCAAAATGAAATTTGTTCCTAGAGCATGCCTCCTTCTAAAAAATTGCCATGCCTACTTATATCACAGAGTGTTTGTTATGGTTTTTAACTATATACACAATTTTGTGGATGACAAACTTACTAGTGTATGTTTTGGACAATAACTCTTACAGTCACATACGTTTTGTTCCAGGTAGGGATACAGGTATTGGGGGTTAGAGAAGGACTGGACATCTCCAAGAGGAAACATATTCCTCCTTTTAACACTCAATCTGATCACTGAGGTAGAACACTTTTTGCTACTTAAGACTCTTATACATCTCCTTTGATGTTACATTCTACTTAACTCCTTGATGAATATTTTGGACCCAAGTTAAACTCAATTTAAAGGCCAGCCTTAAATAATCACAAAAAAGCAGTCTCTCTCTCTCTCTTCCCCATCCCCCCAAACATACGTGTGTATGTGTGTGTATGAGATATCTAGCACTGGACCCAGATGGCCCAGGAGAAGTGAGGCTGGTGACCTGCACAGCCCTCCCTCACTCAAAACAAAGTCAAGTGCAAGTCCTGTCATCATGTCTCTGATGGCATGGTCTTCTTCGACAACAAGGACGCACACAACAACACGTGCCTCTTAACAAGGAAGCATTGGAGATAATTGGAAGGTAGGCCAGGGGCCAACACCATTTTAAAACAAGCACTTCTTTTATTTTTCTGTATATTCGAAAGTTTAACATCATTTTAAAAAAATTTTGACTTTTAAATTCTACTCCTCTTGCCCTTCCCCCAAGAAGCAATATCAATTATATATACATGCGAAGTCATGCAAAACGTCCACATTAGCTATCTTTAAAAAAAAAGCAGGAAAAATAAAATGAAAAAATATATTAAAAAAAGAAAAAACGCGCTTCAACGCGGGAAGTTGGGAATTCCTGAGTTCTCTCCGCAGGCGAGTCTTCTGGAAGCGTCCGGCTCGTTGCAGTGATCGGAGCACCGATAAATAAGCTGGGCAGGTACCCGGGGAAGGGGCTGGCACGGGAAGGCAGAAGGGCTCAGCAAGGAAACGTAGGCGAACTTCCTTCTACAAACCCACATCAAAGCCGCGCGCGGCGCCACGACGCGCCCCCTCTCCGCAAGCAGAAGCCAGTCCGACTCCCTCTGCAAGGGCGGGGCGGCGCTGCTCACTGAACGAAACCCGAGCGTCCTGCGCCAGAGGCCAGGGGTCGGGCCCGCGCCGGGCAGGGCGCTGATTCCGTACCCTTTCTACAACAGGAGGCTTTTCTAAAGATGGAGCGGAAGAAAGGAAACTGCGGACCTAAGCGAAGGACGCACGTAGGGGGGTACAAGCACACCTAAGCCAGAGGAGCCACAAGCCGTCAGGGCCACGATAACGCGAGCGGGCTCTGAATGAGAGGAAGGATGCCCAGGGAGGCAGGAAGTCGTGGCGGGGAGCGTGCGGGGGAGGGGCAGGCGCTAGCCTCGCGTTTGCGCAAGCGCGCACGCAGGCGCACGCGTACCTGGCCGGGCCGGCCTCGCGTCGCGCCGCTGAGTGCGGACTGCGCTTGCGCGAGCGAACCTGCGCTTGGGAAGCGGGGGGGCTCGTCATCGTGACCGCCGCCTCGGTCCGCTCCTGTGCGGTTCCCGGTCCCGCGCCCTCACTCTCCCCCATCGGAAGCGGAGCTCAGGGGGAAGGCCCGGCTGGTGGTCCCGGCATCGGTTCCCGGTCGTAGCCCGGACGGCCATGTCGGCCGGGGAGGTGGAGCGGCTGGTGTCGGAGCTGAGCGGCGGGACCGGTGGGGATGAGGAGGAAGAGTGGCTCTACGGCGGTACGCAACTCGGTGTCGCTCCTTTTCCCCTTCCCCTCCCCCTCCTCCGCCGGTTTGCTCCGGGCCTCTTCTCTCCGCGCCCCGCGGGAGTGGGGGGCGGGGGGCGTGCTTGCGCCTCGGACCTCGGCCTTGGGCCTCCCTGCACCGGCCGGGACGCTAGGCCCGAGCGCGACGCGCGTAAACCCTTCGGGAGCTCCTCCTCCTGCTCCCGCACCCCGCGCCTCCCGGGGGCCCCGGCTCCTGGCTCCGGACCCGGCCGCGGCCTGCCCGCCTGGGGGGCGAGCCCTGAGCGCCGCGGCCCCCGGAGCCGGGCCCCGTGCCCCTTAGGCTGTGTTCTCCCCGGCCGTGGTGATGCTAGAAAGTCCACGAGGAATGAAACAAGCGGCAAACCGGGGGCTGCCTAGGGCCCTCCGAAGGGCCCGGCTTTATTCTTTTTATCTTTTCATGAGCGATTTAATTGTAACTCCCTGGATGCAGCCAGTCAAACCTTAGCGCGTTGCCCCGCTGAACGCGGGGTGTAGTGGCGTGGGGAGTTTTGCGTCCCCCCAACCCACGCGCTGAGTTAGGAGCCAGTTAATAAATGTCTGTGGAATAAATGGGCTTGGCCTCCCTCACCCTCCCACTGACGTTTCTTCAGACCTACCGTCGCTTATCACTTAGTTTACGTTTACTGGACTTAGGTTTCACGTGCTGTTTTCTGAGAGAGTTTAACCTGGTATTGGATGCAGACGGATGTTTGACATTTCAAGTGTAGTGGCCTCCGAGTGACTTCTGGATACTGTCGTGTTTTGGGAATTGCATAGTTAATGAGATAATACAAGTCTATACCATGCATCCGTTTAATGAAACTAAAATTAGACTGGTAGGAACAATTTATCAATAGCATTAAATAAATTTTAAATGAGATTTTGAGAGTCTAACACCTGAGGAACCTACATTTAACTTAAAATATAAAAATAAGGTCAAATTTTCTATTTTTGAGAAATCTAAAAACCACAGGTTTTTAGATATTTGTAAAAAGAAACAGGTGTATGGGATATACAGGGTGAATTTTGAAAGATTGGGTTAGTATTTGTGCTTCCGGTTTTAAAGATTCATTGACAATTCATTTATTTTTTTCTTGACAGATGAAAATGAAGTTGAAAGGCCAGAAGAAGAAAATGCCAGGTTAGTGAAATTCCCAGTTGATACCTGTACTGGTTATGTAGTGGTGCTAATCTCACAATTGTTAACAGTTATGAATTTGGAGTTTATATGTGATGATCAAGGCTAACCTGAAATCTGTGGTTGATTAAGGTTTTAAGGACCTGCTTCTAAAGTATAGAGAAGAATTTTCTAGTTTCTGTCAAGTGCTTAGGGATAGAGACTGAACCTGTGATTTCGTGGATATTGAGAATTTTTGTGTGAGAAAACCCCTTCCGCCGATACAGGCTCCCATCTTCTCTGCAATTTACAGTCTTAGAGTTCCTGGAGTAATGAGAGATTAAATGAGCTCCCAAGTCACACAACCAGTATGTTTTAAGTTACCTTTGCTGCTTGGTCAGCTTTTGTGCTTTGTGCCATGCTGCCTCTGATGCTAAAAACTTAAGACATGGTATTTTTGTTATTTTCACAGTTTTTTTGTTTTTGTTTTTTTTACTGTGTGCTACCTTACAGTGAATTCAGTAAAACTATATGCCAAACGGGAGATTTTCTGAGTTTATACATTCATTAGGCTTTTCTAACTAGTATAATAATTAATAATACAGTGGCCAGGAAAATTGCCCCTTCCCAGTTTGTTTAAATGGCTTAATGCTTTATTACTAGAGTATATCCTTGTTTGATGTGCTAGGGTGAATGTGTGGCTACCTTTTATTGAAGTAATATACAGGAAATCTCCAGTCTATAAAAATTCAGTTTACCATCATACCATATAAACAAATTGCCATCTATATACTGCCCTGCCTCTTCTCCACTAAGCCCATAGACCAGTATGAAAGAATTTCAGCTTATAGAGAATTTCTGGATACAGGAAGAGACAGACTACTGAGAAGATTTAGGAGACTGGTTCATGTAATGTCTTTACTACTTATAAGCCTTCCTAGCCTGCCATGTTAAAACTTTATAGTAGAAAGAGCAAGATATCCGAGTTGGAAGACCTTGGTTGAAAAGTGTCCTACGCTTCAAGTTCTGTTGTCTTGGGCAAGACATTTAACCTTCCTGAAGCTTTGGTTTCCTTTTCTGTAGAGTGAAGGTATTTATACTTGTACTTCCAACTTTAAAGAGATTTTTTGGAAAAAGTACTTATAAACCAAAAATCACTACATGAAAGTGGACTGCTTAAAATTCTTTAATATCAAAGTTTGCCTACATTTTGAGTTAAGTAGATTTTTGTGAGCAAAACTTGGAATCTAATCAGTTTTCAATTTCTATGGGAAAATGTATTCCAGCTTTTTTTATAAGCTTATAAAAGGCAACCCATTCTTAACTTAAAGACTACCCATATCAGTTCTAGTTAATCTAGACTGCATTGTTTGAAATCTTGCTTATCACTGCAGTAATCATATTTTGAGAAAGGACTTCTGAGGTACAGTCCTTTGTTAACATTAGATTAGTGCTGCAAAGTTTGTAAACCTAATTATACTATTTGATAAAGGTGATCATTGTTGGTCCATGAACCTGAAAGACTGAAATTCTTAGTTTTGATTTAGTCATCTGAATCCTTAAAATTACAATCAGCAACAGTAACTTATTAGGTTTTATGAATTTAATTTAATAATTTAAAAAAAAATTAGTACCATCTAAGTACTACTAGTGAATTTCATTTTGCATTTTGGCTAAATTTCAAAAATTCACTTTTAAGGATTAGTGGCTCATTATTAACATATCAGTTTATGTTCCCATTCTAATGCATTTCGTATGCAATTTGCTTTCATAAGAGCAGGGATCGTGATGTCATTACATTTTATACAATCCCCCATTGTAATGCAGTGAGTGGTCTATACGTAATAAATATATGTTTGGTGAGTGAGCAAGGGAAAAATTGTTGGAGATAGGATGAAGAAAGTCTTTGTGGAAAAGGGATCTTCTTAGTTGTGTTCATAGATTTAGAGCCAGAGTGTATGTTGGGTTATGTAGTCAAATTGTCTCATTTTACAGATGAGGAACCTGAAACCCAGAGAGTGAATTACTCAGGGTCACACAGATTATAAGTGACAGCCAGAATGTGAACCAAACTCTTCTGACCCGAAATCCACCATTCTTTCCGTTACATCCTTAAAGTTTTAAAGGATGGATGGGAATCCAACAGACTGTCAAGAGGGAGGACAGTTTAGGCAGAGAGCAATATTTTTACAAGCTTTTGTTATCAAAGAAGTATCATTAACCTGAAATTCCTTTATTTGATCATAATCTGTTCACATTCCACCTAATCTTCTGTCTTGGAACCCCTTACCCTACTCTTCATCCTCATTGTGACCTCCAATTCTTCCACCTTTCAGATCTTCCCTAGGCCATCACTCTTGCATTGGCTACACTCTTCCCTTGACCCTTTCATAAACCAGGCCTTATCCTTTCACCTATCTTGCCCTGATAAGCCCCAGCCTTGAATTACTACCATCATCCACTGCCTTCACTCCTTTTCATATGCTTGCTATTCAGCAAAGCTAGAGAAAATCATAAAATTGTGCTGATAATGCCCACTAAAATATATGTTATATAATTTCAACTGAGCCCTCACTGGGGCATGGCAACCTTTCACACCTTCATCATTGATCCAAATTCCTGCTCACTGTAGCACCTTTTCATCTCTTATTAGACCTCCTGCTTGCCTTCCCTTGCCCTCTCAGCTAAAAGCCTTGCCTCATATTTGACTGAAAAAAGTGAGGCCATTTTTTAAACGCTCCCTTTTCCCCATCTCACCTCACTCCTGTGTCTTGTGAACAACTTCTATCTCTTCCTTCAAGTAGACCTGTTCTTTGGCAAGACAAATCCCACTATATGCACAAGTGATCTTGTTCCTTACAGGATTCCCTACTAAATTGACAGCTGTCTTACTGTTCTTCAATATCTCACTATCTACTGACTGCTTTCTGCCCTCTACAAACAGGGCAATGTCTTCTAATTCTCAGAAAAATCCTCTTTATCTTTTAATCCCATCAAAATAGCATCCTATATCTCTCTGTGCTTTCATAACTAAATTCCTTGTTTAGGGTGTTCCTGTACTTCCTTTCCTCTCACTTTCTTAACTCTCCACAGTTTGGTTTCCAACCTTATCATTTAACTGAGACTCCTCTTCAGTGACAGCTTGCCATGATCTCTTAGTTGTCAAATCTAATGGCCTTTTTTCAGTATTCATCCTTCTTGACTTCTCTGTACCCTCTTAATTCAGTTCTTCACTCTCTTGACCTTGGTATTCTCTTCTTCATCTTTTATGATATTGCTTTCTCCTCAGTCTTCCCTGCTGAATCTCCATTCTGATCGTGTCTGCTCTCTTGGGCCCTCTTCGCCATCTGTATTATTTTGCTTGGTGATCTCATCAGCTCCCATAGGTTCAGTTATCATCTGTATGCAAATTTTTCTTAGATCTTTTTATTCAACCTTAACTTCTCTCCTGACTTCATTTTCAACATCTCTTGGATTGGATGTCCCATATACACCTTATACACAACATTTCCAAAAGTGAATTTTCTCCCCAAATTCTTCCTTTTCCAGACTTCCCTATTATAGTCATGGACACTGCTATCCTTGATTCCTCACTCTTTTTCACACAAACACTCCCCAGCCCCCTATCACAACTGTCACTACGTCTGCTTCATTTGTACCTTTGAAACATCTCTTGCGTTTACCCCCTTTCTTTCCCTTGACACTGGCATTATGCCTGGATTATTGCAGTAGATTGCTACTTGGCCTGATATTTCCCCACTATAGTCTACCCGCCACTCACCGATCAAAGTGATCTTCTTAAAGCATGGTTCAGACATTATCACCAGATCCATTAAGGTACAATGACTCCATATTACTTCCACAATCAGATAAAAATGCTCTTCTTGTTTTTCAGAGCCCTTCATAGCCCACTACAGTTTTCCAGTCATTGTCTTTTTCCAGCCTTTACCTCTCCATGTAGTCTAAAATTCAGGGCTGCTGGCCTCGCTTTTCTTCATCTATGACTCTTCATCTCCTATTTCTATGCATTTTCTCTGGCTGTCCCTATGCCTCAAGTTTTCTTTCTCTTCCGCTATGTCTCCTGACTCCTCAGCTAAAATCCTTTTACAAGAAACCTTTCTGAATCTACTTAATTCAAGCGCCTTTCCTGTCAGTTTATCTTTATGCTAAATGTACATGGTTTCTTCTATTCTTGCCTCCAACTCCATTAGATTCTGAGGTCCTTGAGAGTAAGGACTGTTTTTGCCTTTCTTTATATCTCCAAAACTTAGCACACTGCCAGTCACATAGTAAGTGCTTAATAAATATTTGTTAACTTGAACGTGGATTTATTCCTTACTTTAATTTATACTTAAAAGAATCTTCATGAATTACTCTAATTGAAATAAATTATACTTCATAGCTAGCAAATTGGTAGAGATGACGAGAGAAGTAGATACTTCGTATTGGAGGTGCTGGGGGAAGACAGGCACACTAATAGCCTATTGATACCGCTGTTAATTTCTCCAACTGTTGTGGAAACAATTTTGGAATTTTTTAAGTGACTAAAATGTCCGTGCTCTTTGATCTGGAGATCCCATTGCTAAGTATATACCTTAAGGAGTTTTCTGTCAAAGACAGAAAAGTTCTGTGCGCATGCGTGTGTGTTTTCATATATATATATATATATATATATATATATGTACATATTATATGTGCCAAAATATTCATTGTAATGCTTTTAAAAAATTAAAACTTTAGTGGTATCTTTTGTCTTTGTATTACATGCATTTCCTGATGTATCCTTCCTCTGTAAAAAGATCTTCCCAGATTTTCCCAGAAAGCCATCTTTTAAAGTTTGATATTATATATGGTATTCCACACCAATGAATGCTCACTTTCTTCAAAGAAGCAGTCTTTTCACTACAGCACTTTCTGTGGTAACAAAGAACTGGAAGCAAAATTGTTAGGAATAGGGAGAGGCTAAACAAATGGTGGTCTGTAAATAATAGTATTGTGCCACAAGAAACAAAGAATATAGAAGTTAACTATATATATTTATGTCGCAATGTAAATGGAAAAAACAATAAAATGGAGCAATGTGTAAATTATAATGATCAAGAAGAATTCAGAAAATGTACCTCCTCGAAGAGGTGGAAGATTAGGGATATGGGGAGATGAATATGCTGTCAGGGGTTGACTTCTGTTGTTTGTACTGAATTTTTAAAAATATTTTGTTTCTTGGAGTGATCTGTATTTGAAAATAAATGATTTAAAAACAAAAAGTATCAATAAAACAACAAACATTTTAAATACTGTAAATCTAGTTCAGAGAACATTTCACTTAATAATGAAAATATGAGGATTTTCCTGAACCATGACACCAATACTTTAAAGGATTTTGGTGGGCCATCTGGTTGCTTTGTACATCACAGTCCTTCTCTGCCACATGTGTTTATCTTGTTTTTTAAATAAGTTTTTGTCGATGCCTTTTTTTAACGTCATCTTAATTTGTTCCAATGTCCTTCCCGCTCACAGAGCTCTCTCTTAAAACAAATACTGTTTTTTTAAAGACAAAAGGAAAAGGAGAGGAAAGTCTCTGAAAATATATTTGTATAATATACAGTACGTGTGAACCACCAGCCTCTGCAGAGGGATAGCATGGGAGTATCCTCTCATATCTCTTCTTCAAGTCATGCTAGTTCTATGTAAAACATTTTGATGATTTAATTTTTTGTGGGTCTTTTTCATTTACATTGTTGTATAGGCATCATGCGTATTGTTTTTTTGGCTCTACTGTTACTCTTGTTAATTCATGTAGATCTTTTCATGCTTCTCTGTATTCATCATATTCATTATTTCTTATAACATGAGATTGTTAATGATTCCCACTGTACAACTCATAGATATTGGAAACTTCTTTCTAGCAATGACTTAATGTGGTACCAGGAAATACTATTTTGGTCATAATGTAAACATTAGTATTTTTTTTTTCACTCTTACGTAAGGTACAGTGATGGTTGTAGTTACGTTGATCCTGTAATGAAGAAAGGAAAAGTAAAGAAGCTCTTTGAACTGATTTCAGATTATAGGAACTTTAAGGTCAAAATTAGGGATAGTAGTCTTTACCAAATTAGAGGACATTTTTCTATATAATCACTTAAAATAGTTTCCAGGTACTTGCTATTTTAAACTACTGTTAATTGACAGTTAAATTATAGGTCATTGGTTTAGGGAATGGCATTGGCTAGCATAACTACTTCCCATCAGCCAAAAGTAATTGTAATTGCATCTGAACTCTCCTAGCCCCATGATACAGTAAGAAGAGCACTTGGATTGGGGTCAGGAGACCCATTTTGAATTCCGTCACTTAGTTGTGTGATGATCGTTGATTCGTCTTACTTGCCCAAAGAGGTGTTCTTACCTGTAAAGACTTTGTAAACCTTCTGTCTACTTAATTATCTAGACACTGTCTAATGTCACTTTGTGTTCCTTTTGCTACATCATCATATTCCATTGTATTTTCATATATGTTCTTTCTCTTTACCACCACAATCCTAACTCCTCCTCACCCTAAAGAAGACTGTAAGTGGTTTGAAGCCACGCACCATTGTCTGATTTCTGGTAGTCAATTATATTTTTTTGAATGAATGACCTTAAAAATGCGAATATAGTATATGATAGTACTTACACACTACTTATATAATAACTGACTTGAGTGTATTATGTTTTAAAGTGCTAATCCTCCATCTGGTATTGAAGATGAAACTGCAGAAAATGGGATCTCAAAACCGGTAAGTTTAATTATATCGACTATCATACTAGTAAAATTCTTATATCCTTTAGGGTGTTGTGTAGAGAAGTGTTTTTCTTTGCTTAAAGTTAGCCTTTATGAGTATAGAACTTGATATTATCAAAAAAAAAAAATCCATTAGATTTGTAACCTAAAGATCCAGGAACCAGTTAATAGTGATTGAGAATAAACAGGTCACTTGTCTCTGTTATCCTCAGTTTCCCCTTATCCATAAAATGGGAATAATATTATTTCCAGTTACTGCACAAGATAGCTTTAAGGAAAATACTTGGTGAGCTCCAAAGAATTCAGGCTTTTGTTACTATTATTTTGTTCTGCTTTCTCAGATTATTATGTCTTGAGGGGAACCATAACCAGAATAGTTTGCTCATAAAGGATAGTCATAAGTAGTTATCCTTTCAGTTTGATAAGGTTTTCTAGTGCCTACTACGTCAAAGAATCGCAACATTTTAGGCACTGAGTTACAGAGTTCTTGTGTTGCATCCAAACTACGAAATTGCTCTGTGTTTGTTAGAATGTTTCCTGGCTATGAGCCAGAATAGACAACTGTTCTTTCATAGTGACTGGGTCTTTGTAGGAACTCTCCTTCCCTGCTTGCTGCTACCTGGAATTTTTCCCCTTCAACCCCCACCACCATCCATTGCTTTTGTACAGTTTGCCCTCCTGTCACTCTCTTTCTACCTCAGGCTAGTCCAGCATCTGATGGTAATGGCAAGGGAAAAGGAGAATATACAAATTCTACCATTCCCCTGCTCCATCCCTCTTTCATTCCTATCCTTCCACTCCCTTAGCTTCCTGAGTGTTTAGGTTTTACATTCTTTACAGTTCTTTTGTTGAGATAAAGGATAGTTTGAATCTTACTTTCTTCTGAAATATTAAAAAAAAAATCTTAATTACTTATTCAAAGCCCCACTATTTATTGCTTAAATGTAATTTTTTTTTTTTACAGCATCTAATGAAAAAAGAGAATTGGGGAAACAAATAAGGGAAACTTTTTACTCCCTACATATTTCTTCCATTTTATCATGTAAAATCCTTTGAACTTTAAAAGATCTGTGCATTTTAGGGACAGGAAAATTTATTCAAAGCTATGAAACTAGACTCCTTTGTATTTGATTTTCTAGAACCTCAAATAGTGTCTGTCATGTAGTAGGCACTTAATAAATGCTCATTAATCAATAGCTTGATTCCACATTAGGCATGAGAGGAAATCTATTAGGAGATGGTAGTTGGTACAATAGAAAGGGAAGTACTCATGTGTTTATACATGTATCCTTAAATAAGGTTTTAGGGCAGAGAGTTATTAAACCAAAAAAGGGGTAAGGGTGGGCATGTAGTTGAGTGTAAGAAAAGAAAAGGTAGAGCCAATCCAAGCAGTAATCTCTATATTTAGCCCTGGCCCTTACAAGTCCATATCTGAATCCTTGCATATCCCTTCTAGCTTCTCACAAAAGTAGATCACCATTCTCTGCCTGGGTCTAGCTGAGGGAATTCCTGCTCTAACTACTTTTAGGCAAAAGTATTTATTACATGACCCTGGCAAACCAAGACCTGTAACAGGCATTTTCCCATAGAGACATTGTGGCACATGATGTTTAAATTCTGTAAAATTTGTGTTATGAGTTAATTTAATTTAGAGGGATTGCTTTTCTTTGAAAAGATTGTTCAAGTTAAGCAACTTAAGAAAAGACTGTTTGGGACATAATAACCTAAGTTTGGTACTGTTTATGTTTAAAGACCATGGATTTAGAGCTAGAACAGATTTCATTAAAGTCATTAAGGCCAACCCCTCCTCCCCCCCCCCCCCCATTACCTCCTCTTGTATAGATGAGGAAATTGAGGACCAGTAAACCTGGTAGATTCCTGTGGTACATGGGTAATAGGTGTCAGAGTCAGAATTCAAACCCAGGTTCAATGGATAGCACTAGGAAAGTACTTTGACAAAAATCATGGTCATTTTCAGATATGTGTATGGATTTGCTATATTGGACAGTGTTTCTACTCAGGATTCTGTCAGTAAGATAAATTCACCTTTTCTCAGGAGAAAGGCAAGACCAGTGAATTGCCCAGCTTGAGCTTTTTCCTTCTAGCATTGTTACTCTGCTTCATCTTGTTATTAGCTTCTTTGTGTTTGGACACAAAACTGACAGTTGGAAGCAAAAAGACAGCCCTCTCACAAATAACGCATGCATTTACCTCAAAGAAGAGAGGCGTATAGCTATAGCTACACAACTATTTATATACTTATGTATGAGAAAAATATGCCTGAATTCTTTACTTCTCTTACTTCATACGTAGTATCAAGCTCAGAGTTGGAAATGATAAAACTAACTGATCATCCAGTGAAGAAAGATTGTCTTCCCAAGATCATTAAAGAAATTGTGGTTCAGTGCCTCAGTACACCTCTTTCAACCCTTGTGGATCTTTGATGATACATTAGGTAACTGAAGAATCTTTTAAATTATTCTCTGTGTAGAAGGTGACTGAGACAGAAGATGATAGTGAGAGTGACAGTGATGATGATGAAGATGATGTTCATGTCACCATCGGTGACATTAAAACTGGAGCACCACAGTATGGGTGAGTTAACTTTCCAAAGAGTAAACTAAAAGCCTTGTGAGACATAAAGTGTATGTGTCCAACCAAAGGAATTGTTGGCTGTGTTCCTTTTCCATTTTGCTACCATTCCTTAACCTAGGAAACCAAATAAATCTGCATTAAATTTTTACTACAAAAAGTGTTACGTTGTTTTACTGAAGTTAAAAGGGGAAAAAAACTTGTCCAGTTAAATGTATAGAGTTTCTTTTTCACAACTAGGTATATACTACCTAATATCAATTGTTTCCACAAACATGTTAAGTTAGGTAAAATACCACATGAAGGCAGTTCCATAGGGATAATGCTCACATACAGACCAATTTGGTGTAATTGTAAATGCTTTTACATGGAGAGAAATTAATATTGTTGAGGCTCAAGTGCTCCCTTGAATTGTCCCCTGTCATCCAGTTTACATCCTCAATAACTGAATAAGGTTCCAATAAAATTTCCAGACAAAGGGTGAGTTAAAGCATCCTCCAGGACAAAACAAACAGGAATATGATAGGGTATGCTTGTGTATCTCCTTTTATCACGGTTTCTTATTCATTGGCTTACCCTAACCATGGTTCAGATTTAAAATTTTTTTCTATCAAACAAAACAGTAACAAACAAATTCAGTGGGTTCTTGGGATGTGTCCTTATTGTTGTCATCTCTCATTCCTTTTTTTTATTTAGTATTCACAGTTTAAGAAATAAAACACCTAATTAAATGTTTCACTACACAATTTATTCCATTTTGCTGTATTGATTCATTATCCTCTGCATATTGTTAGGTGTAGTTTATCTTTCATATTGTCAAACAATGAAAACAAAATAATTTAAAAAATAATTTACCTTTCATCATAGCACATAAAGTATTGTATGTCAGTTTTTGCATTAGAAGAGAAATGTATGAGAGATTTTGGTGTCAGCAGAGAAAATTAATTGTCTTTTATTTGCAAATCCTACCATGAAATTATAGACTCATGAGGACCTTGGCCATTTAACCAGTATGTTGACATAGCTACTAGACATTTCAGACAAAGTTGCATTTAAACCATCCCAAATGATTATGAGAATCTGTCTTTCCAAAAAAAAAAAATATTGGCAAAATGTAGTTTTTCAGCCTCATACAATAACACCATGTAAGTCACATTGTCAGGAAAGGCTGCCTTATGCCAGAATACCCTACCCTTTATTTTAAGCCTGATTTTTTTCCTTTTCTTTTGTCATTTGTAGAGAATATCTCGTTATCTAATTGTTCAGTTAAATAGCATGAATAGGAAACAAGATTTTGAAAATTCTATCAGCCCACATTTTTTTATAGTCATATAGTTGACTGAAATATTAAATCCTTGTGTACTTATTGTTTTAATGTAAAAAAAAATTTATAGAGCAAAATGGCATCAAAGACAAGATGCCTATAATTCAAACATTAAAAATTATAGATGGTACCTGAAAGGATGTAACAGTACAAATATCTTTGTTCAATCTTCTGACTATTAACATCACACAAGACATGATTTTATGCCTTGTTACGTAGGAAATGTATGCATAGTGTATAATCTGTAGCTAAAGGGGATTCTTTATACATGGTGAGGTCCTCCATTTGCTCATATTTACTAAGAACACTGCTTGATTGCAATAATCCCCAAAACGTTGCAAAATCTATTCAATGAAGTCACTGTTCAAACTAAAACATTTGAATAACTGTCCACAAAGGAAACACATGAGTAGTTGTTTTTCAGATGTGCAGTCAGAGGACAATTGCTAGAGCTTTTTCAGTAGTACATATATCTTAAGCAGATATTATGGATAAACAAAGAACTGGGCCCAGAATCCAATAAGAGGAAAAGCGCAGGCTTGCTTGCACTTAAGAAATTACTTTTTGTTTTAATGATCTCCAAACTTTTTTCTTCTGGAATTGTAGTTGGTCATTTTGTTGAGTCCTTAATTCTTTCAAATGTGTTTGTCTTTATAATGTAAAATATTTCCTTGGTTCTACTTGTTTTACTCTGCATCAGTTTGAATTTGTCTTTCTAGATTTTTATGAAATTATCCATTTCATCACTTTTTTCAAACTTTCATCATTTCTTTGGCACAGTAACATTCTATTGCATGATTTGTTCAGCCATTCCTCAATTGATGAACACCTTCCTTAGTTTTCAGTTTTTTGCTGTTACAAAAAAGCGATTTTAAATATTTTTGTACATATTTGATCTTTTTTTCTTTTTAATTTCTTTGTGTTATAGTCCTTCTTAGTGATATCACTGTGTCACAGGTTAGTGAATTTTTAAACCTCTAGTTTGAAACAAAGGTCTGTCTTTTTAAGCACATTATTGATGATATTCCTAGAACATCAGAATCGTTAAGTGACTGAAAATTTTTAGGTCTCCACACTTAAAGTTTGTGTTCATCCAAAGGACAATGGAAAGGTTCACAGTTAAGTCTTTTTTTATCATAAGCTGGGGTCAGATTTTTTCTGTAAGAATACCTTGCCAAAATGAAGGGAGTTTGTAGGGAGACAAGTTTTGATGAAAGACCATTTCCTTTGGACTAAACTTTTTTTCCCCCAAGACTGCACATAAAGCATAAAATGAGTTTAATCTGTAATGTTAAACTTAAAATGTTTGATGAAATCCTAAAATAATTGCCACAGGAAAGAAATAAAATGCACAATAGAAAAGTGCTTTAGTTTTACAAAACAAAAATAATCTAAAGTTAGGTAAGCTCATCTTAAGGTAGGATTCTGCCTAGTACAATGTTGACTATCTTTGTACTTCAGCCTAGGGTTTTGAATCTTTAAATTAATGTATCTTTTAATGTAAATTTATCTTGATGAGTAAACAGTAATTCAGATTTTATATATGTGTAGTTTATCTGAATGCATTGAAATTTTTGCTGAATTTTAATACTTTGATTAAACTTATTAATGTAATATTTTCTTTTAGGAGCTATGGAACAGCACCTGTAAATCTTAATATCAAAACAGGAGGAAGAGTTTATGGAGCTGCAGGTAAGATTTGCATATTGGCATGAGTAGAAATCATTGAAAATAGTATTGGTAAAAGTTATAATTCAGGAGAAGTTAAAAATCAAGTGTTAAATGGTACTAACATACAAACAAGTTAGGAACTGTATTCACTAAAGCTTGCCCTTAACTTTTTTATATGACATTTCCAAAAAATTGTATTTGTTCTGACTTGTGCAGTAAATTGGCAAAACCCCAACATGTAATTTGTATGAATATCTTCTGTTACAATGGTGCTCAGGCATCTCAGTCTGTCACACCACCCAGTTACACCCATGGAGAGGATATCTTCCATGATAGTGGCAAATACATTTTGACATTATATGTCTCCTTGTTTTATGCCTCACCTGACAATTATCAGAGAGCTAACAGAGTTATCTTTATTTTTGTAATTATCAAGAAATCATGTTTGATTTTGTGATATGAGATACAACTGTTGGAGTTTGACCTTTGAGGATGCATTCTGCTATATAGTAGGGGTTGCTAAATTCTAACCTTTATCCCCTGTTTTTGTATGACTGGCAAACTAACAGCAAGAATGTTTTTTTACATTTTTTGCATGTTTTATAGTAATTAAAAATGTACCAGCTATTTTTAGTTATAAGAACAGGCTTAAAGCCTTGACCCTCAAGTGAGTCGATAGTATGCCAACCTATTCTCTATAGAATCAGATTTTTAGTAATCAAGTGAGATGTTACATTCTCTACAGTTATCATTCAGTTGAGTGATGATTTACTATTGGGAAAATCTTTACCATTTTAGTGTTTGCTTAGATTTCTCGTATTTTATAGAAATGGGAAAGTAGTCGTGTTCACTTGTGGTTATTGAAATTCTGTCTTGCTGTATGATATGTGTACTTACATAAAGTCCAAAATTTTCCCCAGATATTGGCTATGCTTCCTGTTTTCAGATACCTTGATGCTTAACCCTTCAATGACCCCCAAGTTCTTTTTTTATGTTTATTTATTTTTAGTTTTCAGCATTCATTTCCACAAAATTTTGAGTTCCAAATTTTCTCCCCATCTCTCCCCTCCCCAAAACACTGAGCATTCTGATTAGCCCTTCCACCAATCTGCCCTCCCTTCTAACACCCCTCCCTTATCCCCATCTTCTCTCTTTTCTTGTAGGGCAAGATAAATTTCTATACCTCATTACCTGTATTTCTTATTTCTTAGTTGCACGCAAAAACAGTTCTCAACATTCGTTCCTAAAACATCGAGTTCCAACTTCTCTCCCTTCCTCACTGCCCACCCATCCCCACCGAGAAGGCAAGCAATTTGATGTAGGCTATATATGTGTAGTTTTGCAAATGACTTCCATAACACTCTTGTTGTATAAGACTAACTATATTTCCCTCCATCCTATCCTGCCCCCATTTATTTTATTCTCTCTTTTGACCTTGTCCCTCCCCCAAGAGTGTTGACTTCTAATTGGTCCCTCCTCCCATTGCGCTCCCACCATTCCCCTCACCCTGCTTATCCCCTTCTCCCCTACTTTCCTATGGAGTAAGATAGATTTTCATACCAGATTGAGTGTGCATGTTATTCCTTCTTTGAACCAGATGTGATGAGAGTAAGATTCACCTTTTCCCTCTCACCTCCCCACTTTTCTCCTCCATTGAGAAAGCTTTTTCTTATCTCTTTTATGAGGTAATTTGCTCCATTTCATTTCTCCCTTTCTTCTTCAAATATATTTCTCTCTCAACCCTTAATTTTATTGTTTTAGATTTGATCCCTTCCTATTCAACTCACCCTGTGCTCTCTGTCTATATATGTTTCTTTCTAGCTGTTTGCAATATTTTCTCCTTGACCGGGGAACTCTGGAATTTGGCTACAATATTCCTAGGAGTTTCTCTTTTTGGGTCTCTTTCAGAAGGTGATTGGTGGATTCTTTCAATATTTCTTTTCCCCTCTGGTTCTAGAATATCAGGGCAGTTTTCCTTGATAATTTCATGAAAGATGTTGTCTAGGTTCTTTTTTTGATCATGGCTTTCAGGTAACCCCATAATTTTTTAAATTATCTCTCCTGGATCTATTTTCCAGGTCAGTTGTTTTTTCCAATGAGATATTTCACATTATCTTCTATTGGTTTTGTTTTGTAATTTCTTGGTTTCTCCTAAAGTCATTAGCTTCCATCTGCTCCATTCTAATTTTTAAAGAACTATTTTCTTCAGTGAGCTTTTGAATCTCCTTTTCCATTTGGCTAATTCTGCTTTTTAAAGCTTTCTTCTCATTGGCTTTTTGGACCTCTATTGCCAATTGAGTTAGCTTATTTCTAAAGGTGTTATTTTCTTCAGCATTTTTTGGGGTCTCCTTTACCAAGCTATTGACTTGCTTTTCAAGCTCTTCCATGGCCTGAGACCATTGCATATTTATTTTGGAGATACTGGATGCAGAAGCCTTGAGGACTTCTTATGTTATGCTTTGTTTTTCCTCATCCGAAAGGATAGAAGAAAATACCTGTTCACCAAGAGAGTAGCTTTCTGTAGTTTTATTTTTTTCCCTTTTTTGGGCATTTTCCCACCCAGTTATTTGACTTTTGAGTCCTTTGTCAAGAGGAGAGTATACTCTGGGGACCTTAAGTTCTCAGTTCCTCCAAGGTGTGACAATCAAGGGAGAGGAGTTTACTCCTCTCCTGGCCTGTGCACTGGTCTGGGAGCAGCCAAAAACTTTTCTGCCCAGAATCTGAAAGTAGTAGAATTCCCTCTCCCCAACCACCTCCAGCTCTGCAGTAGCAGGGCTCCTCACTCCTGGGCTGAGATTTAGATCAGCTGCTCAGTTCCCCCAGGGGCTTTACAAATGGAGGCTGCTGCCCAGTGCTGTTGGCTGGGGCTGGGAATAGGAGAGGACCTTGCTCCCTTGTCACCGAGGTGAAAAAACTTTGTTACTGACCTTTGAAGCTGCCTCTGGTGTTTGCGGATTGAGGGATCCAAGAATCTCCACTGTTGCTGGAGATTCTACCTGAAGCCTGTTCAGGTTCTGTTCCTGTCCATGCCATGTGTCAGAGCCTGGGCTGCGCTCTGCATCCTGTGTGATAGACCTTTCCTTTCAACCTTCCAGGCTATCTTGGGCTGGAAATCTCTTCCACTCTGTTATTCTGTGGCTTCTGCTGTTCTAGTATTTGTTGAAGGTCAGTTTTTACAGGCTGTGGTGGAAGAGCTAGAGTACGTCCATCTTTCTACTCTGCCATCTTGGCTCCGCCCCCTGACCTGACCTCCAATTTCTGTCCCATTTACCATGGATCTCTGTGTATACTCTTTTATGGATAATGACCAAGTGCTTTTTTTCTGTCATTTTCATTTCTGCTAGCAACAGATCAGGGGAGGTAATGCTAGAGTCAAATGTTATAGCTTCACTGTCTTTGATCATGAAACAATTTTTAGAGTAAATTTGTTTGATCTCTACAGTTTTTTGTCTCTTTGTCCATCTTCCAATTTCATGATTGAAAACTTTTGGAATGACTTCTTAGCTACCATTTCTCACTTAGCTGATATTTAAAACTCATAATGGTCTTAGTTGCTGTATCTCTACAGAGACCAAGTATATGTTGAAGTGGTTTCTAAGTTCCTTTGGACAATTGATTTACCTGAGTAAATAGTTTTCAGAAAATTTTTATAATCTGGGTTGATACTTCATCTACTTCCTTGTTTTTTTAAGTACTGATAGTTTTTTTAGGTCAGGTTGAACCTTTTATTTGCATAACAGCACATCTTTTTATCACTTTTGGTCGTCCGGCTTTTTTCCCCCCAAATCTTTATGGTAACAATATACACAGCTATTATGTGGCACTCGTCATATCCATTGTTTGCTACACTTCTCTTGAAGGAAGTTTTCACATTTGACAAACACGAGGCTGTATTGTGCTCATTTGTCTTCTCATTTTACTTATGATTATATTTTCCAATTTTTTTGTCCATGTTTGCATTGAAGACATTCAGTACCAATATGTTTAATTAATTTGTTAAGTATTACTGAGTCCTTCATAGAGTTTCTATAACCTTTTTCCTTGGTACATAATCTACAATCATGTTTATGATGATATTTTTCCATTTCAACATAAACATATAGCTCATGAAACATTTCTGATGGCCTTGAAATAAAAATTCTCTCCTTCATTTGCATCGCCAAGGAGAAGTCATCCTTCTGTTTAGTTCTAAGTTTAGCTTGCTTTTTTTTTACAGTTTTGCTGAGAACATCCAATTTGACCTAATTAATTTCTGTCAGTAGTATGTCTACTTGCTGGTCATTGACTGAGGATCTCCCATTTAGAGTACCAATAGCTGAGTAGATATTTATAAGTAGTCTAATGGCAGATCATCTCAGTGCGCTTTTCCCTCTCTGCCACCATCACCACAGGACAGATGCCAAGTAGTTTGCCACAGGACTTTACATAATTTGAGAGTTTTGTTTGTTTCATGGATTTCCATAGCCAAAAAAGTTATTAGTCTTCTTGGAGATAAGACTCCTTATATTTAATTCTATAGTTTTTAGAGAATAGACAAAATTTATTGCTGGGACTGAACTCAAACCTTACCAGTATGAAAGACTGCTAGAGCTTGCTTTCTACTACTGTATCCTGTGACAACGTATGATCTTGCTGTCCCAGTGCATGGGAGTAGAACATAGTAGAGATTATTATTTAATTTGCATACTTGTTAACTTTTCTTTTTCTGACTTTATTTAAGGAAGGAAAATTTACACTTTTAACAGTTACATCATTTGAAATTGGTTCTCATTTTTCTCATCTGTCATTGAAGGGTTTGTACTCAACATCTGGGATGTCATGACTTCCAACTTCTGAGTCAGATCCCATTTTTTTGTGAATTTTCAGTCTCCTTTCTGCCCCCTCCCTTTCTCCATCCCACAAGCTGCCTCCCAGCTAACAGGGTACAATACAAAATTATCCTGGTATTTTCTGAATTCAGCCTTTCTTTTCCAGTTTTATTTCATAGTACTACTCTTTGTAAATGTTTTCTTAAACAAATTAAATTCAGGGATCAAACTAAAGCATTTTAAATTGGTATTTTGAAATCAGAAACACAGTGTACTGTAGTTGGTAGAGGGCTGCTTTGGACGCTACTTGTTGTGTGATCTTGTTTAAGTCACAACCTCTTATTGCCCACTCTTAAAACTATAGATTATTGGCTAGTTGCCATTTCAGATCAGCAGAGGGAATCCTTACACATACTCATAAAAGCACAGATCGAGATCAAAATCAAAAATCTTTTTTATAGCCAATACCCTAACTCAGTTTAATTTTGTCTGTGTTTTTAGATTTCCCCATGGCAAAGAAATAAGCAAACGCATAAATAAGGGGAACTCTACTACTTGTCTTTGTTTCCCCACATACAAATCTGATTTTTATTTGGCTACACTTGTGCATCCTTAACAGAAACTAGCTATGTCTCTGTGGAATGTAACATATATGGCATATGGATTGATTACTCTTTGTTTACATAGTTAAATAACTGTTGCATAATTTTTCCTAATAGGGACAAAAGTCAAGGGTGTAGACCTTGATGCACCTGGAAGCATTAATGGAGTTCCATTGTTGGAAGTAGATTTGGATTCCTTTGAAGATAAACCATGGCGGAAACCAGGTAATATTACTTATTTATATCAGAGTACGCAGTGCTTGGGGCACAGTAAACATTTGTTTCATAGTGCTTATTGAATGAATCACAGTGAAGTATTTTAGATTTTGATTCAGACAGTTTTGTGTTAAATGGTTCATTTTTATTCTTTTCTTCGGTAATGTTGGAAAAGTTAGATCTGGGCACTGTAATTGAATATACTTAGTTCTAATTATATGCTGATGACGTTTCTCAGATATAGATAATTAAAGGCTAACTGAGATAGAATTATCTTGAACAAAAAGGACAGTATGATTTTAGTGATTTGGAAATATTAGTAATTGCGATAGAAAGGCAATATGTGTGTGTGTATATATAATTTTCATACGTGTTCATACATGTAATTTTGTATGTGTATACATACACAGAGAATGTATAAATACATTTGTTTTCCACTAATGTAAAAAAAAATTACAAGTATTCAGAATTAGTGTAGCTTCAACATAGTCCATTTTTACAGTTTATTTTGTGTTGCTTTGCTGTATAAAAGTATTAAAAACTGGGGAGAACCAAAATGGACGTGTACATTAAAAAGTGTGTTTAATTTATAGGTGCTGATCTCTCTGATTACTTTAATTATGGTTTTAATGAAGATACCTGGAAAGCTTACTGTGAAAAACAAAAGAGGATACGAATGGGACTTGAATTAATACCAAATAAAATTACGGTAATTAGTAAATATTGTATCATTCCTCTTTTTTCCCTGCCCATACCCCATTCACTTTTTCCCCCATAAAGGTGATTAACTGCAATATTACTGCAGTTTAGAATGCCATTCTTTCTCCTTTGTTAATGAATTTGTTCTTTCTCCCTTCCCTTCCAGAGTTTCTCAGTAATGTTTCTCAATATTGTTCTTAACTTTCATATGACAGACTAGCTACAACTCGTAGCTAATTCAAAATTGTGTGGTATCTTAATGGGGAATATGTTATTTAACTTAGGCCGAAGACTATACTATGGAAGTTACACCAGGTGCAGAGATCCAAGATGGCAGATACAATCTTTTTAAGGTGAATTTTAGTAAATTATCCTTGGTTGCTCTCATTTTTGTTCTTGAGTATGCTTCCCATACCACTACTTATAGTGACAAGATTGAAGTGGAAGTAGCTACTTTTTTTCAAACTCTCAGCTTCCTGGTGACTTACAAATTTGCTGAATTGTTTTGTCTCCACTGCTGCAAGCATGTGAGTTATTAGTAGCCTACTATACTAACAAATGCCAGGTGAAACTGTACTTTGTTACTTTATTTTAAATTATATCATTTTAGATATTAAAATTACATGCCAACATGCTAGGCAAATGCTGTATATGTTTATATAGATGATGGCATTATCTTTTAATAGTGAAATTAGACTATTTCTTTTTTTACACTTCTCACATGTAATCTAAATGAAGATAGAGCTTATCTATTTTCATTGGATACTTATTTTGTTGATGAAAAGCCCTTTTGTAATTTAGTCTAATGGAAAAATATTAGCCATCTAGTGAATGTTGTGGAGTGGCATAAAGCATTGTAATTTTCCATCTTTTATGAACCACTTAGAAGTAGGTTTGTATAAAGGACACTAACTAAGACTGGCCCAGTCCTTACCCTTAATCTGATTAGGAGGAATAATAGTACAGTTACATTTCACCCCAACTAAGTTCACATATTCCTATCCACATTTGCATATATACACATGCATACTTGACATTTGATTCATGAAATAGTTACGATGCTTTTAGAGTACATACATTTCTTCTCTTTTTTTGAGACCTGGTCTTCATGGAGTCTGGCACTGGGGAAAAGGTTAAAAGTAGTTATTGTATTGATATATGTACTCTTGTACCCTCTGTGAACCGGATGTGAAGCTTTATACCCACTTCTGGACTGTAACCCTCCCCCTAAAATTGCTGTCTTGTACAACTGCATGGATAATTTCTCCAGGAGTGCCAGCTGTGCTGGTACTCAGTACTCTTAATGCTGAATTTAATCTATTTACTTTTTGTATGTGGTAAGTATCTGGTCTTTGCTGCAGATGTTTTTATTGTAGTAGATTATTTTTCTCATATTTTGAATTTATCAGGGTTTTTTTGGGTGCTTTCTTAATTGGATTTACCTCTTCATGTAGCTGAATATTTTCTTATCTCATCAGTGATCAGTTAAATTAGAAGGCTTGTTTTAATGATGAAAAACAATTTTCTTGTAGTTTTTCTCTCCTGTTCTTCTTTTCTGTGCCCCAACTGAAACTTTTTCTAAACAACTGCTTCTGTATGCTTTACTTCCTTTCTTTCACAGTGGACTCTTCTAAACCAGGAGAGACAGAAAATGAAAGGGGCTTGGTTTCTCATTGTAGGCAGCCATAAGAGTGAGTTATATATGGGAGGTACTATTCTAGAAATTAGTTTAAAGTTGCTTTCAAATGCAAAGAAATCTCTAAGTGCTTCATTCTTTGGTATCTTAAATGAACTAAGATTTAAAATTTTAATGTTACTTGGTGGCTTATCTGACAGGATAATAATATCCCCAACTTATGTACTGATCTAATGGAGAGTTTCATTTGGGAATTAATATTCTTTACATAACAGGCTTGTTTTAAAAAAAATCTTAGAATGTTCTTTTTCAGGGTCTAGATAAAATTTTACTAATTGGCAATTTTTTTTAATGTAACAAGGATTTTTGACATCTTAATCTTATTATTGATTTAAATTTATGTATCATAAAATATACAATATGTAACTTAAAGATCCCTTCATTTTCATATCACTGCCTGCAGGTGTGACTACTTGCTTTTTATCCAGCGTTATATAGAATTTACTCTAAGGTCCCTGCCCTGGAGCTCAAGTTTCTAGAAGAAAATCAAGCACAAAAGTAACTATCATGTATATTAGGATATAAGTAGCCGAAATACATTGTGCTCTGAGCATTTTGGGAAAGAAGTGGCTTTCATCTGGAATAATCAAAAGACTTCTCCCTCCTAGGTTCAGCAGACTATTAAGCAGAAATCAAGGAGGTAGGAAAATATGGGGAGAGTTCAAGGAAGAGTGAGTAATCTGATTTACCTAAAATGGGAGTTGTATGAAGAGTAGTAATTTGAGATATAGAAGAAGCTAAGATCATAAGAATTGTAGTTTGAAGGGACCCTAGATATTATCTTGTCCAACCCCTTCATTTTACAGATAAAGAATTGAGGCCTAGCAAGGCTGTGATTTATACAGGCATTCATAGTAAGAAGCAGAGCCAGGAACTGTAACTGGGTCCTTTGATTCTAGATTCCAGAGAGGCATAGTTATGCAGTATGGAGTACACAGAATTTAGAATTAAAGGACTTGTGTTCATTTCTCAGCTCTGTTGTTTATGACTTTTGTGTCCTTAGGCAAGTCATGAACTCTCTGGGCATGAGGTTTCTTATCTGAATTGTGAAATGTTTGGACTTTTCTCACAGCTGAGGCCTTTGGAAATTGTACCAAGCTGAACATTTGATTTTATATGCAAGTACAGACATGTTCCCAAGTAGCCATACCCCCAAGCCCATTTCTAGGGCTTGAGAATACGCTTCCCATCCTTACCCTTCCTTATGCCCTCACCTTTTTCTTTCTTTATTTCCCACGATGTAGCCTTCCTTTGTACCTCTAGAAATAGAGATGCAGTTGTGGCCCTTCAAATTACCAAGCCTGGAAGGAGCTGGCAGCAAACTACAGCTGAGGAGTAGGGAGAGGAATGTAAACATTTTGAGATGTGGGGAGGAAAAATGGCCAGGGTTGAGATATGACCATTTGGCAGCACACCTAGAGAAGCAGGGCACATCCCTTAAAAACCACTGAACTACACAGCCTGTGAAGTCCTTGCCAGCTCACAATCAGCTTGATTCTACAAATATAGTATTCTTTCTGCAGTATCACACGGGAATGACACTTAAGAATTTTGACCTTTTTGGGGAGGCAGAGGCCTTTGGATTTGGAGCAGAGGATGTAAAATGATACATGCAATGTATTGAAAAGGAAGAAACTGAAACAAAGACTGATTTAAAAATTCATTGCAGTAATCCATGTGAGAAGTAATGAGAACCTGAACTAGGATGCTGGCTTTGGCCCCAAAGACATAGAGGAATATTGGAAATGAATACTTGATGGGATTGAATGTAGCAGAGAGGCAGGAGTTGTTGATAAATATATTTCTGTACTGCCTGTTAACAGGTAGAGCTACTTTTGGGGGAAATGGATGGCTGAATGATCTCAGTTCAAGTAAAAGTCAAGTTTGAAATGCCACTGAAACACCTTTAGAAAATGAGAAATGTATGTTTGGAACTTGAAAGAAAGCTCAGGGAAGAGTGGGGGAGGATAGAAATTAAATCTTGGACAGCGTAAATTTAAGGGATGAGAAGAAAAAGAATAACAAAAGGAAACACAGAATCCACAAAGCTAGAAGTACAGGGCAGTGTCACAAAAACTTAAGGATAAGCAAATTTCGAAAATGGACAAGTTCAGCAGTGCTAAATGTAGCAGAAAGTCAGGGAGGATCAGATTTGAAGAGGAATTGAATAGCAATTAGGAATTTCTTAATAATCTTTGAGAAGTATTGTTAGCAAAGTAATGGGGTTGAATGTCTGATTTCAAGGGGTGGAGAAGTGAATCAGTTGTGAGAGGCAACAATTAAAAGACTGCTTGAAAATTGCGAAGGCTGTTAAAGGAAGGGGAAAAGATATTCAAGATGGGTAGCAGGCTTCTTTTTGTAATATAAAGAACTGAGCATGTTGAAAATAAAGAGGAAGTAGCCACTAGAGGAGAAAAGATAGGAAATGTGAGAAAAGAGGGAGATAATTGATGGGGAAAATCTCTGAAGAGACACAAGGAGATTGGAATCCAGATCCAAAATGAAGTGGGTTTTATTTATTTTTCATTTTCATCATTCTCTTTTATAAGATTTTGAGTTCCAGTTTACCCCCTTAAGACAGCTTGTAGTCTGACATAAGGTATACACTTACAATATTAAAAAACATATTTCCACTTTAGTCATGTTGTGAAAGAAGAATCATAACAAAGGGAAAACCACAAGAAAGAAAAAGCAAAAGTAAAAGAGAAAACAGTATGTTTCAAAAATAAAAGAGAAAACGGTATGTTTTGGCCTGGAATCAGACTCCATAGTTCTTTCTCCAGATGGATGAAATGTTAATCTTTGGAAAGAGATAGGACATTTTTTCCCCTAATGGAGGAAAAGAAAAAAACTTATGGATAAAAATACATAGCTATTTGAGGAAAGCTTAGGGAGCTTGTGTCTTGTTAAAGTAGAAATCATAGAATTAGAAGAAACCTTAACATCTCCTATGCAATAAGTGACAATCTAGACTCCATCTGAACATGTCCAATGCTTGGGAAGTGATGAGAAAGAAGCAAAATTAGGGGACAAAAGGAAAGGGGCTTTTTGAATGAAAAAGTTAGGAAAAAAACAAGCATAAGGCTATGATCTCCAAAGTGAGTTAGGCATCGACCCCTCAAGACAATTAAACTCTCACTGCAATAGTTGTATCAGTATCATTGGAGCAATCACTCCCAAACCTCTAACACACCAACCAGGAAGAAAAGTCAGAGTACTCAGTCAAAAACTTTTGAAAGCCACTGCTATGTAACAGCAAGTCCACTAAAAATGGACAGAATTTGGGGCTATCAGTTATCACTGAAGACTTTGCCAAGTTTGGGGAGCATGAATTTATAGAAGTGCAAATGTTTAACTTGGGTTTTCTGGCTACACTTGGCAGGTTATGAGCAGGAGAAGAGAGCAAACAGTGAGTGAGAATGTAGGCTGTCAATTCTCCAAAGCCATCTTGATGTAGTAGGACTAAAATTAGGCAAAATACAGTGAATGATGCTGGATCCAATGAGAGACTGTCTTCCTGATCTTGCATGGCATACTCTTGATTTTTTTCCAAATCACATTGACCGTTTAATAATGGCATGTGTGACGTATTAATTTTTCTTCATAATCGCACCCTCAGGTGTGTTTTTCTTTTGCCTCTCTAGTTTTATTTTTACCTATGCAGTGTGCTTTAGATTCATCAGTGTACTACTAAGCATTTGCTTACAACTTCTTGATGTAAAATAGTTTTCCTTATCATCTTAGTAATCCCATCTAACTTCATAAAAACTCATCATTTTTATGAGCCAAAACTGTCATTTAGAGACTGGGTGTCCAGTTAAACAGTAAGAAAATTAACTCTGGACTAGAGTTCTTCTGGGACTCTTGAATGTACCCATCCCTCCCCTCATCCTCACTGTCACTGGGAACTGCTTTTAGGGTAGAAGTGTTTTGTGAATGTGTCTCATGTTAGTGTAATTCAGACTTTGTTAATTAGAATCGTCTGGGGTGTGACTCACATTTATGTAGTTAATTCAAGTGACAACCCCCTGACGTGCGGTGTACAGTTTCCCTCTGCCTACCCACTCTTAACCCCATTTGGTAGAGGAGCAAACGGGTATGTAAAAGAATGAGATGACTCCTCCTACTTCTCCCTCTGGGGTCACACAGCTGGTAAGTGTCAGAAGCAGGATTTGCTTCCTGACTCCTTAGTCCTTTTTCTGCAATATCACTTTGTCTTGTGCTCTCTTGGGGCCCCATCATACACTTAGCTTATTCTTAATGTTTATTGAAAATACCACTCAAGGAGTTTTGAATCTTGGAAGAAACAATACAGCATACTAACCAAATGGCAGGTGTTAAATGCTGGCATCTTTATTAAGAGTGTTCATTAAAATTATATTGCATAAAATTGACACTGACTTTAATAAATTTACTGAATGTCTATTATATGCATACACCTAACATAGGTACATGGGGATACTGAAAAAGTATAAAGTTAGTCCTACCTTCAGTTTAATGATGAAGCAAGGTATAATAAATATGCAAAGACTTAGCCCATAACAAAAGATTTAAATAAAATCTAAATAATAGTGGAAATAGTCTTAGAACTTTGGAAACTGGAAGATACATTAGCGATCACTTAGTCTTAACTCCTTTGCCCTAGAGGTGAGAAAACAAAGGCCCAGAGACGTTGTTACTTGCCCAGGTCAGAAAGCTAATTAGTGACAGAATCAGACTAGCATCCTAAAAGCTATAAGGTGTGATGAAAACTTTAATCCCTGTTCTAACAGTCATCAGAAGCATTGAATTCTAGGAAAATTGGGTCACCGGTCCTAAAAAATGCTGCTTCCATGTCACTTGTATAGATTTCATAGGACGGTAGCCCTTTCTGACAACTGTAAGCAGTCAGATGTGTATACCCACAAATCATGTACAAACAGGAAAGCTAGAGTACAAAAATGTGGAAAGAAACCTACAAAAGACTAAGTGAAGTTTACTTCCAGCTAATAGGGTATGTGAAGGCTTCATAGGTTTGATGGTTGAGCTGGCTTGAAGAAAGCCTGGGAATTAAATAAGGCAGAATTAAGAAGAGGAAGAAGATTCTAGGATGGAAGAATGTAAACAAAGTCAAAATAATGGAGGTTAGAAAACATGAGTCCTGTTTAGGCAGGAGTGAGCAATCTGCCTTGCCTGAAGCAGTGCCTGAAATGGTGTTGCAAACAAATTTAGATTGAATCCCTTCACAGACTCTTGAGTCCAGAATTCTGAAGATTTTATATTTCAAGAAGTTATTGTACTAGTTCAGGCAGTTAATAATAAGGATATGAAAAAGGATAGGAAGGTAGGAGTAACAATTGAATAACAACCTAGATTGGAGGGGAGGAGGCAAATTAAAAAAAAATAAATCAAAGATTCTCTAAGCTCTGGAGCTGAGGCAATCAAGTCTATAGTGGTACTATTTTAAAAATATGCAAGATGGAAGGGGTGCTTGAAGTTAGACTTTTTGAGTCATTTTGAATAGTAAGTTTTGTCAGAACAACTGTTCAAGTTATCTAGATTTATAACACACTCTTAGAGTCCCAGAATAGTGAGAAAAGGACCAATTTCTTCTGTAATTTTAGTTATATCAAGTAGAGAAATGGTCTAGAGGTCTTCTTATGTTTCCCAATGGTGGAGGCTAAGTTATATTTACTCAGTTGTACTCAACCCCAATTTTAAAAAATACTCAGTTAAAAGATTCCAATAAAATTTGATAAGCTATTGAGTTGAAAAAAATTGTTGATGTAGGCAAAACATGTTGATATTCACATTGGTTGAATATCATCCACTGTTTTTACTAGTGATTTTACGTTAGTAACTTTAGGCTAGTAAAACCTCACAATTTTGATATATTGGATAAAGGGAAGAGTTTGTTCTTAGTAATGGCAAAATTCTGATTTGCCAGTTCTGTTGGTTGGTCATTTCATTTGTTTTTTAAATCTTCTTGGGGTTTTCTGCAAAATCCAAAGACAAATTATTTCTCAATTCAGTAAGTGATCATTTATGAGAGTAACAGAAAAGTTTTTGTGTTTGTGTGGTTTTTATATGCTTTAATTTATGTCATTTAAAATAAAAAAACAGTGAACTCTTACTGCCTATGGAATGCTTGATGTCCCACAAGCAGTTTTTTCATATCTTTCATTGTTTTGAAATGTTTCATTTTATTAAGATACTCATTAACACTTCCGATACAATAGATGTTAAATGAAATTATAATTTAACTTGAAGAGCTAATAAGGAAACATTATTTTGAAGGTACAGCAGGGCAGAACTGGAAATGCAGAGAAGGAAACAGTGCTACAGTCTGCCAAAGCTGAGTTTACATCTCCTCCTTCTCTGTTCAAAACAGGACTTCCTCCAAGCAGGTTAGTTGAACATTTGTAATCAGCAGATCATCATAAAGCATCGATAACTTTTATGTTGTGGTAATACTATGTGAAATGTAGGGAAAGTCAAGTGTTCCATAAACAGAAGTGGAATATCTGACTTGACTTAAATCAAGCCTAATGCAATATAATTCATCCAATATATTGTTTTTTTAGTACGTATAGTAAATGAAGTAAAACTTAGCAAAATGTGGGTGGGGTGGTGTGGTCTTGTCATTTCCATTTTATTGATCATTTCTCCACAAAGAATTATGTTGACTATGAAGCCTGTAGACTGAATGATTTCTTAATATTAATAATGTAATTTGTGAAAAAGTATATATTAAGAAGTCTTCCGAAGTAAAATAGGATTTTCTTATTTCTGCTTTGGGTTAACTGTAGTAATACATGTTTCCTACCAGATACCAGTTATAATGAGACAGTTAATAGTTTAGTGGTTAATAGTTAATAATAGTTAATAGTTTCTTGACATAAAACTAGTAAATGACCAATCCCATATTTGGAGGCCAGTCTGATTATAAAGCAAGATCTAAGCTAGCATGCCAAGATTGAAAGTAATTTAGGGAATTTTTTAAGTGCTTTAAGGTCTTGTCTGTATTTGATTCTGTACACAATAGTTACCCATTACACTGCAGATGAAGTAATTTGTTTAAATAGCATCGTAAAGAACCTCAAGGTTATCTCATTTAGCACCCTGTATCCAGGTAAACATCTAAGCTACACAGAACAGGTAACTGTTGTTATATAGGAATGGAGTATACCACAGTCATCAGAATTAAACATATTATTCCTTTAAAAAGTTTGACAAATACATAAGTTGGCAAAGGAGTTACTTCCTTGTATTTTGGTATCTTATACTTCAAATATAAATATTGGCTTAACTTCCCCCCCAGAATACTATTTCAATCATTCTCATAACTTATAATGGTCATAATATAATGGAATTATAAAGAACATCTATTTTTCAATTTAATTTTGCTATCGTTCTTATCAACTTTTGAAATTATTTTTAAAATGTTTTTAAGAAGCAAGAAAAATACTCTTGAGAATCAGCATTTGTAAATGTTAATAGATCAAATTAATATTAAATTGTATGTGTTGAAACAATTAATTTAAATCAACTTTTAGTTTGTATGAATGTTCATAAATATATAATGACAGTGTTCAGCATGTCAGGAGTGTATCCTCAGAATATAAAATGTATGACTTAAAATATTTAGTTTTTCATAAGAAGATGTAGAATCTTAAAATATAATCTTGCTTTACTTTGATACACCTGGATTGAACTTTTTGCCATTTTAAGTTAGCTAATTGATCTTGTTCTCAGTACCATCATTCTTTAGTCAAAAGTTTAATTTCTTTTTGGGTCATCTTGTTTTACTGAGTTTTCCAGGCCCAAAATACTACCTCTCCTACTCTTTGCTCCTATGCTTATTAATTTTGATCACAACAGTCCTAAGGCTAGCAAGGATGGATAGCTCAAATACAACTCAGTCATCATTTCTAGAAAATGTATACTCTGCTGTCAGTACATCAGTGGTATATTTGTGTATGAAGAATAATGCCCATTTGACATTAGGACTTTATAGAGTTCATTTTCTCTTGATTGGAGCCAAAGTAGGGTTGGAGAGGAGACTTTTTGAATCAATGTAAATCACTACTCTCACTACCAAAATGTTTATGTGGAACTAAAATGCTAAAAGAATAGAAATTAAATACATTAAGTCTAGATTACAGAATTCTAGAAATTAGATTTGCATGTCTCATATAGTCATATAGAACACTATTCCAAGTATCACTAAGCTAATACTCTGTCACTGAAAATACTCAGTTTGCATATTGTTCATGTTCTGCATGCAGCAGGTTTTTATATGGTAGTATTTCTTAAGACAAAGCTAAAGGTTTTATTACTGAATAGGTTCTTGTCCTTATGTTTGTAGGAGAAAAAAGGCCAAGCCAAAATGTTATGTTCAATACATTTATAGATCAGAATGTTTTGCTGCATTAAAAAGTTTTGTAAATTATTGGATGGAACCTTTTTATTCTTTAGTAATACTTGAAAAGAATAACAAAAAGATAAATAGCTAAACTTTGCAAAAGGATAAATAACTGAACTTCCTACATGTTGTATGTAAAATGTACTTTGAAGGGATTAAATTGAAGTTTTATATAATATGCTATTTTTATCATAAAGTATTGTCGATATAGTATTTTAACGATTGGTTTTATTAAAATCTTCTAATTCGTTTGAATGAAAAGTAAAGGGAAAGAATATAAAGTCTTAGTACAATTTTGTGAACCCAGAAAAATTAAAGTAATGTTATTTGCGCACAAAAGCAGGAAATTTATTCATTTATCCTTTCTGTTCATACTCTATAATCTGAAGTGAGGGTTGGGTCATCCTCTTTATTTACACATTTGACATAATGTGGCACTATTGTAGAAAATATTTCTAAAAGTATTCTTGGTGTTCAACTAGCAGATAGCACTTTTCTATTTAAATACTAGCAGAAGTTTTGGTATTAAGTGTGATATATTCTTTGTGGGGTACAAAGAGGAGTATATAGGGACATGCAAAAGAATTTGTCAAGGAATGAAAATTGTGAGAAAGAAAACCTAACGTAATAGTAGTAAAGATACAGGAAAAGACATAGAAAATTTATCTTGCCAGAAACAGCGCCTCTTCTCAGTCTCAGACAAGTTCTGCCTCCAGAAAAGCCAATTCAGGCATCGGGAAGTGGCAGGATCGATATGGGAGGGCCGAGTCACCTGACTTAAGGTAAGACTACCCTGAAGAATGTTGTGCAAGACCTTCCTTGTGCTTACCACTGTTTTGTTTACTGGGACAGCAAATTTTGATTAAACTTGCCACATCTATGCCTTGATATTGCAACACATATCTTTTTGTCTGATAAGCAATACCTTTAGTCTTTAAATAAAAAAAAATTTCTGGGTCTAATGGTAACTTTAACAAAAAAAATATTATTAGTGCTTTATATATATTCCATATTGTATTCTTAGAGGTCCTGCCTGGCCTTATCATCTCACACTGAGACTACTTCTATAGTGTTAGAACTTTTCTCCCTCTGTACTATTTCCTCCTCCTTCCAGTCAGTGTTTTTTGCTGGTCATGGATTTAACCTTCATATGCCCTTCTCAAAGAAACTTTCCAAGTGCACCTTTGAGCTCATTTAATAAATTTCATACACAGCTTTCACTTGTTCCTAAAGATCTTAAAACTGGTTTTATCTGTTACTATTCCTCATGTAAATTATCTACTGTAATTGAAAGGAAACTGTTTTCTACAGTGATAATTAAGTTTTGCACAGCACTGAATATATATTATTTCATTAGCTCTTCATGATAATTCTGTAAGGGAGGTGCTGTTATTATCCTCATTTTGCAGATGACAAAACTGAGAGAGAGGTTAAATGGTTACCAAGGTCACACACCTAGGAGGGACCTGAAATAGATTTAAACTCATGTCTTGCCTTTATGTTACTGTCTCTGGACCTTTTTTACTTCTGTTTTGCAACCTATTCCTTCATTATTATCTAGATCTCATTCTGCTTACCTTTAAAACCCATTATACCCTGCTTCTTCTTCCATGAACCATCTCTAGCTATCCCTGCACATAGGATCAGTGTTATTGAATTCATGGTTCTTAGTGTTTGTATCACTTCTTAGGACCAATAGAATATTGCGTCTCTTTGCTAGTTAGGTTCTTAACACTCTTTCTTTCAGCACAAATGAGGGTAGGTACTTCAGGGGACAGTATAGTGTAGTAGGAAGCGCACTTGACTAAAGCCTGAGTTCAAATCCAAGATCCCATGGAAAAAGCACTGACTCTGGAGTCAGAAAACTGGGTTCAAATCCTGCCTCTGCCACCTATATAACCTGTGTAACTTTTGCATAAGTCACATAGCCTCCCTGGGTCTGTTTCCTCATCTGTCAGTAAGGAGTTGGATTAAGTGTCTTTTGAAGTTGCTTACAGCTCTAGATACATAATCATAGTTATTACTGTGTAACCTTGGGTAACTTAGTAATCTCTCTAAGCCTCTGATACCTCATCTGTAAAATGAGATTAATATATCTGTCACCTATTTTTTAGGGTTGTTTGGCAGGAAGCATTTAGTAAATCTTAAAATACTATGTAAATAGGAAGTATTTTTACTGTGTAAGCCATTCTTTAAAATTTCGTATGGTGTCACTCACACTTTTTCACTTTCCAGTTTATAGCAAATAGACAAATAAGTGAATAAAACATCCCATATTAACCAAAAAGAACCAGGACTTACCAGATTTAACCACCTGATCCATAATGAATGCATGTTGAGATCATCTGCAAAGTTGAATTGTTCTGCCCAAACAGACTTCCCTTCAGGCTTTCCCCTAGCTCCCTCCTAGATGAACACAAATACATAAGAAGAAGAGTGTATGTGTGGAAGTCGGGAATGGTTAAGAGATGAGTTTCTAACAGGTTTTTGCTGAATGGGCCTCCAAGTAGTAGGGAGATGAAACATCAACATCTGGACTTGAGGGGTCTTAGATTGCTCTATGAGCCATTATTACCAGGTGCTTTGTTTATTGAATATACTAAAATGACTAAAATCTGGTCCCTGTTATTGTTCAGTTTTAGGTCAAGTAATCTATATAAGATGGACTATAAAATGTAGAATGTGAAAGTGCATTACAAGGGGTACCAAAGGGTATGAGAACTGTCTCCAAAACCATATATTGTGAGTTTCTCAAAGACTGGGGCATACCTTGTAATGCTTAGCATAGTACCATACACAGGAAATATTCAGTGCATTGTAATTATTCCAGTAGTTTGCATCTTTTCCCATAAATGGTATTCCCAAAACATATTTTGAAATGGAATTGGTAGATACAGCTTATATCTAATTTTAACCTTTTTAAATTTCCTGAGTTTCTTTTAAAATTGAAACTTAAATTCTCCTTTTTTCCCCCACAGTGTTTTAATGTCACAAACTGTTTTTCCCTTAATGATCAATAATAGTAATTTAATGTGGTATGAAAGTTTAAAAAGTGATGTCAAAATCAGATAGAATTAGATCCCTGGGGGCATATTGAGTTAGGAAATCACAAGTTAACATTTCTGTTCTATTTTATTTTTATTTATTTTGTCAACTATTTCCCAAATTACATTTTTATTTAGTTCTAATTTCAAATCCATGGACAGTGAGTTGACACTTCTACCCCAGACCCTAACTTAAATGAAAATAACCTGAGCCACTAAAATTTAAAAATTTTTGTTTGTCTTGAAAAAAGAAATCCACTCTTTTTTTAAGAACTTTAAATTTTTTAAGAACTATAAATTTGACGTTTAAAGCAATCCTTTAAAGTCTCTAGGGCAGATATTATCCCTGTTTTATAAAAAGAAAAACCAAAACATTTAAAGAGAATTAAGAAACTTATTCTCTCTTCTCACTCCCCAAATCTCACAAAGAAGGATTAAATTAGACTTGGAAGATTTTTTTACAGATCATACTCTTAATGAGAAAGTAGCTTTTATTGCCTGGAGATATATCATTAATTCATAGCTTGTTCCTTATAGTTCACAAAATGTTTATTGTTATCCATCTCTTAACTTTATTACCTAGTTTGAAAAAAATGTTTTTAAAATGCTCACAGGTTTTTGAAGTATTTTTCTATGTTATTTCAAGGAATTTAGGTTATGGGATTTCTCAGTTATAGAGATGTGTTACATTGTCTATGTTAGAAGGGAAAGTTGAATTTGAGTTTTAACCTCTATGAGTGGATTAACACTTTAAAAATTGTTTTCTTGCAATACGTATACTAAGTATATGTTCTCACTGAAAATAATGAAGTTAAGATCCTGTTATGGATTGTTAATAATAAAGGCGAAATGTATAGATCAATATGATACAAAATGCTGATAGGTATAGTGGAATCCATATAATCCAGAACATGTCTTACGTATCTTCTTCTGGATCACTTAAATTCGAATGTATATCTAAAGATGGGATTTTATGTTGAGAGAACCTTTAACGACTTTGTGCACACAGCTGTACTTGAGTTTCTGTCCATCTCATAGGTCTCAGTCAAGAGCTTAAGTTTAGAATCAGGCAATTCCTTATTAAAGTGAGTAGATAAATGTAGACACTTAGAAATATCTTCATTAGAGACTGAAGTGAAAGAGCACTGAGCATAGTGATACTTACTGCTCAAGCATTCCTGAGGACAGCCTCCTCAATTTTAGTTACTGAACTAGAGAACCTAAGAAATTTATCAAAACCTGCTAAGGTTCCATATATCCCACAGTGGTCAAAAAACAGCCTTATTTCTTCTCCTACCCAATTTGGTTTGTATAAAACTTACTTATGCCTTTGTAATTTTATTGTTAGTATATTATTGACAGCTCAGGTCTCAATCTTTCCCATCACTAACAACAGCTTAACCACATTTGATGTTAAAGTCTGTGCCAAAAGCCTCTGCAACTGATACTACAGGGCACATTCCTGCCCTCATTTCTTAGGGATAGGGATCTCACTGCAAAATTCATCCACTTATCTGAAGCTCAAGAAAGATGGATGGTAGAAAAGATTCCCTGAGAGTTCCCCTGTCCATAAAGTGTTAGTACTTTGTCAGGAAGCTCTGTTTTCCCTTAGAGAATTAGGTAGGCCTAGAAACTAATTGGGAAAAGAGATAAGGTGGATCCTTTAGGTATTGAGGTTTTCAAGCTTTGCAATTAGTTGATCAAGGCCATCACTAGGAGTGCAAAACAGTGGAATGGGGAAACAAGTAACCCTCTGTGTTGCCTCCTTAAAGCTAAGCAAAACCTCTTAAATCCTAGAGTTTAGAGTTCCCTCTATCTCCATAGCACAAAGTATTTGTTGGTGGGAAGAAAGTTCAGACTGTATCCCAAGTTGGGAAAGAGGGTAGTGAGGTTGGCCTGGGCAAGAGAATAGTTTACTGCGTTTGTTCCCACTTTTGAGAAAACTGCCAAGCCCAGCATGAAGGTTGAAGGTCAGGATAAGAAGGTACTGTAGGATATCTGAAGGGAAAGGGAAAGGAAACACTTTATTTCATTACTGTCACAGAAGAGGAGTGCTAGTGAGATAGTTTGTTGCCAGTGCAAATCTTACTAGCCTCCCCCAGATTTTGAATGAATTTTTTTTTTGTATACATAATCTAGACAAGTTCCTGAAGTCAGAGACATCAAATGAAGTAATAGACATGCCCCACAACGATTAATAGTAGGGTAATGGCTATTTTTAAAATATATTTTTATTTATTTTGTTAAATATTTTACAATTACATGTAAAAAAATTTTAACATTAATTTTTTAAAATTTAAAATTCTAAATTCTCTCCTTCCTTCCCCTCCCCCTCCTTGAGAAGGTAAGCAATTTTATATATAATCATACAAAAATATATTTCCATATTAGTTATATTGCAAAAGAAAACTGATCCAGCACCCCCCCCCCCCCCCAATAAAGTAAATGTAAAAAAATACGCTTCAATCTGCGTTTAGAGTTTATCGGTTTTCTCTCTCTAGAGGTGGATAGCATTTTTCATCATGGTTCCTTTGCAGTTGTCTTGGATCATTGTCTTAATCAAAGTAGCTAAATCCTTCACAGTAGGTCATCCTTACAATACTGTTAATGTGTACAGTGGTCTCCTGATTCTGCTAACTTCACTTTGCTGCATCAATTCATACAAGTCTTCCCATGTTTTTCTAAAATTATCCTGCTAGTCACTTCTTACATTACAATACTGTTCCATCACAATCGTATACCACAACTTGTTCAGCCAGATAATGCCTGTTTTAAACATGAAATAGAACTAGTCTTGATTTTATTGGTTGAGAACTCTCAAAAATTGTAATTTTGAAGTAATTCTTTATTTTCATTATTGAGCTTTATTTTTCTCTGTTGTTTTTATTTCATTGTTAAATATTTTGCTTTTCTATTTAACCAGTATAAAAATTAGAATGAAATATGGTAGAATTTTTTGATACAATGCATGTGATAATGGCCAAAAAAAGTTACCATGTAACTGAGGAAACTGGCAATTCCCCCTTGTTCTGTTAAACTATGTAAAATACATTGATTGAATTGTTAAAAAATTCAAGAAGTGTCTGTGTTTTACCAAATATTTTGGTTTCTCTTCCTCCCTCCTCCTCTCTTTTAAAAGTAGCATCAAGACTGATTTCCTATATATACCATTATAAATTTCCTCACTTACCTAGGTTTCCTGTGGCTTGCCTTGATACTCAGCATTTTATTATGAGAGAAACATTTTTAGAAAAACTGACAGGTTTTCCGTATATATTTCAGTGGATCCTTTTTGTAGTAGTTTAGATGATTATTTTTTATGTTTCAGAAATATGTCATTTTGTGGGCATGGTCTGTATTTAGGTTAATATAGTACTTGTCTGCAGGGAGAATTATTTCAAGATTCATTTAAGTGGACATTTAAAAGAACAAATAAATGAGGTTCTACTGTATTTTAATTCAACAAGCATTTATTGAACATTATAGGTCACTATGCTAGATACTAAAAGTCACATTATGAGTGTATATAGAAAATCCTCTTAGTTGATTATCCTAGGTTTCAGGTATACTTTGATAAACTCTTTTCCTGTGTACCAAAATGATTCTTTTAATGTTCTATTTAATTTTTAATTGCTCTCATACTACTAGAAATTTAGGCTACTTCAGAATTTTAATAGTTATCATGGAATGCTGGTCATAGGAGGGATTTCAGAGACTGTCATTTCCATCTTTGTTGGGGGTTTTTGTTTTTAATTTAAAAACATAAATATTTTCGATGTCTTTTTTGGCATCACTATAATTTCCTCCAGTATTCCCGTATCAAAAGCATCCCATATAACACATAGTAATTTTTTTTTGAGATGGGGCAAAAAAAAAGGAAGAAATCAGTATAATTAATCAAAAAGTCTGAAAATAAGTGTAATGTGCAACATCTGTGGATCTCTCCTACCTCTCCAAAGGTTTAGGGTAGGTATCTTTTGCGTTTTTCATAATTTCACAATGTTCACTTTTAATTATTTTGTGAGGTTTTTTCCATTTACATTGTTGTAGGATTGTTTTCTTGGGTTTGCTTACTTCACTGTATCAGTTCATGCAGGTCTATTCACACTCCTCTGTTTCTGTCACATTCATGATTTTTTGGAACATAATGTTCTATTGCTATCACAAAAAAAAAGTTCTGTTAAATATTTTGGTGTATGTGGGGACTTTCTTTTTAACAGTGGTCTGCTTTATTGTATAAGTCCAATAGTAGAATTTCTGGATCACAGGATATGGACATTTTAGTCACCTAATTTGTGTAGTCCCAAATGGATCTTTAATGCTTGTGCTGCTTCATAGCTTCAACAATGTACCTATGTGCCTGTCTTTCTCAACCCCTCCACCATTGACTCTTCCCGTCTTTTATCATCCCTGTTGATTTGCAGGGTGTGAGATCAAACCTTAGCGCTGCCATTTAATTTCTCTCCTTATTAGTTAATTAGAGCATTCTTTCATCCTATTTTTAATAGTTTGTAATTCTTGTGAAAGCTATTTGTTCATATCCTTTGACTGCTTATCTTTTAAGGATTGACGTACCTCCACTCCACCCCTAATATTAAAATGAACAAACTGGAGCTCAAAGAGTTTTTGTGATTTTTATGAAGTCCTGTGCACTGTGACCTGAGGTATGCTTTAGAAATCCCGTTTACTGATTCCCAAGGCTAGTGTTCTATTGGAATTGGGGTTGTTATAGTATACTGCCATTCCAAATTTTATGATTTTTTTTCCCAAGAAAGGGATACCCTTAAAAAGAAAAGCAAATTGTTTTGTAAAGAAAAAAATATTTAGGAGGGAGTGGAGGGATGACACTGTAGGTGTTTGAAGGTTTTGTAGTTCTGCTGCATCCAGAGGTTCTTGAGCACAATTATGATTGTCTTCATTAGAGTTCACTAAAAGAAAACAAGGCAGCCAGTGCTCCCAAGTGTAGTTACATTTGACCTGTTCTGTAATGCTTCTGCCACCAAGGTATGTCACTTTCAAATATTTAAGTGGAAACCTCTATAGGTGAAGCATCTAAGTTACGAAATGATAAACATTTGCAGGAAAATATTTTTAGTTTTGTTTTGTGGTTATTTTAGGCTATTAAATGAATGTTCTTAATACTTTAGTTTTGACTCTCTAAAAGTTAACTAGTTAATTTTTTCTTGCTATATATTGTACACAGAGGCAACATAGCATGGTAGACAGCATACTAGTCTTGGAGTTAGGAAGACCCTCTCTGATGACTTAGTAATTGTATGAACCTGGGTAAGTTCTTAAGTTGTAGAAGAGATCACATCTCTATTGATAGAGGAGAATCACTGTTTTAAGAGTTCCTCATACCAGCAGAAACACAGGTCCCTCATTTTCACAGTACTAGATCCATGCTATAAAAGTAAAATTATTTGATAGGCCTTTTAGAGAAATAATATGGTGTGTAGTAGTTAGAGCTGGCCTCAAAGTCAATTTCATAGTGTTAGATTATGCCTCTAACTCTGGCCAGCCATCAGCTCAAATTGAAGATCCCACGAAGTGCTTGGGAGAGAATAGATTATTGCTCAAGATTGGCTAGTAGTGGGGGTCCCTCAATTTTTATGCATTACTGATAATCTATACCAGCTAACAGCATCGTTGTTACAAGCAAAAGGGCAGCAGTTAATTTAATTTTTATGATTTTTTTAAAAAATTAGACATTTTTGAGTGGTGCTTTGATGTGATAGAAGAAGTGACAGTCTTTAAGCCAAGAGGTCCAGTTTCTGGTGCTAGCCTACTAGAAACCTCTCTGGGATTCTTCTTTTCTTTTCTCTGGAAGACTGTAAAATGTGAACTCAAAGTTTTCTGGTTCTAGGATTAATTTTTGGTCTCATTATCTTCCAAGTTCACTTTTGAGTACTAGATTCTTTGATTTGTTTATTATAATCAGTTTGATGGAGTGTTTATATAGTGTATCGTCAGTTGTGATTACCATATGCTCACCAAAATAACATCTTCCTTTAAACGCAGAGAAGATAGTCACACTTCATGTGTGGTTATTTTGAGGGGGAATAATGTATTTAGTACCAATTTTACTATAAAATTTTTGTATGCATTTTGTGGTTTGAAAACTTGGAAATTTTGGAAAGTAATGTGACAGACTTAGCTAAATACTACAAATTGTGGTTGTTTGGTATTTTTTGGGTTTGTGATATTTGGTGGTATTTTTAAAAAAATCTTTATTTGGTCACCAGTGTTTAGAGATATTTAAATAATTTGAGGTCCATTATGTCAAAATACGAGATTAGAAAAGAGATATAAATTTCTTCTCTTTTTATTTAAATTGTTCTTTGTTATATTCTTTAAGAATGTGTTCAGATGGAATACCCTAGAGAACTTTGGATTTTGTATCATACTATCTTATGACAGCATTTTAAAACCTAATATTTTAGGTATTAAACAAACATATGTTTGTTTCTGGCCCTGTTTTAAAGTAGTTAAGTATCTAAGACATAAAGTAGCTAAGACAGTTAAATATCTAAGACTTAAAGTCATCAATATGGTTTTAAATTTATCTGTATATTATAGAGAAAATTATTCTCCCTGTTGTGTAGGTAGAAAGTCATAGAAGAATTACCACATATCGGAACAGCATAGCTAGAGAAAATTAGAGATAGAAGTGAATAGTTTGTGATCATGTCAGGTCACAATCTGTTGCTTTAATTACTTAAACGTAAATACTTAAAGGGTATGACTTTGGGGTTTACACCTCATTTTACTTGTTGACTGATTAATATAATTTCTTTGTGTCATAGAATAATCTTAAAAACATTGGATGGTACTGATTTATGGTCAGTGAAAATAGTGACTAAAGCTTTTTCTAAAAGAGTTCTTAATATTATAAAGGATACCTGGATTAAAAGTCAGTTCAGTTTGGAGTTAAAGATTTGAGGCTGTAAATGAAAGTTCTTGGTACTTTAGTTTTTAAATCTCTAAAAGTTAGATAATTGATTCTTGATATATATTATGCTTAGTGGCTGGCTTTATAGAGTATTATACACAGAAGTCCCCAGTTCCCAATATTCTAAAGTCTTCATCGTTTCAGTTACAGATTTTTCTCCTTGTGTAGCTATATAAACTGTATTTTTAAACTATTGCAATGCATGTATGGAGACTTTTTTGTAATAAAATATTATTTTTTGCTTTCCATGTAAGCATAGAGCATTATTAGATTCTACATTGGCCTGTTGTTATAAGGATTGTAAGATTTTCGGAATTAGGAGAGCCCCTAATGCAAGAATGGTCCTGAATAGGCAAATTTTCTCTGTACCTGTATCCTTCTTACAGCTACCTTTCCTGCCTAGGATTTTATTTTACAAGCAATATTCAACCGATTAGGAATTTATTTTGGTGTATTAGCATTTTAGCAAACTAGTAATGTTAGGGCATTTTAGTCCTTCACGCCTTAGAGGCAGTTACTTTAATCATATTAGTTTCTATTGGGTACTTTTGCTGAGGGACCATTTATTGAGAAGGGAGAGAGATTTTGATATTGTGGGCATAGAGCATTGCTCAGAAGGGCCAGCTTGAATGGGGTACTGTTGTATAGTGAGGATAGCCAGAGGCCATGGGATATGTTAAGAACAAAGGATTTGGGGTGCTCAGTAGGGCTTGAGATAATTGATTTTAGTATCTTGTTAGACTTCTTATCTCTTCTATCTGCTATTTCTGGTTTCACTACCTAAGGATTCTACTTTTGTGGATCAGTCAGTCAGTAGTCATATAAGAGAAATAAATACTGGGGGGAGGGGGGTTACACAATATTTATTATAACTTTTTGTTATATATTCTCACAGATGTACTATAATTTATTATAACTCTTGACAGTTTTATATATACTTTCAAAAGAGTTTTTACATTTTAGTACTAGGTGTGCAATTCAGCAGAGTACAAGGGAATCTTCTGTTTCTCCATTAATAGTCATTTTAATTTTCTCAGTTTAACATAGTATAGGTTTGTGTATGTTTTATCTTTAAGTGAAAGTTTATAGGTTTCATAGTTCAGTAATGTAGATACAATGTGTTTTTTTCATGAATTCAAATGCAAAGACTTTTTCTTAAAAGAAATTTACATAAAGTAATTCAGATAGGTGGCACAGTGGATAGAATGCCAGATCTGGAGTCAGGAACTCAGTTTCATTTTCCTGAGTTCAAATCCAGCTTCAGACACTTACTAACTGTGTGTCTGAGCAAATCACTTACCCTTGTTTGCCTCAGTTTCCTCATGTGTAAAATGAGCTGTAGAAGAACATGGCAAACATCTTTATAGCATCTTTGTCAAAAAAATCCCACATACATGTGGTTGTATGCAAGTGACACAACTGAACAAACCTGGTCTGTTAAGAACCCTCAGCAAATATCAACTTTACCATTTTTTTATTGTAAATATTTTCCGCATTTATTTTTTACTTTTCATATGAGATATTTGAATTTTTATTTTGCTATTGTATTGTTGCTATATCATGGCCTTATAACTTTATGTAGTCCTAAAGGAACCTAACTGAATTCTAAAGGAACTTAAGTATTTGGAGATAAAATTGGCATTAAACTTAAGTTCTAGTTTTGTTCTCTAAAACATGTAGTTTTCAAGAGTAGAAACTGCTTTTCTTATGTTATTTATTTTTATGTTTTCATAATAGACTCAGTAAAAATGATAAAATATTTCATTAAAATATTTTCTTACATTAAAATATTCTAAATATGCTAAAAGTCTATACTAGAAACATATGTGCTGCAATATATAATTGTCCCATAGTTTTCATTCTATTCTAATTATCCACCTAGTTTAACAGATTCAGTTATGAATTAGTTGTATAGTTTTAACTGAATTTCCTGGCTTTTGTAGTATTCCTATAACATTATTTTAATGTGTTCAACTTTGTGAAGTAAAGATAACACTGGTTATCTAAAAACTTAACAATATACAACAAGCAGTTAACAAATCTCACTCATTCAATAAAAAAAAATTTTCTCAAGTAAATACCATGTTGGTCTGAATATAGGCCATATTTGTTCCATAGACTAGCCTGTCTAAGTGAGGCATTTTATCAGTTATTTTACATTAAGGAGATGGTCTGTAGTTGGACCAATATTATAATATGATTTTATTTTGGAGTGATAACCAAGGTCTAAATATGCTTGTTTTTTTCAATTTTACTTTAAAATTGTTTTTAGAAAAGTCTCAAGGGTACGATACTGAATTAATATGATTTATGTTACAGGAGGTTATCTGGCACAATAGATGTAATTGGTCAGACTATTACTATCAGCCGAGTAGAAGGAAGACGGCGTGCAAATGAAAATAGCAACATCCAGGTTGAGTATTTTCAAATTTAATACTTCTTTTTCTAATCAGTAGATTATTTCTCATTTTGAGAAAGATGAATTGCACATCTGTTAGGTTCAAAAGATTGTGCTGGGTATTGAAACACAAGGATAAGATGTGGCCCCAAGTCATTAAAATTATGCAAACCTCTTGACTTTTAAAAATATTTTTTAAAAAATTTTTTATTCATTTTCAACTTAAATACCAACCAACCACCAAAATAACCAGACTATTGCCATGTACACAGCACAACACAAAAAGAAGATTGAATATGAAAACCATGAACCTCCATGCTATTATTTAAAACTATGTAATAAATACTGCTCATTGTTTTCAAAGCTACCCTGCTTCTCTGTGCTTCTGAGCTTTCTTTTGTTTTCTGCTGTGGATTTTGTATTTATCAGTTCTTTCTCTGGAAGTGGATACCATCTTTCATAGGTCTTTTGTAGTTGATTTGAGTATTTAAAATACTCAAAATAACTTAATTCACAGTTCTTCATATGATATTGTTGTTACTGTATACAACCTTCTCTTGGTTCTGTTCATTTTTCCTCTTCATTATTTCATGGAAGTCACTCTATTTTTTTTTTCTGAAATCAACCTGCTCAGCATTTCTTATGGCATAGTAGTATTTCATCAGTCATATACCACAACTTGTTCAGCCACACTTCAATTTATAGGTATCCTCTTCAATTTCCAGTTTTTTGTTACCACATAGAGAGCTGCTATAAATATTTTAGAACATATAAGTTCTTTCCTTTTTCCTTGACCACCTTGGGAAACAGACCTAATAGCACTATTGCTTCATCAAAGAGTATACACAGTTTTATAACTCTTTGGGCATGATTCCAGATTGCTCTCCAAAATGGTCGAATCAGTTCACAGTTCCACCAACAGTGTATTAGTGTCCCAATTTTTCCACATCCCCTCTGGCATTTGTCTCTTTTCCTTTCTGTCATTTTGGTCAATCTGATAGGAATGAGATGAGATCTCAAAATTGTTTTTATTTACATTTTTCCAACCAATGATTTAGAGCATTTTTTATATAATTACATATAACTTTTATTTCTTCATCCAAAAACTGCCAGTTCATATCATTTGACCATTTATCAATTGGGGAATGACTCACAGTATCATCAGTTTGAGAAATTTCCCTACATATTTGATATATAAGACCTTTATCTGAGAAGATGCCTTTAAAAATTTTCCCCCAAGTATAGAAATCTATCTTGCCCTACAAGAAAATAGAGAAAATGGGGATAAGGGAAGGGAGGATTGTGATAGAAGGAAGTGCAGATTGGGAGATAGGGTAATCAGAATGCATGGTGTCTTGGGGTGGGGGAAGAGGGGAGATGGGGAGAAAATTTGGAAATCAAAATCTTGTGGAAATGAATGTTGAAAACTAAAAATAAATTAATTTTAAAAATTTGCCCCAGTTTTTTGCTTTCCTTCCAATTCTACCTATATTGGTTTTATTTGTATAGAACTTTTTAAATTTAATGTAATCACAATTATTCATTTTATACCTCACTATGTTCTTTATCTCTTGCTTAGTCCTAACTTTTTCTCTCATCCATAAGTCTGATGGGGGGAATGTGTTCCATATTCTAATTTTCTCATGTTTCTCTTTTTCAGGAGTGGAGAACTTGCAGCCTTGAGGTCACCCTCTAGGTCCTCAAGCCCTTTGGCTGAATCCATGAGGACTTAGAGAGCCACATGTAGCCTCAAGGCCACAGGTTCCCCACTCCTGATAGGTTATACATCTGTTTTGACCTTAACTTGGTATCTCTTGACTTTTAATTATCAGTTGTTGGAAGTTTTTAAAGGTATCTGCAAGGTTTTTGTTTTTTGCCAGGACCCTGGTCCTTCTAAGCAGATTTGACTGCTTTAAAGAGTCCAACAGTATTCTCGTACCAGTGAATAGATGATAATTCTGTAGTAATATAGAGCACTAGTTACTCATTTTCACAGGTGTGTTTGCATGTGTGTACGTGTGGGCAGTGAATGTTAACACAGAGCTGTAAGATTGCAAAGAACTTTACAAATATGTCATTTTACCCTCACAACAACTTTAGGAGGTGGGTGCTATTATTATTATTCCATTTTATAAATGGGAAGACTGAGCCAGACAATCATATTGCTAATAAGTGCCTGAGTATTTGAACTTAGGTCTTCCCAATTCCAGATACAGCTCTTTTGTTCCTGCATCTCTTAGCTGCCCTGATCATGAAAATATAGCAATGTACTTTGGAAAGACTAAGAATACTGTTTGAAATTCTGATATAAGGATCAGAATAGTTAGTTAGATAGATAGATATTAGTTAGATAGATAGAATAGTTTTCCTTGTATAAAGGAGTGTTGTTTGTATGGTAATCTTTTCAGCTACATAGATGGTAATATCATTTGGTGTTAGTTTGCAGTACATATGTATATCTTAACTTTTAAAAAGAAATCATATAGGCAGACTGGGCAGAGCACTGGCCCTGGAGTCAGGAAACCCTGCATTCAGAAATGGCTTTGGACACTTAGTAGCTGTGTAATTGTGGGTGTCACTTTCATCAGTTCCCTCAGCTGATGGAGTGCAGGGCGGGAGGATCAAATCAGAAACTATTGGGGAAACTTCCCACAGTCCTGGCACATGGTAGCTGCTGTAGAAATGCTTATTCCTTTCTTCCCCCTTCTCAGGAGAGCCTTACTAAGTCCTCTTCTACTGGACAATTTCCATTTTACCAAGACATTGAATGTTGTCAGAAATGCAGAATGATCTCCATCTCCCAGTTATAGCCTATACTTTTCCTGAAACAAATCTGTTCAGTAAATGTATGGTGAGCATACAATTAGTCCCTAATGTTAGTATTTATGTGGTACCAGCATATTGCATGGACTTTCCCTTTTAAATTTCTTATAAACAACACTTGTTGACTTTTTTTTTAAGTAGAATAGAGCCTAATAATGAAGGTTGTTTTTATTGTATGTGTATGCATTCTAATAGGGAATTAATGATAAAAAAGAAATTTTAATCTGAATATTTTAAGCTTGACTCCAACTCTAGCCCTTACCTCAGTTTTATTTAGTATTCAGTTTTGTCTTTTTCCATTCCTTTCTAGAGTACATAAAACTTTAATTACAGTTAATCTTTAGAAAATATAAATTAAGTAGATATGTACAAATATTCTTCACTCCTCTCCTGTAGGTTCTTTCGGAACGATCTGCTGCTGAAGTAGACAACAATTTTAGCAAACCACCTCCATTTTTCCCTCCAGGAGCTCCTCCTACTCATCTCCCACCACCTCCATTTCTTCCTCCTCCTCCAACTGTCAGCACTGCTCCGCCTCTGATTCCCCCTCCAGGTAAGTAGTACATATAACTTATTTGAAAACAAAAGCAGTATGAAAATGCTTCTTTTTATTTCTTCCAGGGAGAATACAAAATGTGCCATTATTTCAATAGTGATTTCAGTAATGGTACAACCTGTGGTCTGTGTGAAATTGATTTAATGAAGACCTGAGTCTTTTATCTGTATTTATATTCATACACATAATATACATACCTGTGTGTATATGTGTATGTCTATTTGTGTAATATTTAAATTTATGAGTGTGTGTACGTATATTATATATACACGTGTGTGTATATGTATATATGTATATGTCATACATGCATATTTTGAGAAGTGTGAGCACTTATCTGTGATTTAGTCAGTTTAGGAGAACTCCATGGTGTCGACACTCCCTGCAGAGATTGATATTGGCAGTTCAACTAATCACTTATGCTATTAAAGAGTTGTTTGGGTCATTAGAGTTCTCAACCTGTGTGACTTGGTCACACAGCCAGCATATGTAAATAGCTGGACTTGAACCTAGGACTTCCTGACTTCAGGTCCAGCTTTCCCTTCATTGTATCATACTTCATTGTATCATACATGTATTCATGTCCACATATGCACAAAGTTTCATTGTGTTTCAACACAGCAACATTATATGATATAGTAAAAGAGAAAATGATATAATTGGAAAATATATTGTAACTGTAATCTTAAATTCAGCTGTGATTCTTCCCAAATATACTTAATCAAGTCTATAAATGCTTATATAACAAACAAGATATACTTTTAAAGTTGTTTTAAAAATCCTTTTAGGAGACAGTTTTATAATTTGAATGAGACAAAAGATGATTATATTCTTTTTATAGAAGTCCTATAAAAAAATCAGAGTTTGTTCTTTTGTACTAGGTACTCATTTACTTTGTGGGGCTTCTTCTGTATTCTACCTACCTCTTATCTGGGGCAGCTAGGTGGTGCAGTAGATAGAGCATCAGCACAGGAGTCAGGAGGACTTGAGTTCAAATATCACCTCAGACACTTGACATTCACTAGCTGTGTGTGACCTTGGGCAAATCACTTAACCCCAGTTGCCTCATCCTGCCTCATCTCCAGTCATCTTGATGAATACCTGGTCACTGGATTCAGATGGCTCTGGGGGAGAAGAAGTAAGGCTGGTGACTTGCACAGCCCTCCCTCATTCAAAACAAAGCCAAGTGCAAGTCATGTCACTAGATCTCTGATGACATGGTCTTCTTCAGCAACGAAGGACAAACACACACACACACTAAACTCTTATCCAATTTTTAAAAACAAGACAGCAAAAAGATGTACTGTTTTTTAATGGTTCAAGTCCATTCTTGATTTATAGCAACGGGCATCAAGAACAAATAACACAGATCATTGAAATACACAAGTAATTGAGCACCTCTTTTTGTGCTCCCAATACATTCTCCAGCAAACTTCTGACTACTAAAGCGGCTAACAAGTAGCTTTAATCTTTTTCCTTGTAAGGTAATCCTCATATAATTGTATGTTGCACTTCATGTAACCAAAATGATGCTATTAATGTCTGCTGAAAATGTTGTTTGTTTTTTTCCTACTATTATCAAATTGAATGAACTCCCATTTATTTCCCCTTGTACCTTTGTATGACAACTAGCTAGGATCCTAAAACTCAGTGTACAGAAGTGATCCATGTGTATATAAATAACTGTTCCACCTTTCCATACTACTACAACTGTTCAATAAGACCAGGTCTTTTTTTTGTTTTTAATGGAGAATTTAAAGAACTCTGGTGGGCTTAGAAGTGTAGAAAGAGAAATAGCTGTGAAAAAGCAGAATCATTTTAGGAGGTTGAATATGGTGGCACAACTGACCTGTTTATAATATAACCATTGCTTCAAAATATGTTCTTCTCAGGTTTAAACTTTGTTTCACTCTTCCTTTCTGAAATCCCACCAATTAAAATACCTTTGGAGTCAGCATCTTTCATAAATGTACAAATAACTCTGAGAAGATTAGATGTAACCATCTGATCATCCCTTAAATTAGTTCATATTGTTTCTTTGAAACACTCAGATGAAAGCAGTTGCACTGAAAAATAGGGAGTTTTGATTGGGGAAGGAAAAGAGGTAAGTCACTTTGGAGAGTGGGATGCCAAAATAGAGGACCAAAGGCCTAGGAAACAACAAGCACAAGGAGGTGAAAGGATGTCAGAATTGAACTTTAGTTTTGCCTTATATGAGTTGAATGTCTAGAAAATATTCTTCCCTTTAACTAGCATTTTCCCTTTTTATAAGGAAAAATGCTTCTTCCAAGCCATCTAGCTTAAAGGGAACTTCTGGAACACAACCCATTCATCAGTTGGAGACTAACTACATAAGGATTGTCAGCCCATGACTTTGACTTCTTGAACATATTAAAAATTGAGAAAATGACAAAAGAAAGATACAATGGCATATATATCACAAACTGCTTAATTAGCCTCTGATCTATTAGTTTTAGCTTTATAACTTTTAACTAATTAGCTTTCAACATTTTTTTTTAGTTTAGAAGAATTAGGAGTAAGGATAGATGGGTGTATTCATAAAACCTTTGGTGAACGAGCTTTAATTTAAAATGCCATAATTTGTATTTGAGAATAAAGGGTACAATATTTAAAGAGCATTGGCACTCCTGCCATCTGCTACACATGTGTAACCTTAGCCCACAGTTTGTTTGTTTCTCTTTACTTTTGGTTGTTTGTAAGAGAAAGTGGGTAAATGTGGTACACCCCACTCCTGCAGAGAAAAGTGCTTATCCTGTGGTTGTACAATGCCTAGGGTCTCTATGAGATAGAGAATGGTGTTGTTTGGCAAAAACAGAAACGTCCTAAATTTTGTGTTCCTAGCTTCCAGATGTCTGCCAGGGCCAACACCCTTCTAGTTAATACAAATGTGATAACTCACAGAAGTCAGCTAATCCTTTTCCATACTCTTTTTACCTATGTTGTCAGCTATCAATTGTCGGTTGTAGATTTTTTAAAATTATAGTCCTAAAAGCTCCCTAATTAGCCATCCCCTTCTGTACACACAGTATTTATCAAGATATGTAAAGTAGTTTTAGTGCCACTCTGTGCTTTAATGAAATAACTATAAAAACATTAAAGTATAAATATGTAATATAGAGAAATATGTATAATGTAGTTCAGAACTAAGTATTAATAATTTTAGATTATCTGAACTACTAGATTTTATTTGTTAGCATAAGCAATTGAGAGTTGACTATCTGTTTTTATACTTTATGTAAATAGCTGTAGTACAGTTATGTGACTCAAGAGAAATTTTTGACACCTCATCAAATAAACCATATGTCTGCTATATCTTTTGGGCTGTGTTAAAGAGGGCAGCAACATGTTACTGTGGAAAGTGGGCTGAATTTGGAATCAAAGGAAGTGACTTCACATCCTAGCTCTGCTTCACTACTGTTTACATGACTTTGGGCAAGTTATGTAACCTCTATGAGTTTCAGGTTCCTCCTATGTAAAAGGAAGTGGACTAGATGATTTTAAATATCCTTTTCAATTCTAAATGTATATTCCCAAGTCTTTCAGAAATTAGAAGACTTGGAGAGCGGCAGGTTTCAATTGAAGCATTAAAACATTATACCATATCTCTTTGAAAAAGTAGAGGTTTTCTATATGCTTTGCATTTATCAAATGCAAAATCAAAGAGAAAAGTAATGCAAAGGATTGATCAAGAATTAGTTTTATATTCCAGTTTTGCTTTTGTGGTCATTGGGACAAGAATACATGTATCAGGCAATTTTTAATAAAACTAAAAAAACAATGTATGTTGTAAAACATTGCTCTTTTAAAAAAAAAACCCTGATGATTTATGTTTTGTGACTATTCTTTCTTGGAAATCTACAGTTGGATGAATCTTTGCATAGACATAAGAAATGTCTTCCTAATGGCCAAATACTTTGATATTTAACATTGCCTCTGTTTCTGTATTCCCTCCAAGTAACCTTTATTCCCCTTGGTCAACAATACCCAACATCCATGCATGTTTCTCAGACCAACTATCCTAACTATGTGGTCTGAGAAGGGAGGCAGAAAGAAAAAGGAGGAATTGTCAAGGGAAGTGAGCAAAAATGGGGGCTATGGAAGTAAAGAAAGCAAGAATAAATGGCCACAGTCCTAGCTGAAATTCAGTGTGTCAAGATCAGAGTAACCATATGGTAGTTATGACATGGCCATCAAATTGTATCATAATTCTTAACATAGAAATCAGGTGATTTAGTTGGCCAACATTGTATTAGAATAAAATAAGTTGAACCTTAACTGTAATGTTTGCAGAAAGACTTATTTTTATTAAGCACAACTCCTCTTTTCTAAGTCTCTTAGCAGCTTTTTGTTTTGTTTTGTGATTCACTTCTTAAGAGTAGACTATGGAGTAAAAGGGAAAATAGTTATTTGAGAGAATCAATTAATTGTATGACAAAAGTTTTACTTTCTATTGTAAATAAGGTTTGAAGTTAAAAATGTTTCATGTCATGATGAATAAAAACATTTCTACCCTGGAATGTTTTTTCAAGTAATACTAGATTATATTATATGTTGAAAGTGGGGGAGTTGTGATCAGGGCAAGGAAAGAAGGAAAGTACTGGAACTCTGGGTAGTTTGTGGATTTTTTCCCTCTAAGGAAAAGATCTGATTGTTGGGGGTTGGTGTTTTTGACCAAACCATTTTTTATGTCTGTGCCAACTATGCTAGGTATAAAATTCACCTTTGTGTTCATGGAATTAATATTTTAAAAAGATTTAAGTTATTTATAGTCGTCACTTTATTTTGATTATTAAAATGTAGTCCAGTACAGCAGAGGAAGAGGTCCAGATTAAACCATTACCAAATTTACTGATCTTTAGAGAGGTTAGTAGGATGCTATTTCCTGAAATAAATAATCTAATCAAACCTACTATTTAAGACGTTGTAATTTGGTAAAAATATTTTGCATTTGTGATATTCATAAAATCAGTGTCTTGAAAGAAGAAATATATGCAAAATATGTTTTCAAGAAACACTGCATGTTCATTTTTAGTCTTATTTAATGAAGTGACTTATGACATGCTCTTGTTTAGAAAGACTAACATCCAACACTTATAATAAATCTCGAAGTAACATTAAGGGCTGGGGTTTTGTCACCTTCTAATTGTGTTACTACAAACTCTTTTTCAAAGCTGTTAGTAAAATTGAAATAAGCCATCCATGTTGCTTTCAATAGAAGAGACAAAAGTGCTGTTCATACCTCATATTAACTGGTGCTATTTAACAGAAAAAAATTTAGGTATTTAATATATAAAACATCCTTTTAAAATGGATGCTGCTTTGAACTTTTCTTTTTTCATATTTTTCTTAAATTCTTTTCTTATGCCTTCTTAGGCATGATAACAAAAAACTAATATTTCTGTTTTCTTTGAGGCTTTATAGTATTACTTATGGGAGGTTGTATTTGTTACCTGTTATATTTGGCAGTTGAAAATTATGATTTAAAAAAAAATTATGGTTTCACTAGTTTAGAAGTCTTCAGATGTTAGTTTTGAATACTTTAAAATTTTTCTGATTTCTTTCTTTTTTTAACTAGTCGAAGGAATTTCATTTCTTTGGGCCGTAGATGCCTTTAATTTCAACAATTTAATGCTTTTGTCTTCATCAGTGACCCTGTTATATAATATGATTACATGAAAGAGATATAGAGAGATCTGTAAAAATATAATGGTAGCTAGAATTCAGGAAAGGATTTTTGATTGCTTTATTTCTAAGCTAATTTTAGAAGATATAATTAAAGGATTTAGCCCTTAATATATGAGAATCTGCAGATATTCTATCATTATTTGGGGGACTACATAAGAAAAGAATTTAAAAGATGGGTAACAGTGCTAATTCCAAGAGCAGACATCTAACTGTCTTATTCTTAAAAATTATCCTGTACTGCCTTAAACTTTTTCCTAATTAATTTAGTTTTTTCTTTTTAAAAATGGAGCAAAAAAACTGAAATGTTAATCACTTGTTTCTTGCATTATAAAATAATACCCTTTGTATTATTCTTCCCTCTTAGATCTTCTCTATCATAGATGTAATGGCTTGTGTGTGATATTTGAAAAGCACCAAATTGTTTTAAGCAATTCCATTGGAAAGCAGTTTTTTAGTTCAGTTAAAAATATTTCTTATGACATGCAAAAGTATAAATCAAATTACTGGTCTTTACTTTCAGTACTGTTTTATGTAAACCCTTGTATTTCTGTGCTTGATAGCTTTAAGGTATTTTTGAGACCAGTAAAACTTTTTCCCTTTCCTTTTTAGTATATGATTAGGCTTGATTGCCTGTCGTCATGATAATGCCATTGAGTTTCAGAAGTTGAGGGTATTGAGAAATAAGGAAAATAAAATCTTTGAGCTTTGTAGTATAGCTTATATAGTGCCCTGAATTATGTAGAGTATAAATCAAGTGACTTACTGCCTTTAAAATGTTATGAACCATGTGAAGTGTATCTTTCAGATTCAAAATAGGGTTATATATTGGAATTAAGATGATTCATTAGCATCTATTAAGCCTTCATTGTGTAAGGAGACCACTCATTTGGAGGAGAATTAGAAAAGAAATTATAAGAGCCTTGCTCCTTAAAAAGAGCCCCCAGACTGTGATTTCAGTACATATATACTCCTAATCCTACTGTCTGTCAGACCCTTGTTATAATTCAGTATCTGTTTCATTACTTAGGAAAAAATGATGCCATCAATGTGGATATTTCCTGTATATCTTACTAAACTTTTCTTGAGTTTCTGTGACCAAAAAAAATTAAAAATCACCAGGTAGCCAGTATTCTGTTAATTTGTCTATTTTTTCTCTCAGATAACCAGCATAGTTTCTAACCCATACCAAGAGACTTTCTAGCTTTAAAGCTTCAGGAATTTTTGATTTGTTAGAATAGCCTGCAGAAATTAACTTTTATACCATGTTGAAGTATCAGAGTAGGACTACCTTGTAAGATGGTTGACTTCAAGTTTAAATTTTTAATTTTCTGTATTTTATTATAATAATGGTTTGATATACTGATACCTCTCAGTGTAACAATGGAATTTTACTATGCTGATATGTATGCGTGTGTGTGCGCGTGCGCGTGTGTGTGTTGTGTACACATACATATATAGAAGGGATGGGGTAGAGAGGAATCTTTTCCTTACTTCAAAATTTCTTAACCAGCAGTGCTGAGCCAGGAAGAAAGCTTAGAATCTATTGTGTTCTCAGTACTTGGAAACTGTGTTTTGAGAGTTTTCAAGGTCAGTATTAATGAGTGAATTATTTTCCTTCCCCATTTAAGAGTTTAAGGACACACACAGAAAATTGGTTGCCACTTACCTAATATGTAAAAGGGTTTTTTCTAAAGGAACAAGATACCTTAATCAGTAGTCAATAAATATTTATTTGTTAAGTGCCTACTATGTGCCAGATATTGGACTGCATTGGGGATACAAATGAATAAAGATATATGGCAGAGTTAGTCTACCCTAACTAGACAGAGTCCCCGTTTATTTAACTCTTGTATTGGTTAATAAAACTCAAGGTATCAAGTAAGGCAGGAATTCCTTTTTCTTATTATGCCAGAATTTTACATGGTAATCATGAGAGCTTTTGCTATCTTCCATTTCAACATTTATTCGTTTTATGATTTGAATGTTATTGACTTATTGTACATAGATATTTTTCTTATGTTACATACTTGAAAAGTACAGTTATGTTTACGTATCAAGAATTTTTGCCAGAAGAAAATGCTTATTTTTAAATAAGAGATCAGGAAATATATTTGATAGGTTGAAGGGTAGCCATATCTGACATTCTTTTCCATCCTTTCTGCTAGTTTTTTAATTGGAATTTGTTGAGAAATTGGGCTTCTATAAATTAACTGATTATAACCTCCACAAAGGTACTGCCCATTAGAAACACTGGTCAAAATTTCACCTCATAAAATTTTTATTTCTCAAGGAGGATGCTCAAGATCAGATTGTCACTTTTAATGCTCTGTCATGAAAAGAACTGTAGTGAGGTATAGGAAAGGCCTAGGTTCTACCATGAGCTGGTATGACCTAGCACATATCCCTTCTCCTCTTTGATCTGTGCTTTCCTCCTCTGAAAGTGAGAGTTGGAAAAGATAATCTTTAAGGTCTGTTTCAGCAATAGGTTGATGTAGGGGTATCTTCTGAGTCATGGGGGCAGCAAGTACACATACAGAAATCTTAAGGAGTAGGAAAATATCAGGAAATAATAAATAAACCAGATTAGCTAGAGAATAGAATATGTGAAAAATAATAGTAAGACTTTGGAGGTAATTCATATCCAGATTTGTAAACAGTCTTTGAATGACAAACTAAGGAGTTTTGTTCTTTTTTTAGTGTCCCTAACTGTAATCAAAAACATATCTCATTAGATCCCTTCCAGGTGATTTTTGCTGTCCTCTGATAATGAATATTTTATTATTTATAAGGAAAACCATTAATAGAAATGATAGTTAATTATAACTTTTACTTCATAATATGTCTTATTAGGTCTGTTATAGTTTTTATTTTCTACTAGTTACCTACGTTACTAAGCAAGTTACAACTGTTAACCATTTATTAATCATCTACTGGATGATAGGTGTTATGCTAGACACCAGGAATACATAGACAAAAATGAAACCATCTCTGCTTTCAAGGAACTTACATTCTTTGGGAGAGACATATTTATACAAAATAAATACAAGATAGTAGGAGAGGAGTGATGGGACTAGAACTTTGATAACCAAGAACAGTTGAGGAATGTTTTTTAACTTACAGTGTTTGAACTGAGTTTTGAACAAATGAGGTATTCTAAGAGGGAGAGTTGAATAGAGCACATTACTGTCATGGATAAAGGAATGTGTTGAAAGATAAGAGTATCCAAAGCTTTAAAAACGAATGTTAAAAATAGTTTTTGCATGCATCTGGGAAATAAAATGTACAGGCAGTGAGGCATAGAAATCTGTTTTATGTTACAGGAAAATGGAGGATGGAAGAAGGGAGGACAGACTGGAGGAAGGGGTAGATAGGGGTGGTGTGCTGCCCTGAGATGAGGAGAGGGGAGAAAGTTTGGAACCCAAATTCTTGTGGAGGTGAATGTTGAAAACTGAAAAATAAACAAATTGTGTATATTATTTTAAAAATAAATGTACTCCAACCACTATAAAAAAAAGATGAGTGTCATCTGTGAGCAATAGCAATAATGCCAATTTGGTTTGAAAGGCACACAAAGTGAAGAAATGTATAGTAAGACTTGAAAAGGTAAAAGACTGGAAAGTGCTTTCTTGGTAATTGTCTTTACATGAATTTATTCATATAAATCAAACTGTTGTGTGCTATTATAATAAAATGGGTTGGCTAACTTATTTTGTGAAAACCACAAGCCTGTATAACTATGAATTTCCCATTTGGAGAACAGAAAGGAAGTCATTTCACCTGTAACTTAGACAGGGAGTGCAGTGGGGTACATTGGAGTGATTTGAAGTAAGCCCAGAAAGGCTATTTCCAAGTTGTAGGAGGCTTTAAACACTAAGCTAACATTTTGTTTTTTATCCTGAGGTTAGCAAGTTTTGCTGGAGATCCTTAAGCAGTGAGATGGTAAGATTTGTGTTTCAGGAGTACTTTTTGGTGAGTGTATGGAAATAGATTAAAGAGAAGAAAGCCTGGAAGATAGCAGTCCATACTTAGGAGGGGATTGAAATAATCCATGCAAGAAGTGGTGGCCTGAATTAGGGTAGTGACTGTGTGAGTGTAGAAGAAAACGTACAAAACAGGTTTTATAGGTAGAATCGACAAGTCATAACAATGGATTAAAGTGATCCCAAGTTTATAAGAGAGAAATTTGGAGGAGTGTGATTAAGGAGAAATACAATCATTTCTGTTTTGAATGTCAAGTTTGAAGTTCCTGAACATCATTGGAAATGCCCACTAGGCAAGGTGTGAATTAGAAATGGAACTGAGGAGGACTCACATTGGAGCTCTAGATCTAGAAGTCATCTGTAAAGGTAGGATAATTGTGCTTTGATGCAGCAGGAATCACTGAAACTTCTTAGGAAAAAGAGCAAGTACATGGTCAGATCTATCCTTTAGAAATACCTCCTTGGCAACTGTGTAGAATATTAATTGAAGAGGTGAGAGACTTAAGGGGGAACAGTTTGGAAGGTGGAGTCCTTCAAGTTTTTACAAGTATAAAGTAATGAGGTGAACTAAGGTGGTTGTAACCCTGTGAGTTGAGAAAAGGGGATGGATATCAGAGGTGGATAGAATCAACATGGCTTGGCAATTTCGTGTTAGATGAGAGAGGAGAGGCAGATAACTCAGAAGTTTTGAGTCTATATAACTAAAAAGATGGCTTTTACAGAAATAGGGAAATTTAATAGGGGAGATGGTTTGGAGGGGAAGATATAAGAAATTGAGTTTGAAATGTCTGCAAGGCAACACTGGGTAGTTGTGATGATATTAATTGATGTAAGAACCAAACTCAGGGCAGAAGTAGTATGGAAATCTAGATTGGGGGGAAAATTTAGAGAGACTTGAACTCATGGGAAATGATGAGCTTTATTTGAAAGAGTTTTCATAGTAGAAGAGGACATGGAAAATGGTTCAACAAAAACTGCAATTTTTCATTTAAGAAAAACTTAGAGATAAGAGTGTTTAAGAATGGGGTGTCAAGAGTCAGAAAGAATGAAAACTGAAGAGACCATGAGATTTAGTCGTTAAAAGTTTGTAGGTAACCTTGGAAAGAGAACAGATTTTGAAATGAGTAGAAGTTTGCAAGAAGTTGAGAAATGAATTTGGGGAAAAGAAGTAGAGACAAGTGTAGGTCTGTTTTTTTCTATATTGTGAATGGGAGAAGTATAGTATAGCCTGAAAGGATGGTAGTTCCAAATGAAGGCTTTTTTTTTTTTTCCAGAAGTTCAGAGGACCTAGAAATGTTTGTAGAGGGCAGGAAAGGAGCCATTAGTAGGTAAATAGGGAAACTGTCTATTGGAGAGAGATGGGGTTCATGAATGAGCTCTACGTTGAAGACATAGGACATTATAGAATCAGAAAAAATGTACATCTGAAAAACTTAAATTATACACAGATGTTGTCAAATGAAACAGTATAGAAAATGTTCATAATTCATTTCAGGCAACTTATACATTGATTTTTTTGAATTAGAAAAAATTGCATCATTCAGTCAGAATTTAAGAAATGTTAACATTTTTGTCAAGTAGTCTTTTTAAATATAAATTTTTAATGATTAAAGATTATTTTCATTTTCTTTTTTGTCTTATTAGCATCTTTTTCTCTAAGATAAAACAGTTGTTGGTGGACACAACCAAGTTAACTTTTTTGTACCTTTGTCTTAAATATTTAGTTCATTTTGAATGACAATTTCATCATTAGTGTTTTGAGAGCACTTTGCTGACATAAATTGGTAATGTTTTCTTTAGAGATATGCTTTTGTCCTAAAACTAGTATACCTTAGGCCAAAAGTGTTGTTATTGAAATACTGCAACTCCTTATAGTTAACAAATTACATACAAATGTGAGCCAGGAATATACCAGGATATTATTCACTGAAACGTACAGCAATGAATTGGGCATCTTTTTCTTCAGGTGCTCAGGGTTGTTTGTGTTTATAGAGCCTTCCCCGCCCCCAACAGAATGTTGTATTTTCATTCCCCTTTCCATTAACTAAAATAAAGTGTTTTACTGAATGCTTGCCGAGTATCCCAAACTATATTGAAGTTTGTGAAAATGAGTGCTAGATCTCATCTTGAAAGTTGTATTTTGCACCTCATTAAGGCTATTAAAAGAGACTATTATCTCATTATAAAAGTGTCAAAATGTATTAATGGAGCTTTTGTGGAAATATGTGAAGGGTCTACTTGGGACCTTATATTTTAGTCGGGCTAATTTCTTGGGGTTTGATACATGTGTGCACGAGTGTGCATTTTAAATGACCACTAAATCTTCATTTGCAGTTTTAACAAATGGGGGAAACTGTAATATCAAGTTGTTAGATTGGGTTTCATCAGGAAAGTTGGACGTTATTCTCTTGTATTACTACTTTTACCCAAGATGGAGAATGGTCTAAAAGCATGGCTCATGATTCTTTGAGTGAATGAAGCCAGGAAAATGAGAGGCCAAGGGTTTTTATTTCAAAGTTTGTTTTGGTGATGGCATTAAATACGTACCAGGTAATGAAATCCAATTACTATATTAAATTTCATCACTTGTTTTTTAGGTATTCCAATAACTGTACCACCTCCAGGTAAAACCTTTTTTCATGTTTTCTACATCATTGTTAATAAACATGAAATTTCACGCATGTAGTTACAGGAGGGACAGTGGTGATGTGTTAGCATATGGAATAGGCTATTGAGATTTCAAGGTCCTATTTTCAGCTCTGCCTTTGCTTCATTCCAGTCCTGATTCAGAAAACTACATTTAGTTTTCTCTTAACACTTGTCTTACCCATTGATGTAGCAGCAGCCATTCTATAGGTGAAAGGAATCTGTTAAAAAATCATCACCAAACTAATTCATAAAAACCTTGAAGAAACAGATTACTAGGAAATAAATACTATGTTTCTGTTAAGAAAAAGTCTTCTCAGACTAGCAATTTTCTTCTGTAACAAAGTGACTGGCTTGGTAAACCTAAAGAAACAGATGTAATCTTACCTTTACCTTACTTTGGATTCTTATTTTTATCCCACTGGCGTATTCATCTATGTACTGGGATAATATGGTCTCAACCACACAACTATTGGATGGGTACTCAACTGGTTGGATAGTTGTATTCACAGTGACTATCAGTTGATCAGTGTTGTAAGAGTATGATATTCAGGGTTTGGTTCTTGACCCAGAGTTGTCGGTGGTCTTTTTTTCTTTTTTAAAAAAAAAATTTCGTCAGTGACCTTGATGGTGGGAGCAGTGAGCATGTTTGTTAAGTTTATTTAAAAGTCAAGAGGAGTGGAACATATGGGAGGGTAACCACTATGTTGAAGGGTGGAACTAAATTTCAAATTGACCTTGATGAATGGTAGAACCAATAACAGATTGAGAATGAAGTTTACTCAGAGTAAGTGCCAGCCAGATATTGTACAGGTATATGGATAGAGAATGACTGACTATGTATTTACCGTAGTGAGTAACAAGGAATACATAAATCATTGGTGTTTCATGGTAGTTTTTAAAAGCAATATCAAAGCATTATGAATCAAAATGATGAATTCTATTATATTCAGCATTTTGCAGACCCCGTAATTCATTAATTATGAATTCCCAAACTGAGATAGGGCAAAAAAGGATATGGTGACTTGAGAAAATTTGGAGAGCCACAAAAAATGTTTAAATTAGTCCTTCAAAGAAAGGGTAAAAGAACTGAGATCTCTTAACCTGTAACAGAAGGGTAAGGAGAGCGTTAGTAATGATCTCACATATATGAAGGGTAATTAGAGAGAAAATCACTGCCTTTACCCTGTCTCCATTAAGGATAGCCTAAGAGGAAGTGGTCTGAAACTAACATGGGGAATTTAATTAATATATAACATTTCCTAACAATGGGCTTTGTTGAAATTGGGGTGGGTTTCTATAGAAGGTAAGGCATCTCCTCTTTAGGAAGTCTTTAAAAAGTTTTCTTTTTATGGAATTGTATAATATAGTTCTGTCAGAAATTGGGAATTTAGACTAGGTGAGCACTCAAGGCCCTTTTAGTCTTGTGATTTTTAAGTATTTCATTGAGATGCTGTAAATAACTAAGAATAAACCTATTCCATAAGGAGTACATAATGGTGCAAATTTCTTTCTAAACGAAATTAAAAGCTACACTAAGTGCTTTGCTTTTTTTTTTTTTTTTTTTTTTTAATTAGTTCCTTGGGATTGTGCTATCAGCCTTAAATGCTTTAGATCTTTGCTGGTAATATATTTATAAACAAAGACTTTTAAAGTAAATTCTGACATATCTAAGCTTCTCAGATTATTTTATTTTTTAAAGTGGTACTTATTTCTTGGCTTATGTTTTATCTAAAGTATCAGAACAATAACAGATGTCTGGTGTAAAATAGGATTTTTTTAATGTTTTATATATGGGAAAGGTAAGGCATTGAAATTAATTTTGTCAGACTAATAAAAATGGGCTATGTGTGGTGCTGAAAATAAGACCGGGTCTCCTGACTCCCAATTATTAGTGCTTTATGTTCTAGACAAGACTACTTTAAAAAGTGTTAGAGGTACCATTTTTTTTCTTAAATTCAGAGGTTCTTTTGCTGTCCAGTACAGACAATAGAAGAATATTTGTTTCCAGAAAAATTGAGCAATATTCAATAACTTGATTTTAACTCCTTCCGTTATATGTTGATACGCTATTAATTTTTATTTTATTTTATGATTGAATGCAGGTTTTCCTCCTCCCCCAGGAGCTCCTCCTCCATCTCTTATACCAACAATAGAAAGGTAAAGTAAAATGGATTGTACAAACCACTAGTTGATGATTGGCAACCATTGGCAGATTGGGATTTTTAGAGGAACTTTTCTGTATCTTGGAAATTGGTTTTTAAAGATTTTCTTTTACCTAAAATAATAGTTTTCCTTATGTACAAATATTTAGCGGTAAGGTAGATATGATTTCCTTGAATGAGCTAGACCTACAATCACACACCAAATTTACCCCTCAAAAACCACAAGGAATATTATTGTTATTAAAATATAATATGTAATAATTGCTTGTTGAATTTGACAAGTATATCATTACGGTTTTCTCAGTTCCTGATTTAATAATCTACCCAGTGGGAGTGTTGAGGAAACATTAGCATAGAGTGAACCATGAGAAAGGCACTAACCTAGTTTGTAGCTACAGTCCTCTCCCTTACAAAAAGAGAGAGTTATCCGGGAAACTCAAGCATAAATGGAGATACTACTCTTCCTAGCTTTACCTGTTTTTATTGATTCCTTAACAGGGAATGGATCTCCAAACTATTCCCCGAAGCAGGAACTAGGTAATGAGAAATTCTCTTGGAGGGTCTTAGTTTGAAAAGGTTCTAGAAATAAAACAGTGTAGTCCATAACTGGGTTAAGGTGGGCCCTGATTATAATTTCTTATAGCAATGTGGCAGCTGATTGCCAAGGAACTCAACAGTAAGAAATATCTATATACAGTGGTAAAATTGTGTCTGCCAATTTGTTTATCTCCTGTTGAACAAAAACTCTATCTTCTGTAGATATATTTCCATACCTGATCACCAATTAAGAACCATTTAATTGACTTAGCTAAACTATAGAAAGCTTTTGCTTTATACCTATTGAGAATAAATATTTCCAGGACACAATTTTGATTAACCTGTCCTTCAACTGCTAATTTGTAAATCAGTTAGGGAGAATATAGTTTTGCATGCTAATGTATCATTATCAGTTATAGTTTGGGGACAGTAGGGGAAGAGTGATAAGAGGTTAGTACTAGTTTTTAATTATTAGACCCTTATTTTCAAGTACTTAGAATTGAAAACTAACGCTTTCATGCTCTGTGCTAGTGGATATGCTAGTTTGATGTGATGGAATGATGTGCTAGTATTCTTTGCCCTTAAATGGTAACTCTTTCATATAAAATATGTTTCTGAGAAAAGAATGACTTATGGAAAATGCAGAGTAAAATATGAGGCATAGGGGAAAGCATTATAAATTAGAAACCTCAATTATGAATATATAAATAAGCATTTTTCATTTTGTTTGAAGAAGTATTTTCCTAGTTATGAGATTTCCCCTTAGCAAGGCAGTTTACTGTAATGGATAGATAACATGATGGATTTGGAATCAGAAAAACTTAAATTCAAACCCAGCCCCTGACACTTACTGGGTGTATGATCCTAGGCAAGTCATTTGACCTCTCTCAGTCTCAGTTTTCTTATCTGGAAAGTAAGAGAGTTGGACTAGATGACTTCTAACATCTCTTTCAGATCTAAATTTTTTGACCTAAAAACTCAATTAAGCTATCCATTGAGCCAGCGGACTCAACTGTATTGTAAATATGGTTTTTGGTTAAAAGTATTTTTTAAAAAATAGATATTTAAAGAATAGCTTTTTGTGTATTTGAAAATTTTAAAGAAAATAAATTTGTAACAGTACACCCTTGTGTTAAATATTTCCAATAAATGTTTGATGTTAAAATTCTCTTGTTTCTTTTAGTTTTTCCTTTTATCTTATCTTTAATTCAAAGCTAGTGAAATTAAAAAATGAATATGAACGTATTGGAATTAATGAAGTATTTTTTCCTAATAGTGGGCATTCTTCTGGATATGATAGTCGTTCTGCCCGTGCATTTCCATATGGCAATGGTAAGTTTATTAGTTTTCTCATTTAATTTGAACTGTTAAAACACTTAACAGATAGATGTTACAAAAACTAAAAAAGCTTCCATTATTTAAGGCCCTATTACACAAAGCAGTGAAAAGACCATTGAACTGTAGAGGAATTTTATTTACATAGTTATCTAGCATGTTAGATAGTAAAATGCTTTCAGTCTACATATGTCATTTAACTGTGGTTCCTGCTAAATGGGCAAATGGTATTTGGGATACAATTATCAACAACTTTGTATAAATAAAGAAAAGTAGCACTATTTAATTTTGTTAAAAAGTCAACTAAAAATACCCATATTATATAGGTAAAGTTTGTGAAGGGTGGTATAGTATGTAATGTGACATAAAGCAGAAAAATGGAATGTTGGAACAAGATTGTAGAGAGCTAAGTGCCATCCTGAGTTTATATTTTAGTCAGTAAGTATTGCTTAAATGCCTGCTACCTGCCACCACTTGATAAACTCTGGGGATGCTGAGATGGGTACAGTGTCTGCTTTCAAGGAACTCATAGTCTAATAGGGAGATGACAAACAAACATTCACAGACAAGCTCTATATAGGATAAATAGTAAATAATTATCAGAGAGAAAACATTATAATTAAGAAGATTTGGGAAAGACTTTCTGTAGAAGGTGAGATTTTAATTGGAACTTGAAGCCAGGAGGAGGACATGAGGAAGGAGATTATCTCAACCAGAATGAGGACAGCCAGAGAAAATGCTAAGATCTGGGAGATGGAACAGCAAGGCCAGTGTCTTTGCTTCTAAGAAAAAGCGTACATGGGGTAGGAAGTGTAAGGTGTAAGAAGACTAGAAAGGTTGGCAGGGGAGATGCTAGGCTACGGAGGGCTTTGCATACCAAAAGGCAAGTTTTATATTTGATCGTGGAAGTGATAAGGAACCACTGGAATTTTTTGAGTCAGGGGGCTGACATGTCTAAACCAGTGCTATAGGAAAATCATTCTAGTGGCTGAATGGACAATGACTTGATTGACTTGAATGGGAAAAGACTTGATTCAAACAGAACCAGCAGTGCTCTATCACAGTAGTACAGGTGTGAGATGGTGAGTAAGGGCCTGCACTAGGGTGTTGACAGTGTCAGAGGAGAGAAGGAGCCATTTCAGGAGAGATTGCAGAGGTGAAATTGATTGGCCTTGGCACTAGATTGGATGCGGGAGAAGGAGACAGCAAGTTATCTAGGATGACTCATAGGTTGCAAGTCTGAGAGATTTGGGAAGATGGTGTTGCCCTCTATAGTAATTGGGAAGGTGGGGAAGGGGTTGGGAGAAAAATGAGTTCTGTTTTGAATGTGTTTAGCTTAAGATGTCTACTGGACATCTAGTTTGAGATATCTGAAAGTCAGTTTAATTTTCAAGATTGGAAGTCAGCAGAGAAGTTAGGGCAGGAAAAACAGATTTGAGAGTCCTCCGCATATAGGTAGTAATTAACTCCTTGGGAGTTGATGAGATCACTGAGTGAAATAGTATGATGGGAGAAGAAAGGTAAAGTAGGCCCAAGGTAGAAAACTGAGGGATACTTAGAGTTAGAGGATGTGACCTACTGGGAGACCCTGGATCCTAGTCCTGAAACAGGGGTTCTGCAAACTTACTTTTTTAAAACTATTTTGATAACCATATTTCACTATAATTGGTTTCCTTGATAATCCACTGTATTTCTCACTCACACAAATGCTCACACACACACACACACACACACAGAATTTTTCATCCTTAGGTCTTGTCAGAACTAACTGCTGAAGGTTTTTGAGCAGAAAAATGACATGATCATACTTACACTTTATGATGATTATTTTGGCATTTGTGTAAGAGATAGTTGTAGAGGCAAGAAATTGGAAGCAGAAATACCTGTTGAGGAGTCTCCACTAATCAGTAAGTAGTGTTGAGACCCTAAAATGGAGTGGTGATCATTTGAATGAAAAGAAGGCAATGAATGTGAGAGATGTTTTGAAGATAGATTCAGTGGCACATTTTTAGATTTATTTTCTCTCTGTATACCTATGAGTTTATTTTATGTTTGCTTAAATTTAAATAATCTATAAACAACAAAATTAAAGTTAAATACAGGAGTTGTCAAAATCCCAAATTATTAAAAGTATGTATCCTCAACTATGAACAGTAAACAACAAAAATAGAAATATATGCTCTCGGTCTCAATCACTTCTCAATAGTTTTGCTTAACTGTTTTTAGAAATGTGCTTCATGAGGTGGTTGTGTGTTTGTTGGAATTTATCAAAACAATGAAAGTGGACAGTTATTGAAAGGAGAGGTGGCAGCATATCACAAGTGCTGCCTGACATACTGGCTCAGTAGTTTCCTTAATCTCTGAGTGACCCCAGTCAGTTATCTAAGGTGCAACAAGTATAAATGTGCATTGGTTAAGAGCATTTGTTCACCAGGAATTCCCTATACCAATGAAATTATAGTTCTGGTCCCTGAAAAGGTAGTATAACCATCCTGCTTATAAGCCAGTATATACTACCTTTCCCTTTTATTTTAGGCATTGCTTTGTGTGGTATTTCCACCATGTATATGGTAACCTTCTGAAAAAATATGAGTCCTCAATAGAGTATTCAGTGACCTTTCATCATTCTTTGCCAATATCCAGGGAATTGGGTGATAGGGCAGAGAAGTTCTTTTCTAGAACCCATAGACCATTCTCTGTTTTACTTCTTCAGTTATAGTCTTCCTTATGTTAATTGTACTGAGTGTTAGAATCTTTTGACAGTGAACTGCACATAGCCTAGGTAATATGTTAACTAACTTGACCCCGTGGGATTACTCATTCACGTTAGGTTTTCTTTTCAGATCCCTGCTTGCTTCTGTGACTCTACCTTCTTTCTTACCTTGAGGTTCTACCTTACTGCCATGATCTCTAGAATAACAGTATTTTTTTATGTCAGATCCCTAAATCCATTCCTCTAATGGCTGCAAAAATGTCAGTCATTTTAGCTGTTTAAAAATTGACTCACTTGTGTCACTTTGACTCTGGCCACAACCTTCTGCCCCTAGAACCCTTTCCCTTTTTTGGCTTTGAAGATTTTTGACTTCGAAGATTACCTCCTCTAAACCAAACCGTTCCTATTTCTGCGTACACTTTTCTGTTCAGTGTCATTGTGCTTCTGCCTATCCAGTCTTGAAATTTTATTGAGTTGTTTTATTTTGCATTCACTTCCAGAAAAAATTCTTTGAAATTTAAGGCAAATTCCTCCGTGACCTCTTTGACATCCCATTGCCTCCCCCAACATACCCTTAAAAAAATAAGATAACATTTTTTATTTCCTTGAAGCATTTTATTGTGATGACTTGGATCAGGAAAGCTAAACTTTGAATTGGAGGTTCAGTACTCATGAGCTGTTGGACTTTTGGCAAATTACATAGCCTGTTTTTTCTTATCAAGAAAATGGTGATACTTGTCTTGGGGTATGGATATAGGAAAAGAGCTTTTGTAAACCTTCTAAAGTACTATAAATGCAATTTAGCATTCCCAGTTTAGAATTTTAAGTCCCTAACAGTTTATTTTTCACTTGACTCAGTACTCTTCTTTTTTCTTTTACATCCTGCTGTTTTCCAAATATATCCTTCCTCCCCACTCTGAACCTTTCTTTGAAACAAAAAATTGGAAGAAACAACAGCTTAGCAGAATCAACTGACAACTCAGTCCTTATGGTTTCTAACAGTAAATCCTAAGTAGTTTTAACTTCTTAATGAATTTCCTCTTTCTTGAACTTAACTTTTAAGTCTTTGCAAGGACCTTCATCTGAGGATTTAATCTCCTTCTGCTGCTAGTGCTTTCCTCCGCCAATTTTACCTTAATTTGCTTTATATGCATTTTTATATACCTTTGTGTGGTGTGTGTTTGTCATTTCATCAGGTCTCAGTTTTCTCATATGTGAAATGAGAGTGTTGGGCAAGATAATCTTTAAAGTCCATTCCATTCTAAATCTGTTGTCCTATGTTTAATCAGTGAACCCTTTTTAAGTGTCTAACACTGTGCTAGGTGCTGGGGTTACAAAGAAAAAATAAAAAGGAAATAGGCCTTATCTAGGGTGCACAGATAATAAATGACAGATCACTATTCAAACCCAAGTCTTCTGATTCCAGGTACAGTATTTTTTCCAGTGGATCTTGATGCTTTAATTTTTAACTGTGTTTATGTTTTTATAAGTAAAGATAATAGATCAGATTAAGAATTGAGTTATTTAATTTTTATTTGGGGAATGTAGGGAAAGGGAATGATTTGAAGTTGGAAGATCCTGAATTTGACTCCTGTTTCATATACTTACTAGCTGTGTGACTCTTGGCAATTGGAGGACCAGTTTCCTTATCTGAAGTCATAGGAAATAAGGTTGAATTGGGTGGGCATTTATTATGGGTAACCTTTTCTTTTTCCCCTACAGAATCATTATATTGACGTGTTTATCCTTTTATCTGAGGATTTCAAAATGTTATTAATAATGTCTGAGTTGGAAGGGTCATCAAAATAATTTATTTCCAGTCTAAATTTACGTCTAAATTATGTGCACATTTTGGTATGTGGTGTAAGATGTTGGCCTATGCCTAGTTTCTGCTCTACTGTTTTCCAGTTTTTCCAGCAGTTTTTGTCAGATAGTGAGTTTTTATCTTACAACCTAGAATCTTTGGGTTTATCAAACAGTAGATTACTGTAGTCATTGACTATTATGTCTTATGTACCTAACCCATTCCCCTGATCCATCTCTCCATTTCTTAGCCAGTACCAAGTTTTGATAATTGTTGCTTTATAATACAGTTTTAGATCTGGTATGGCTAGGCCACTTTTCCTTGCATTTCTTTATATTAATTCCCTTTATATTCTGAACCTTTTGTTCTTCTAGATGACTTTTGTTATTATTTTTTCTAGCTGTATGAAATTATTTTTGGTAGTTTGATTGGTATGGCACTAAATAAGTAAATTTATTTAGATAGAATTGTCATTTTTATTATATTAACTCGGCCTATCCATGAGCAACTGATATTTTTCCAATTACTTAGTTCTGATTAAGTGGGGTTTCTCTTAAAATGTTTTGGGCAAAAAGTCCACCTTACCTTAAAAAACATCACTCCTTTTGGTTAATTCTTGCTGTGAATTATAACTAGATACGGTGCAGGTTTATTTCTGTAACAGCATATGCAGGCTGTGTGTTATGTAATGGTGTTCAGTCAACTTTTGGCAAACAGCTGTAACCATCTGCTTTGGAGATTGGAATTAGATTCTAATCCTCCATGGATTTCTGTATATATTTGTAATTATTTCTGTGAAAATGTAGGTAACGTGTGTGTGTGTGTGTATGTGTGTATCATGTCTGTGATCTACATTGGCTCAAATGTATTTGAATTATTTGTATTAAATTTATATTAACACTATTTGAATTAAAGGCAATTTCCTGTAAGAAAAAGGATATTGGAGATTTTTTAATGACCTGATTGAAAAAATTAAATTAATACTTGAAAAAGTAGTTTTCCTTACTTAAAATAGAGAACTCCAAGAGCAGTTATGTGACAGAATTTCAAATGGAGATAAGGAGGTAAGAGAAAGTCACAGAGGACTTTCTTTAAATAAAAGCCATCACAGTACAGAAAAGTGAGAATAACACTAAAGTGCATTCAGGAGTCAAAAGATCAGATTCTTAGCAAATAAAATTATCAAGTTAATTTATATGTTATAACTTACTTACAATATAAACATAGGCATTCTTCTCATCTAGGTACTTCAGTACTATGGTATGTTTTCATTTCAGAATAAATCTATTTCTGTGCTTTTGAATTTTGTTTTGGTTATGTTTATGCTTAACATTTAACTATGAAAAGACTTATGTGTCTTTTGAAATACCTTAAATTCTGTGATTGTGCCTTTTTAATTAAGGTTGTTAAGTAAAGATTCCTGTTTTCTTTTAGAAGGGAGATGTGAATATTCTGAAATGGGTATTCTTTTGGCTTTTGATTGGCATTATATTTTTAGGGTCTATTAAATAAAGTCAGTAGACATTAGAGTTGGCAGAGTGATATTTTAGGAGTTTTATTATAGCTCAGAGTAGACAATGTCTCTACAATAACACAACCTCCCATATGAATCCTAGAAAGCATATGTTTTGGTTTTTTATTCCCCTCTGCAAAAGATATCTTGTTATCAGGTAGTGTCATGCTTCAGTATTTAAATGATCCATTATTTCATCCATCGTACTGTTCCCTCCACATCACAGAAAAACATACCCAATGTCTTTGGGAGTTGCTGTGTCTAAAAAATCAGTCATACTCTGAGAGGCAACCTGGTGATGTATCTCTTCAGACCTAGAAAGACTGAATCTTAGGTGGCAAATTGCAGTCCAAGTTTCTCATTTTATAAATGAGGATCGTGAAATAGAGATGGTCACTTTTCCAGGTCCTTATAGTTGAGAAGTGGAAGGGCTGAAATTGATGACAAATCTAATGTTCTTTCCACTAAGATATCCCCCTGCTTTGAGGACTCTCTTAGATGCCGTTAATCTATGGACCCTCCTTCACTTACTGTCAGCACAGCTTTACAGCTTCTGTTTCCTCCTAAGAATGAGAAGGTAGAAGATTTATTGGGAGAGAGAAAAAGGAGTATATAAGTTTACTCCGAAAATACCATCTTGTCTCAGTTGTTTAGGGTTATCGTGGACTTCTCAAAACTACAGTGTGTTAATAGAATTCCTTAATATAATTAATTACATAAGAGAGCTGTGTGAAAGTGATGTACAACATTGAATACATTCAACTAACAATTTAAATGAGAATTTACTGAGTTCTTTTTAAAGAAAATTCCCAAAAATGAGATTAAAAATATTTAATTGCTGTTTAATGCCCTTCATGAGGATCTTTACTTTTAGAGATATTTATTATACATAGCTTTGTATGGGCTTGCAAAGCATTATGCTTACTAGAACCTTATAAGATACGTTTTTAATTTATTAATTTGTGTATAAACACTGTAAACATTTTGTAAACATACTGTCACAATTTTACAGAAAAGGAAACAGATTCAGAGTTGTGAAGTATTATCAGACAGCTATTGAGTGGCAAAGCTGGAATTTTAACCCCTTATCTTCTGATTCCAATTTTAGTATTTTCCCCAGTATATTATGCTATCTCTGATAAAAATCAGTTAACTGCAAACTAGAGCATCATAACATTTAGTTAACTAATTTTTTTTTCCTGTATCCATCTGTTAAAATAAATGGGGAAGTATCAGCAAAACAACATGTTGTTATGACTAGTTTCCAAAAAATTTAGCAGTGGAATCCATACTAGTGTCAAGAATGCATATCCCATCCATTTGAACATTACAGTGAAAAGAGATTTTTTTTAAAATGTTGATCTTGACATGCACTTAGTGATCATAGATTACCCAAGAATGTTTAAAATGTTCTGCTAAAAATAGAATTTGAAGTTTTAGAAAGAATTACATATTTTATGAGGATAAAAATCCCAAAATATTTTTGGGAAATTTTTAGTCAATTAGAAAATTTAATTCATTGTTATTACAATTAAGCAGTTTTTCTGCACACAGCAAAAGCCTAAAAACATTTCTGCTAAATGAATTTTCCCCAATGTTCAAGTGTTAAATTTGTTCATTTTATATCTCATATTAAAATTATTATTAGTTTTCTCAACTACATTAGAGCCTGAGGAGAGAAAAGGAAGAAATCAGCTAACTTTACTGAAAAGTTTTTGAGTCAGGGAAAATACTTTTATTTATACACTTTAAAAAATTCACACACACTTTAGAAAACAATTGAAAGGTTGAAAAGTTTTTTTGTTTTGTTGACTTAGTTGTTTTCTTAACTTATGATACCAGTACTTAAATTTAAGTACTAATACTTTAGTTTCATTTTAAAAATTATTCAGTAATGTCTTTTTTAGAACATGTAATTTTGGAGTGGTTCTGATAATTACTGAATTTATGTTAAATTTCCCCAAAATTTAAATTCATTAAAAATCAAATGAATAATTTTCTTGAATAATGAGCCTAATTTAAAACAGTTCAACAGATGGTTTTTGGGTCTAGGAGCCATGCCTAAAATTCAGGAACTAAATGATTTTCTGTCATCCAGGGAAAAAACAACTGCAAAAGCAGCGGAAAGTAGTCATGTGATTTTTAGGACACTTGTTCCCAACTCAGGTTCCATCGGAATATATTCTACAAAAGAATTCTGAGAATGCAGAGTGAATGAAAGCCCTGGTGGTCAACAGTGCCTCCTCCTAACCTGTTTATCTCCTTCTAACTTTTAACTGACTCAGAACAGGTACGATGATAGCTGATGGAACTGAGCTTGTCTTCTTGTTTCTCTATGAATCAGGTGGTAATCTTTAGTGCTTCTGATTTCTGTTGAAGTTATCATCATAGTAAGTATTTGGCTTACTCTTTGGTGAGGTTGTCCTTAAAAGTATTTGGTTGTCTAGTGAGCTTGTAGTAAAGAGGAAATGTGGGGACTCATGAAAAAAATAAGTTACGTCTATCAAGCTTTAAAAGAAATCCCGATCAGATTCAGTGGAGATCGTTCTCCTTGTCCCTTTACTAAAGTGCCAGTTATAATATAAAAGCAGGTTATCCTTCATTGGGCATATCTTGCCATTTCTCCCTCTGCACATATCTAGGTCAGACTTTCTTTGCTTACCCAGGCAGTACAGAGACACTCATCACCTCTCATCTAGATTTTTGTAATAGTCTCTTAATTGATCTCTCTGCCCCAAATCTCCCTCATCAAGGCCATCCTCAGATTTTTCCATGCCATTCCCCTACTTAATAAATTCCGTTGGCTCCCTATCACTTTTATTTTTTAAAGTTTTTCACAACCTGATCCTAAGCTGACAACCTCATTGTACATTATTCTGCTCCCTAGCTCACACCCCCCCTACCCCCCCAGCACACTTAAATACAGCTGAACCCTTCTTTGTTCTTCATATACCGCACTCCATTGATTATCCAGATGTTTTCACTCTGATTATCCCCCAGTGCTTGGAATTCGTTACCTCACTACATCTGCCTCATAGCATCCCTCCTTCCTTTAAGATGCAACTCAAGTGTGGCATTCTACATGAAACCTTTCCTGCTTCTCTCACCTGCAGATACTTCTTTACTACCTAATGACTTTGTATTTATTGACCTTATATTTGTTTTCTCTCTGTGCGCACACACACTGATTCCCTAGAATAATGAAGAACAGAGTAATAGCATCTAAGTGCCTTGAAAGTAAGACCTGTTTCACTCTTTGTATTTATTAGCATGATATCTAGTTAATATAACCGGTATATATAGTATATGTGCTTAATTTGTTGGTTAATTGGAAAACAATCAACAGTTGTAGTGTATCATAGACTGAGTTTGAGATGGTAATGTGTTGCTAACTATTTTTAAAACATTTTAAAATTTGGTATTGTGGTATCTCCATTTTCTTTACACTTCAGTTAGAATAAAACTAAACACATATAAGGGTAATGTGTTGGGGTTTTTTCAAGGATCCTGAAAAGCTAGAGGGTTCGGGAAATTGCAACGGAGACAAGCAGGATGAAAATAGGCTCTTTTGAGAAAGATTAAGGTGTCTGGGGTGAATTTTGTGAGAAAAAAAGGGTACAGGGAAACTTAATGATGAAAGCAACGAAGACAAAGTTAGCTACTCCATGCTGAAGTGAACATAAGAATAATTAGATTATATTGCAATTTAAAGATTCACTGATTATAAATGATTAAATACACAGTTACCCAGAAACTTCAGCATATTTTCATGCTTTTTAAAGTTGAGATTTTCAGCTTTCAATCAAGCATTTATTAAGAATCTACCATGTGAAATAATCCCTACATTCAGGGACCTCACACTCTGTGGGGGCGGCAAGAAGTACCTAAGAATAAACATTTTTCTTTTTGTCTTTGTTCAGACCTGTAATTTCATTACTGTATCATTTCTGTAAGGAGCTCCGATCCAGGAAACTTAGCAGTGTTGGTCAGCAAGTGCTCTGCAATTTTTAGTTTTATAGAATTGCCTAGGGTAGTGAGAGGTTAAACAGTTGGCATAATTTACCAGATACAGTATGTGGTACAGGTGAGAACTGAAAGCTCAAGTCTTCCTGAATCTAAAGCCAATCCCTAATTAACTATGCCTTGTTTCCTCTCCCATACAAAATATAAATGAAAAAAGTACAAGTTAATTTGAGTGTGAGGTCATTAGGAATTAGGGTGGGAGCAGGCAATCAGGAAAGGACTCATGTTTGAGCTGAGCCTGGAAGAATCTAGGATTTGGGGGGGGGGGGATGATGAAGGGGTGCCTTCCCGACTGACGATGCCTCCATAGGAATAGCTCAAAGATGGGCTATCAGTGAAGATGGAGCGAGAAAGCAGGTTTAACTGCTCTCAAAGAATGCAGAAGGAAATCATATATAAGAAGTTGGAAGCAGGTTGTGAAGGACTTGAAACACTGTTTCCAAGTTTTAAGAGGAGTTAAAACTTAGCACTTATATGTGTCACTGCAACTTCTTGAGGAAGGCGCTGATATGGTCATAATAGACTGGATAGGAGAGACACTTAAGGCACAGAACCCAATTAGGAGATTGTTTCAAATAATTCAGGCAAGAAAGTGTGTCTGAAGTAGGACAGCAGTTGTGTAAATGAAGACTAGGGAAGAGGAAAGGGTTTGGGGAGGGAGTGGGAATGGGAATGGGAGGGGATGGAGTTGATAAATTCTGCTTTTGACATATTGAGTCTTAAGGTCTAATAGCCATCAATTCAAGTTATCTAGTAGGCAGTTGGTGATGTATGACTAGTGCTTGGGGAAGAGACTAGGACTAGATATGTGGATCCATCTCAGCATAGAGATGATAATCAAATCTGTGAGAACTGGTAAGGTCACCAAGCAAGAGTGTATAGAAAGAGAAGAAAATCTAGTGAAGGGTTTGTGGTTTTTTTTTTTAAAGGCTGAGATAGATCCAGGATTATTGGGGAATGAGTTGGTAGATGGGAAAAGATTGAAAATTAGAGAAAAGGAGCTAGCCTCTTTGAGAAGGGGCATAACTTTATCAGAAGTTGGAGTCAAAGACATGAGAGGATGTCAAATGATTTTGAGATATAGACTAAGGGAGAAGAGGAAGCTCATGGTAAATGTCTACCTTTCTCAGTAAATTATTGGGTGAAGTTTTAAGTGGAAAGAGAAGGCCTGAAAGAGCCTTAAAAGGAAAGAGAAGGTATCGAACAGCTGCTGTGGAGGAGTAGCAGAAATTCTAAAAGGAAGAAGTGCAAAGATTGTAAGAGCCTTGTTGAAATTAGATAACAAATTTATAGTGGCCCTATCTCATAGTTGTCTTTGATTCTGAAGCACAGTCAACAGCACATAATAGAAACAGAGGTAGCAGATGGTGGGAGTAACCCAGGGTTGAAATTTGGCAAGTCATGAATAAGGGAGCAAGGAATATGGGAGCCCAGGGCAATGTAAAGTTGAACTATGGATGACTTTTGTCAAGTTTGGGAGGAAGGAAGGAAAGTGAAGAAAAGAAGAAGGAAGAAATTGAGACAAGTGAACCCTAGACAGATGAAATTAGGTTTGATATAAAGAAATTTCAGTAAGTTTCATCATGAAAATGGAACACTTGTTGAATGATGGAGAGATCAAGTGTGATTATCGTCATGTGTAGCAAAGGTAGGATAAAAAAAAAGTGGGAGTTGAGAAGTCAACACAAACATGTATGAAGTTCCTTACTATAATAATTGGTATCCAGGATGGCAAAGAAAACTGAGCCAATTACTAAGCTCCTTGAAGAAAGGAGCGAGCATGTTTTGGGGACTGGTAGACAATCGCTTCCATGATTTGGATCCAGTAATTAGATAGGGCAAACTTTAAAAAGAGTAGAGGTTTTGCTGAGTAATGGTGGCAGAAGTAGGGTCTAGAAATGGCAAGAAGAGGGTTAAGGAGTATACTGACTTCCTCTGCTGGCCCAGGGTGCTGTGGAGCATGAGATATAGTTGAACCACTACTGGAAAAGATGGCCATGGATTTAATGTCTTCTCGAGGAGTGAAACTTCTAATAAGATCCAGAAGTGAGAGGCACAGGTCTAAGATGAATGGAAATTCATTAATAATAGAATAGGTATTTCAGAGTGGTAAAATATGTGAGCAGAGTGAATTGGAATAGGGGATGAAGGAGGAAGAAGGTGATTTTCACTTAAATAGCTGAGGATTTTCTTTCCCTGGAATTGAAATGCTTTAAATGAGTTAAAAACATTAACATGTCTAGAGTCAGGGAGCTTAAACCACATTGCTTTTGAAATTTGTTGCTGTGATTCTGATTTCTCCATATGTAATAGTTATATTCACATCACATATTCTGAACTTGATGACATTTTATCGGTGAATGAATGAAGACATTCAGTAAGCACTGTGTAAAGCTGATGGGGGAGGCAACACATTGGAGGTTTTCAGCTGCAAGTCAGATGAAAAAACCCTGTCTTTTTTAATATAGCAAGAATTTTCTTTTCCGTATCTAGGCAGGAAGCAGGAGGAGAAGGGGGGTGGGGTGGAGGGTTGCTATTCCTGTGACTGTTGGGCTCAAGGTCCTAGGTTCTTTTCACTATGAACTACAAGGAGGTGGTAGTCAAAGTGTTCTTAGTAGTTACCTCCTCTGGTGCATCTCCTTTGGGTACCTTGTGACTTCACCTAGACTGGTTTGCCTGTTCTGTCAGTGGCATTTGATGTTGATGGTAGTGTTTTTGGCAGCTCTTTGATCCACTGCTGGCTTGTCTGGAAGCAGGACTGGTGGTCTGGGAGGCTCTGCTGTTCCCAGATTTGGGGGCTTACCTACCTGTTCTTGGCATTTGGTTGTGGCAGGGATAGTAGGTCTTTTCTCCTCAGTCTCTCTATGATGTCTTGGGGGATGGGGTGAAAAGGATACGTTTATTATTCATCTGTCAGAGCACATAACATGGCAATTTATATACAGTCTTCTGTGGGCTTTTGTTATTGTTTGAGGTTTTGGTTGATTACTACTGTTTATATACTTAAACAAATGCAAGAACACCATGTGATTTCATAAAATTAGTGTTTTTAGAGATGCTAAAGCTCAAAATGCTGAGGACAGTCTAAAAGGGTTTTGTTTGTTTGTTTTCTACTATATTGGAGAAAAGAGGATCAAAGAAAACAGGGCTTCTGGTTGAAGCTGATAGAATCAATGATATCTGGAATCAGAAATTTAGAACTGGAAGAAACCTGAGACATCTGGCTCAGCCTCTTCATTTTGTAGATGAAGAGAGCTTGAGTGACTTGCCCAGTAAGAGTATCTGAGGAAGGATTCAGACCCAAGCCTTCCAGACTACCAATTCCAGTGTTGCATTTACTTAAGCCAGGGGTGGAGAGCCTGCAGCCTGGAGGCCACATGTGGCCCTCTAGGTCCTTAAGTTTTGCCCTTTGACTGAATCCAAACTTCACAGAACAAATCCATTGTTTTGATTGGCCTCAAGACCACAGGTTCCCCACTCCTTGCACTAAGCAGAACTGCTTAATTTTTATTTTCCTTCCATGTTTCCCATCAAGGATAACAGTCACTGAACTTTAAAGGAGAGGAGAACATGGTAAATTTCTATTCTTTAAGAGCACAAAATCCAAATATAACCAAAAAAAAGTAGGGTTCTTCTGTCACCTGTCTGACTTTGATGAAAAGCCCACCCATTGTTGCAGTCATCCCTAGTTCTTCTTCCACATATCCAAACAATTAACGATTCTTACCTATTCTTACTCTTCAATATCTCTTGTATCTGTTCTCTTCACTCACATAGCCACTACCCAATTTTATGCTTTTATCACTTACCTGGACAGTTTTCAATAGCCTCTTCATTAGATCTCCCTGCCACAAGTCTTTCTCCACATCAATCCATCCTCCATTCAGCTACTAAACTCACATTCCTGATGTACAGGTCTTACTATACCAAAGTTTCTGGCTTTCTATAAAGATCAAATATGATTTCTTCCATTATGTTTTATATTTACTCGTGTGCATGTTGTTTCCCCTGTTGGCATAAGCTATTTAAGAGTAGGAATGTTTCCTTTTTTTTTTTTGATAAATGGTTTATTTTTCGATTCTGAACTTCCACAAGAATTTAAATTCAAAATTTTCTCCCTATATCTCCTCACCCCCTCCTCCAGAACAGCATGCACTCCCTCCATCCCTTCTTCCAGTCTGTCCTCCCTTCTGTTACTCACCCTTCTTCTATCCCCCTTCCCTTCTATTTTTCTGTAGGGCAAAATAGATTTCTGTATTCCATTGCCTGTGTAGCTTAATTTCCAGTTGCATGCTAAAACAATTTTTAAAACTTAAAAACTTTGAGTTCCATATTCTCTCCCTTCCCCATCCATCTTCATTGAGAAAACAAGCAATTCAATATAGGTCATACATGTGTAACAATGCAAAGCACTTCCATAATATTTATGTTGTAAAAGACTAAAACATTTCCCTCTGTCCTATCTTGCCTTTCATTATTCATTCTCTTCCTTTATGTGTCCTCCCACAATAGTGTTTGCTTCTGATTATTCCTTTCCCCAATTTGCTGTCCCTTTTATTATCTTCTCTCTTCTATCCCCTTCCTTGCCTTCCTGGCAGGGTAAAATAGATTTCCATACCCACTTGATTGTGTTATTCCCTCCTTAAGCCAACTCCCATGAGAGTAAGGCTCAGTTATTTCTTTTCATCTTCCCCCTCTTCCTCTCCATTTTAAAAGCTCTTTCTTCCCTCTTATATATGAGATGATTTACTACATTCTACTTCTTCCTTTCTCCTACTCCTAGTACATTCCATTCCACAGTAAATTTTATTTTTTTAGATGTTCTCCCTTCATGTTCAACTCACCCTGTGCCCTCTGCCCTCTGTGTGTGTGTGTGTGTGTGTGTGTGTGTGTGTGTGTGTGTGTGTGTGTGTGTGTGTGTGTGTGTGTGTGTGTTGTTGTGTGTGTGTGTGTGTGTGTGTGTGTGTGTGTGTGTGTGTGTACACCCTCTCCCCTTATGCTGAAAAAGGTCTCATGACTTGCAAATACTATCTTTCCATGCAGGAATATAAACAGTTCAGCTTTGATGAGTTCCTTAAGGCTTCTCTTTCTTCTTTATCTTTTCATGTCTCTCTTCATTCTTGTATTTGAAAGTCAAATTTTTTATTCAGCTCTGGTCTTTTCAACAAGAATGTTTGGAAGTCCTCTATTTCACTGAATGACCACTTTTTCACTTGAAGTATTTATACTCAGTTTTGCTGGGTAAGTGATTCTTGGTTTTAATCCTATCTCCTTTAACCTCTACAATATCATATTCCAAGCCCTTCCATCCCTTACTGTAGAAGCTGCTAAATCCTATTTTATTCTGATTATAGTTCCATAATATTTGAATTGTTTCTTACTGACTGCTTGTAATATTTACTCCTTGACCTGGGAACTCTGGAATTTGGCTACAGTGTTCCTAGGAGTTTTCCTTTTGGGATCTCTTTCAGGAGGTGATTGGTAGATTCTTTCAATATTTATTTTGCCCTCTGGGTCTAGTATATCAGGGCAGTTTTCCTTGACAATTTCTTGAAAGATGATGTTTGGGCTCTTTTTTTGATCATGGTTTTCAGGTAGACCAGTAATTTCTAAATTGTCTCTCCTGAATCTATTTTCCAGGTCACTTGTTTTTCCAATGACATATTTCATATTATCTTTTATGTTTTCATTCTTTTGGTTTGGTTTTGTAATTTCTGGATTTCTCATAAAGTCATTAGCTTCCATCTACTTCATTCTAACTTTTAAAAAAGCTATTTTCTTCAGTGAGCTTTTGAACCTCCTTTTCCATTTGACTGATTCTGCTTTTTTAAAGCCTTCTCCTCATTGGCTTTTTGGACCTCTTTTGCCATTTGGGTTCGTCTATTTTTAAAGGTGTTATTTTCTTTACCTTTTTTTAGGGGGGGGTCTCCCTTAGCAAGCTGTTGACTCATTTTTCATTATTTTCTTTCATCACTCTTATTTTTCTTCCTCATTTTTCCTCCATCTCTCTTATTTGTTTTTCAAAATCCTTTTTGAGCTCTTCCATGACCTGAGATCATTGCATGTTTTTTTTAGAGGTTTTGGATATAGAAGCCTTGACTTTGATGTCTTCCTCTGATGGTATGATTTATTTCTTATTCAAAAGGATGGAAGAAAATATCTTTTCACCAAGAAAGTAACCTTCTGTAGTCTTATTTTTTTTCCCCTTTTGGGGGCATTTTTCCAGCCAGTTACTTGGTTTTTGAGTCCTTTGTCAAGTGGAGGGTGCACTCCAGGGAGCTGTAAGTTCTCAGTTCCTCCAAGGGGGCACAGTCAAGGGAGAGGAGTATACTCCTCTCCTGGCCTGCACTCTGATCTGTGAGCAACCACAAATACTCTTATCTGCCCAGGATCTGCAACCAGAATTCCCTCTCCACAGCCACCACCAGCTTCACCATGCCAGCATTCCTCCTCCCCCCAGGACTGCCACTCAGAACTGAGACCCGGATTGGCCTCTCAGTTTCCCCAGGGTCTTTAGGTGGAGGGCTCTAAAAGTGGATGCTTGCTGCTGCTGCCCTGGGGCTAGGTCTAGGGCCAGATTACACACATCTCTCACCCAAGTGAAAGAGCTTTTTCTCTGACCTTTGAAGCTCTCTTTGGCATTTGTTTGTTGAGAAATCTGGGAACCACAGCTGCCACCCATGATTCCACACCCTGAAGCCTGTTCCATTCCTGTCCATGCTGCGCAGCATGGCCAAGGTTGGGGTGCCCTCTACTCTGAGTGTGGTGTGATTAGACCTTCCCTGTTGGCCTTCCAGGCTGTCTTGGGCTGGAAATCTCTTTCACTCTGTCATTTTGTGGCTTCTGCTGTTCTATGATTTGTTTAGAGTAATTTTTTACAGGTATTTTATGGGCTATGGGGGGAGAGCTAGAGCAGGTCCATTAGTCTACTCCACCATCTTGGCTCTGCCCCCCTGAATGTTTTTTTAATGTCTTTTGTATTCTCAATACCTGGACACTGTGACTTCATTGGTTTAAAGAGCTTCTGGTAAGGAATTTCCTCTATCAGGGAAGGTGGAAATCTATAACTTACAGTCTTAGAGAGCTGCTTAGGTCACTGAATGGTTAAGTGTCTTGCTTGGGTTTACCCGGCCATTCTGTGTTAGGGGGATGGCACATAGTAAACATTTAATAAATGCTTATTTGAATGACTGATAATATGACAATTAAGTCATCCATTGGCCCTTGATGAACTCACCAGTTCCGTTTGAACTCTATCCCAGGTCACTGAAATACTTGTCATTGTGATGACTGTTCTGTTCCCAGTCCGTGAAAGAACATGAAGAAGTGCAGCATGACTAGAGAAGGACAATTTTCAAAAAAGTGAAGTCTGCAAATTTAGGGTCTAATGAGTTTTACTTGAAATCCTGGCAAAATTATAGTGGATATTATTAAAGGTATGGCTTCATCGAGAACAAATTATGGTAGACTAACCTCATTTTTGTTTTTTGAAAGAATTACTAGTTTTAATCAGGAAAATTCTCAAAATATAATTTGCCAACATTTTAGTGAAGTATTTGACAAAATTTTGCCTGCTGGTCTGTGATAATAAGATGGAGAGATTATAGATTAAAGAATAACACAGGTGTATTCAGATTGATTGAAAGAGTCATTAATGGTTGGATATCACTTTGGTAGAGTCATCTGGTAGTAACCAGGGATCTGTGCATGGATAAGGTAGAAAGCAATCAAAATAGTGAAGAATGAATGCCTTCAAGGTCATTTCATACATAGGAGGATTAGTTGAAAAAAAACCACATTTGGAACAATGGAGGAAAGACTTGAGGAAGAATTAAGTGGCATTTAAATAGATGACAATGAGAGCTACCCAGAAAAGTAGAGAGAGCTGCCTTGGGATGTAATGCTTTCACTGGAAGTTTTCAAGCAGAAGTTTAACGATTTCTCAGGGCTGCTATAGTAGAGATTTTTATTAAAGGACAGTTTGGACTAAAAGATCACTGTGGTCCCTTTCAATCTTAGGTTCTGTGAAATTTTGAATAAAGGTAACCAAATAACCAAACCTTATCAACCAACAACTGAAATTAGCACGAATCTGATGCAAGGATTTTTTCATTGTTCTTATTATTTTTGAAAAGGACAAAGAAAGATAACAAGTACTTTTAGTTGGCCATTATAGATCTTTTGAACTATGTACTTTTCCCTCTTTTTCTTTTCTAGGTAGATCTGAGGCAGAACAAATGAATAATATTAGAGAAAGCTTGAAAATGACAAGAGACTACATGGGGTAGGGATGGGAAATGGACCTGTCATTTCATTGGTTTAGGAAATTCCCTTTGAGGAAGCTCCTTCTGCCAATTGAGTGTAACACCTTAGCAACCTAAAATTTTGGCAGATTTGAATCCAGGTCTTCCTGAATTTGAGATCAGCTCCGTATCCATTAAGAAACTTGCCTCTCTAATGGGATAATGGGAATATTTGGTTTTCTAGAATTTTATGTATATTCACAATCCCATTTCTTCCATTTGCCAGATGGCAGAATTTTTTATTTTATAAATTATTCTATAAATATTACTTATTTATAAGCTCCTTAGGTCTAATTGGAACTTTACATGTGCTATCCTCACGTTTCTGACAAGCTCCTCATCTCAGGAACATTTCCTCTTACTGTATATCCACAGTTGCACACACTTAAACAGAACTTACTTTCCTGTCATTCTTTTTGTTTGTCAGTAATAGTGTCTTGATTTTTGTTTTGCTGGAAAAAATTCTCTGAGATATTCTTTAGAACCTTTCCTGTGCTAAAGCACCAGTGTTTTCTGTTACTGCCCTTTCAACCCTGGAGTATGTCACTCCAAATGATTACAACACTGCTTTCAAGTCTCCTGTCCTATAATTTCTCTTGTTAGCTACTTGGTTATTTTAATTAAATTTTATCAGGTTACAGTTATTTTATAATGAACTCTGTATTCTAACTATATTTCTTAGTTCTGAAGTGCTTTATCTTAATTCTTTATGCTTATTACTTGAAGAAGTAATTTCTTTCTGTGTCTGTCAGGACATTTCTATTCTTTAAGAGTGCCAGATTCAAATATAACCTTTTGTGGTCATCTCCTATGAAAGGCCTACCTATGTTGTTCCTTTCGTAGGACTAAGGCAGCTGGATAGTGCAATGAATAGAGCAGTGAACCTGGAGTCAGGAAGACCCGAGTTCAGATCTACTCTCAGAAACTTATTGAGTGACCCTGGGCAAGTGACTTAGCTTCTCTCTTCATCAGTTTCCTCGTCTCTAAAATAGTGATGATAATAATAATACCTGCCTCCTGCAGTTGTTGGGAGGATAAAATGATAGGTAATTGTAAAGTTCTTTATAAACCTTAAAGCTCTTTTTAAATTCTAGCTATTATTATTTTATAGCAAGTCAATAAATTTTTAAATAGGCCGGCTTAAACTTTCTTGTAGGACTCATGAAGTGTAAAAAACAAAAGGTTCTGCTTGGTTAAGTCTCTTTATCTAAAGGTAAAGATATGATCATTTTAGTATTTTTTCCTGAATATTCCCCTGTTCCTCGCTTTCTGACTCTTCCCTTTATTGGCAGTTTCCTTAGGGGCTGGACTTCAAATCTGTCCTAACCTCTTGTGCAACTTAGGCCTCACCAGCCTCAATCTTTACCCTCAGTGACTTCTGTGGGGGGAAAACCTGAACCCAGCTGGATGATAATATCTTTTTCCTTCACCTGGTGAAGACTCACTTGAAGGTACCGGGCCCTAGTTCCCTCTTTTCTTCTTGCAACGTGGCCCATTGCCACACTAGTCCTCAGCAGAGAATACTTCCCACTGTGCTGGAGTAAAGGGTTGAGTTCTTTGACAGTTTGTATCTAAACTAAAAATTTGTATTTAAAGTAATCCTTTGATAGTTTGATTGGTATGGGATTGAATAAGTAAATTAATTTGGGTAGCATTGTCATTTTTATCATATTGACTCAGACATCCCACAAACAATTAATATTGCTTTAGTTATTTAGATCTTCTTTGTGTAAAGAGAGATTTGTAATTGTATTCATGTGGCTAATGTTTTTTGCTAGGTACACTCTACAGAATCTTATACATTTTGCAGTTATTTTTTATTTTTATTGTTTTCAGACTTGCTTTCCAGAAGGTTCATTTTGTTTATAAGAATCCCATTGAAACACCTCTGGTACAGTGTAGCCTCAACAGGCAGTTACAGAACAATGCCTTCAGGCATAAAATGAAGTTGGAAATTTGGGGGAATAAAAACACGTCATTTTTATCATATGAGTTTGCATGGAATATAGAAATTCATTTTTAGAATAATCAGTTTTTACATAAAATCATCTGTTAGTTGTCAGTTTGAGGACTGATTGTGACACTATACACTTCAAAAGAAGTACACGTAGAGTCCTTTAGCCTTTCTGAAATAAGATGATACTATTTTGAAAGATTCCCTACCTATTTAGGAATAGATAACTTCCTAACATTGTATTCTATCAAAATGGCAGTATATCAAGTGAGGCTAATACTTAGTCTAATAATGGTTTATAAAGCATGCTTAATAACTATATTTACCATTTCTTCTTCCACTGTTGGTATCTTGTCAGTAAAGTCAAGCTCAAAAATTAATTTAGCTCAAAAATTAACTTAACTCCAGAGAAAATTATATGTCCAGAAGTACCTTCCTAAATGTTTAATGACTGCTAAACACTTGGTATTCAGATCTTTATTCAAAACCAAATGTAATTTTGGGAGAAAAATGTTAGTTATTTTTGAGAACATCTGCCGTTATTTTAATTGGAATTTCTCACTACCTCTTCCTGCTCAGTTTTATTGACATTTTATAAAAATGCTGATGACTTAGTGGATTTCCTTTATGTCCTACAATTTTCCTAAGGTTACTGTTTCATTAATTTTTTAGTTGACTCTAGGGTTTTTAGGTATACGATCATATCTTTCTTGGAGTCTTTGGATGTAGGAGCTTTGACTTTGTTGTCTTCTGTTTGTATTCTTTGGTCTTCCTTGTCACCAAAGTAAGATTCTATAGTCTGATTCTTTTTCCTGTTTTTGCTCCTTTTCCCAGCTATTTACTTGACTTTTGAGCTCTTTGATAAGGTAGTTCTCTGTTTTCAGTGGGGATGGGGGGATGTATTGTCAGCCGCTTGATCCCTCCACAGTCTTTGGGCCTAGAGCTCTAGAAACAGTCACTGCCCCTGCCCCTGCTGCTGCCATTATACCATCATATTATCTACAGAAAGTGACTTTTGTTTCTTATTTACCTATTTTTATTCCCTCAGTTTTCCTTTTGTCACATTAGCATAACATGAATAATATTACAATTTCTGGTATTATGGACAATAGGAATGGCAACAGTAGACATTCTTATTTCACCCCTAATTTCATTGGAGGATTCTAGTTTGTCCCTGTTACATATATAATGCTAATTCTTGGTTTTAGATATATACTATCTGTGATTTTAAGAAATTCCCACCAACTCCTCTGTTTCTTCTAGTGTTGTTTTTTCTTTTACCATTTTTTAAACAGAAATGGGTATTGTATTTTATCAGAAGATTTTTTTGTATCTATTGATAAAACCATGGGTTTTTTGTTATTAGGATGATAAGTTTATAGTTTTCCTAATATTAAACTAACACTAAATTTTTGGTATATATCCAATCTAATTACAGCGTATACAATCTTCATGATGTGTCTGGCCTTGTTGCTTAAATGTTATTTTAAAAATTATGGCTATTCTAAAGTTTTTTTTTCTTTTTTGACTGGCATATTAAGACAATATTTGTGTCATAAAAGGAACTTGGTAGGATACCTTCAGCTGTTTTTGCAAGTACTTTATGTAGTTTTAGAGTTAATTGTTCTTAGATTATTCATTACGGTTTGCTTGGGAATCTTTCTGATTTCTGGGGATTTTTCCTGTTTCATAAAACTTATCCCTTCCTTAGCCACCCCCAGATCCACATGTCAGTTTGCATTCTTCACATTATCTCTCCTGCTACCAGCAAATTACTAAGTGCCAGTTCACAAAAGCATACATGGAAAATGTTTAAAGGTTGAAATGTATTGTGGCTAGAAAGTGTCTCAATGGTAAATAAGCATTTATCATTTTTTTTTCTTCAAGAGCATCATCTTATGGAATTTACAGCATGAGTTTAAGAACTTGCCTCACACTTCAGTAAAATAACCTATCTGGTTTTTCTTTTTATCTGCAAAAAAATTATACCCATCTATTCAAACATGTCTTTTGTTTTTACTGTATTAACTTTTGTTTCCGATTATTTTATTTTCTTTTAGTTGCGTTCCCTCATCTTCCTGGTTCTGCTCCTTCGTGGCCTAGTCTTGTCGACACCACAAAGCAATGGGACTACTATGCCAGGAGAGAGAAAGATAGAGAGCGAGAGAGAGAACGAGATCGAGAGAGAGATCGTGACCGTGACAGAGAGAGAGAACGTACCAGAGAGAGGGAGAGAGAGCGCGATCACAGCCCAACGCCAAGTGTATTCAACAGGTTTGTTGAGTGTACCCTAATTTATTCCTAATGTTAGACATGCATCAGAGTTTAAGTCCAAATAGGCAGCTGTAAGTTATTGAGAGAGAGTGAAAATTCCCAATGGAAAATTTTAAAACATGCATTAAAAATTACTTACAAAAGGTTTTTAGGACAATCAGATTATTATACTGACTGTTCAAGAAGTATAAGAGAAATGCCTCTTTACCCAAAAATAGTGTTCATAGTGTTATCTTTCTAAAAGGAAAAAGAATAACATTGGAAATATTAAGTAATGTTTACTTTTGGGACCTAGAAGACTAATGTAACATCAAGTAGCCATCTCCTTTATTTGTTCAAGCATTTACTAAGTACCTAGTACTTATTAAATACCTATTATTAAATACCAATCTACATATTGAAGTTATACAGACAAAACTAGAACAGTCACTGCTTTCAAGGAACTCACATCCTCATGGAGATGGGGGCTGGAAATAATGTATATGCAGGTGAATATTTACAAAATGTATTTCAAGGGGGAGAACTTTAGAGACCTCCAGAATCAGTTCCTATTTTTTGTGAGGGCACCACTATCCTCCCTATTATCTAGCTTCATAGTCTTCCAGTATCATCCTTGATAACTTTGTCCATCATCTATAATCATCAGTGTCAGGTGTTATCAGTTCTCAGAAGATCTCTCGTATCCATCCTGTTTTCTCCACATATGTCTTCTGCCATGGTTTAGGACCTCTTCATTGCCGTCACCGGACTACTGTAAGAGCCCACTAATTGTTGCTGTTGCTTTCACAGTGTATTTTTTTCTCTAATTTGCCATTTACAAAATTGCCAAAATAATCTTTCAGGGCACAGGTCTGACTATACAGTTCCTCAAAATGCTCAAAATCATGAGTTTTGATGGCCTGCAGGATAAAATATAAATAGCTTCACCACTCATTTAAGGCCACTACACTCCAACTCCCATTTATTCTTATACTTTTTATAATACTGAAATCCTCGTTAGAAACTTTACATCCCACCAAACCACTGCTAGCCATTTTCTGAACTCAGTCCATCCCCTGCTTATGTGCATCTGTATCTGTTTCCCATGCCTTGAATTTCCTCCCTTTTCATAATCCTCATCTTTAAAGCCTTGATTTAAGCAGCGGTAGTATACAAGGTATAGCATCATCAGTAACAGTTCTTTTTAGAAGTGGAATAAGTTATAATATCAATCAGGTGTGTTTACAATGAATTTTATTGATATCTTTTATTTCTGTATCACCTAAGTATCTTCCTGTATCCTTAACCCTTCCCTTTCCTAGAGAGTCATATGATATAACAAAATCTCTGAGAAAAAACAACCAGAATAATTAATCAGTACCTCAAAAAACTTGGAAAATATATGCAATATTCCTTATTTACAGACCTTATTTACTTATTTACTTACCTTATGTAAGGGAGTAGAGGGTGGTATCTTTTCATATCTCTTCCTAGTGACCATGCTTGTTCTTTATAATTTTGTAATATTCACTGTCAGTTATTTTGTTGTAATGGTTCTTTTCATTTACATTGTTGTTGTGTATATTATTTTCTTGGCTCTGTTTGTTTTACTCTGCATTAATTTTATGTATCTTCCTATGCTTCTCTGTAGTCATCATTTCTTATTGCCCAATATTATTCCATTACATTCCCATTCTACAGTTTGTTTAGCCATTCCCTAATCAGTGGGTATCTATTTTACTTCTAATTCTTTGTTACTACAAAAAATGTGGCTGTAAATGTTTTAGTCTGTATGGAGACTTTTTTATCATTAACCCCCTTGTTCTTCATTTCTAGTATTGGAATCTCTGAAACAAAGGGTCTAGATATTTTAGTAGCTTAATTTGCATAATTCCAAATTCCTTTCCCAAATGATGATTCTGCTCTGAGACACTTCTTCAAGAGGGTTGTGAAATATTTTCTGGTAGGTGCATAGCAAGTTTGTCTAACATCCCAGGTAAGAGAATAAAATAGAAATAGAAATATTTACATTTTTGTGAATCGGAAAATTTGTTGGCCTTACCTATTTTTTCTATGGGAAATCTGAAACAGAATATTTGTCCTCTTTTTTTATAAGAACTACTTGTCCATGTGTTACTTAGAAACAATGAGAGATGCTCAGGGATAGCAATTTTGAGGGACTGTCCATTTTTTGTTTGTAGTTTTGTTGAAATAATTTTATTTTAGAGTTTTTTAAATTTGTTTTTAACATTCTTAAACTTTGGGTTCCAAATTCCCTCCCTCCTTTCTTTCCCCTCTCCCAACCACTGAGAAGGCAGGCAATATAGTATCAGTTATACATGAAATATATATGTCTATATGTACAAATAAAATATTTCTATATTAGCCAAACCCACTCCCCCAAAAAGGTGAGAAAATTATACTTCAGTTTGCACTCAGAGTTCATTGGTTTTCTCTCTCTTTGAAGGTAGATGACATTTTTTTTATCATGAGTCCTTTGGAATTGTCTTGGATCATTGTATTGATCAGTGTAGCCAAGTCTTTCATAGTTGATCATCATTATGAAATTACTGGTACTGTATGCACAGTGAGCTCTCAGTTCTCCTCGCTTCACTTTTCCTGAGTTCATATAGGTCTTGCCATGTTTTTTTCTGAAACCACACTCATTTCTTGCAGCACAATGGTATGCCATCATAATCACACATCACTTGTTTAGCCATTCCCTGATGAACATCCCCTTGATTTCCAGTTCATTGCTATAAACATTTTTGTACATAGTGGTCTTTTTCCTTTTTCTTTGATCTCTTTAGGATACAGACATAGTGGTGGTATTGCTGGGTCAAAGGGTGTGCAGTTTTATAGCACTTTGGGCCTAATTCCAAATTGATCTCCAGAGTGGTTGGACAAGTTCCCTACTCCACCAACAGTCCATTTGTGTTGCTACTTTTCCCTCATCCCCTACTGCATTTGTCATTTCTGTTAGGTATGGGAGTTGTTTAAATTGAGATTTATTTTTGCATTGTCTGAGATCATGATTGCTACCCCTGCCTTTTTTTTTGGTTCTGCTGAAGCATATTAGATTCTACTCCAACCCTTTATTTTAACTCTTTCTGTTTCAAGTGTGTTTCTTGCAAACAACATATTGTTGGATCCTGACTTCTAATCCATTCTGCGATTTCCATTTTATGATTGAGTTTATGGCATTCACATTCTATATTTATTACTGTATTTCCCTCCATCCCTTTTTCTTCAGTTTTTTATGCTTTCTTTTTATCCTATCCCTCCTCAAAAATCTGTTTTGCTTGTACCCACTGCCTCCCTTAGTCTTTCCTCCTTTTTAACATACATTTACACCCCCACACACACTTTATTCCCAACCCTTCCTGTTTTCCTATTTAATGTTACATTTCTGTATCCAGCACCTGTATTTTTCCCTCTTTGAACCAATTCCAGTAAGAGTGAGGTAGGTGCAAGCATTGTTTGCCACCCCCACCTCCCATTTTCCCCTCCATTGTAAAAGCTCTTTCTTGTGCCCTTCTTTTATGTTTCCCTTCTCCCAGTGCATTCTTCTCTTACCCTTTCATTTTTTTTATCATTCTAACATAATTGACTCACATCCATGCCCTATATCTATGTAAATTCCTTTTAACTGTCCTAATAATAAAAGAGTTCTTAGGAGTTTCATAGAAATTTAAAGAATTTAACTTTGAGACCCTTATGATTACTCTTTCATGTTTACCTTTTTATGCTTCTTTTTAATCTTAGTTTGAATGTCATATCTTCTATTTAGCTCTTGTCTTTTCATCAGGGATGCTTAAAAGTCTTCCATTTCATTAAATATCCATTTTTTCCCCCAGAAGGATTATACTCATTTTTGCTAGGTAGGTTACTTTTGGTTGTAATCCTAGTTCCTTTGCCTTCTCTAAGTCTTGTGCTTCTTTAAAGGATACTGCTAAATCTTGCGTTAGCCTGACTGTGGTTCCATTGTATTTGAATTTTTTCTTTCTGGCTACTTGCAATAGTTTCTCCTTGACCTGAGAGCATTGGAATTTGGCTGGGGGAGTTTTCATTTTGGAATCTCTTTCTGGAGGTAATCAGTAGATTCTTTCGTGGACCTAAGGTATCAGATTAGTTTTCCTTGATAATTTCTTGAAATATAATGTTTAGGCCCTTTCTTTGATCGTGACCCTCAGGTAGTCCAATAATTCTTAATTACATCTTTTTGATCTACTTTTCAGGACTGTTGCTTTTCCAGTGAGATAGTTCACATTTTCTCCTATTTATTTTTTATCCTTTTGACTTGGTTTTATTGTTTCTTGATGTTTCATGGAGTCATTATCTTCATTTTACCCAATTTTGATTTTTAAGGAATCATTTTCTTTACTCTTATTTAGTACTTCTTTTTCTCCATTTGAACAGTTCTGTTTTTTTAAGTTCTTTTCTTCAGTGCAATTTTGTGCATTAGACCAATTTTGTTTTTTAAGATGTCCTTCAGTATTATTTTTGTGCCTCTTTTACCAAGCTGTTAATGTTATTTTCATAATTTTCTTGCAGCACTCTCATTTCTTTTCTTTACCTTCTCCTGTCTCTTGAGTTCTTCCAGGAATTCTTCTTGGGCTTGAGTCCAGTTAACATTTTTCTTTAAGGCTTTGGTTGTTGCTGTCACATTGCTTTCCTCTAAGTGTGTGTCTTGGTTTTCTCTGCCATGTTAGTAACCTTTTGTGGTGAAGTTCTTTTTTTGTTATTTGCTCATTTTTCAAGTCTATTTCTTGACTTTTCTCTGCCACTTCAAAATTTGATTTCAGACATTTGAAAGTTGTTTGGGAGGAAATACTAAGAGAATTCAGCTAAGCTTCCTCTAATCTACCATCTCTCATTTTATTTTAAAGATAATATATGCTAGCAGAATACGAAATAAAATTATAAACTTAAAACAATTTATGAATGTGAAAGTAAAATTTGTATTAAATGTATCAGTGTAACATATTGCCATACATTTTCTTTGTGAAGCAGATCAAGGAACAGAACAATTTATTACATTGCTTACCAGAAACACTTAGTACCTATGCTAATAGCTAAATTAAATACGTATGTATTCATTCCTGTTATGCTACCCTCGGTCAGTTTTTTTACATTCATCTTTTCATCCTGGTCATGATGTCTAAGCTTTTATTTTTTTTTCCTTTTGTAAAGTAACTTGATGTAAGGAATACAATTTAGGTTATTTTTGTATTTCTATAACTTTGAAATAACTCCTCTTTTGTTTTTTTATTATTGAATTAACTAGTTAACTAGCATTTTGAAGCTGGTTAACCAAGTAGTTGCTCAAAGTTCTTTCCAGTTTTAGGATTTTATAGTTTTATTATTCTATAGTAAAGTCTTATAGGGCAATTTAAATTCCCATTTGCCTTCTTGAGGATTTAGACAGAAGATACACAGTATGTTTCTTCTCTGTGCAGGTGCATATGTACCTACAATACCCTTGGGCACATGATGACTAATTTTGATATACTGCCTGAAAGCCCACAATTATTCTCTTGTGCATGCTGTATTCAGAAAAAAGTGTTAGAAGGATTCCAGTATTTAAGTGATTCCAAGAAATATTTCCAAGTTCATGCTTAGATTATACAACTAAAAGAAAGATTCATATTAGAGTATTTTTACTTTTTTTCATGGCTATTATTGATCATGATAAATATAAACGTCTGGCACATAATAGTTGCTTAATTATAAATTTATTATGATCCACTTTGGGCATGGAAATTACAGAGTAGTAGTGGAATTGTACTTTCTGTTGCTTCTACTCAAATTTAACCTCATTAGTCCACCACTGTCTCCTCCCTTGTACCACAGACTATGTAGTTCTAGCTTGTCTCCTTTCCAAAGAAAGAAGGGAAGGTAACCTGGACAGGTTCAGCCTAGCCTCCGACCTGTGACCTTAGCCCCAGCATTGAGCTTCTCTGTACCTCAGCTTCCCTAAGTATGAAATGGGAGAAAAAAAGGTGATCCAGTTCTAATCATAAATGCCCTGGTCTTTGTTAGAAAATTTCCATCTCATTGGAAGATTGAAACCTAATTTGTTAATATAAGTGATTTATTTTCCTTTCTGTAAGTTTATATATACAGCATGTAGCACAATGTCTGGCATATATAGTAGATACTTAAGGTATATTTGTTGATTAAATATATGCATATATTTTTGATGTGTTTTATGTTGCTTATAATCACCAAACAGGTAAATGGACATTTTGGTGAAGTTCAATATTTGTGTTTCTAAGAGGATCATTACTTAAATCAAACTCTGATTCAGTCATAATTCCTATTAAATTACTAAATTAGGAATAAACCTACTGTATCTGAAATGTATGTTCATAAGAAAAAAATCAATGTAACAATAAGCAGAAATCAACTCTTTTTCCATGGAGTTACACTTTTTCAGTGTGTAAGAATAATGTAAATATTTGCAGAATTTTGACCTTGCATTGGTGAGATAAAGGACTTTAAAAAGAAATCTTAAATGCTATTTAATTTTCAGTAAAAAAAACATGTGTTAGTAAGTTTAACCTTTAGGTTCCTGAGGTGTCGTTCTACCAGTCAAGTGCTTACTTACCTTTATTATTTAAGACTTTAGGGCATAATAAAAAAAATGTTTAAAGCCACAGAGAGAGAAATATAGGAGTATTATATGGCTCTGAATTGTCTCCAGCTATATATAAAAAACATACTTTAAAGATCCAAATGAAGTATAAGAAAATGCAATTCTTTCTGAAAACAGACATTATATTGATAGAGCATATAGTGTGTGTGTTGTATTACAAATTACAGGGTCGGTGTTTTAAGAAGTCCAGACCATTGTAACATCTGTTTTTCAGGCAGCTAAATTGAGGGCCAGAAAGAAGACTGGTCATTCTAGGGTGCTTGAAATGAGGTATAATGACTTCCAGGCCCAGAGAAACCTCTGTGTGGTTGCCAGAGTTATCAGTAAAAGGGGTGGGAGAAGAGGCCTTGGGTTTTGTGTGTGGGACTAAATTATCTACCATCTGCAGTAAAGCTGCTGCCATATGGCTACATTTACAAACTAAAGGACCTTATGCTAACAGAAGTTGGTTTTAGGGTAAGAGGGAGGTTTAAAAATGACAAATCATGAAGTAATTGGAATGTGTTTAAAAAGAGAAAAAAGTTTTCCAGTTTAAATCATTAAAAAGAGAACTTTTTCTTTAAAAGAAAGTTTACTAGTATCATGTGTTTGCTACTTGTGAATGATACTGTTTTATTTTGAAGATTTGATCATAATTTTCAAAATCTTGCTTTTTTTACCAATCCAAACATCCCCCACCCACCATGCTTCTCACAGAAAGTAAATTAGGTGAGATCTTTTGGTATCGAAATTTAACGCTACTGGCAGTAAAATTACCACTGTTATTACTATTGCCTCCTTTTAAAGAGATTAGTATTATTCTGACTTTATCATTCTCACCTTTCCCTTTCTCCCAACATCTTTCCTTCTTCTACCAATGTTTTACCAACTCAGTCACATTGATTACTGTTGAGATGTTGTCAGGGAAGCAAAGGAGTATGAGAGACAGAGATGTATGGGAAGAGAAGCACAAGGAATATGGAAGCAACGTAATTGATTTTTCCGTGGGTCCTTTTGACCCTTTGTTGGATTTTCAGCCAGTGCTGTAGAAGTTTAACCTGAGAATTCTGATTTTCAGGATATTTTAATTTAGGTGAAATTGGTATCCCAGAGTTTGACTGCTCTCACATTTGGACTTCTGCAGAGTCCATGGCCAGATAATAAGACTTTGTTGAATATTCTACTAACATTCAAACAAAAGAAACATATTTGTCTTAATTTATCAGTATTTAATTTATTTTAATTTTTACATTTTATTTTATCAGTATATCATTAATATTTAGCATTGATTATTTCCAAGTTAATATTTTCATCTTCATTTACCTAAGGCCTAGGTTACTAGTTTACCAGAAGTCCATTTTTCTTCTAGGCTCCCTTCCTCTTCTCCCCTCATGAAGCCACAATGTTTTTGATGACCTGTTTTAAACTTTTCTAAATTGCAGCTTCCTGTCATGATATGGAAAAAGTAAATAGTTTGTTTTTTTTAATTCGATTGGTTAGAAAAGATGTTTTAATTAAAAGTTTTGTTAATTTTGTGAGATATAAGGTAAACATCATAACTTGATGTCTGTGCATCATTTCTTTTATGAACTGCTTAAAAGTACATACTCTGAAATATAACACAGTGTAGTTTGAAAACCTCTATCCATCATGTATGATTTGTTCAGTTTTTGCCCTGCAGCTTTTTTCTTCACTGTGTGGTATAATTCTGGTTTTGAAACTTCAGCAAGTCAGCTGCCATTCTTTATCTCAGATTCCTTACCTATAGAATGAAGGGGTTGTACTACATGATATCAGAAGTTATTTCTAGTTCTAATTCTGTGATCTTATGAACTTTTTTTTTTTTACCATGTGTTTCAGATGGTGAAATAAATATTAAGGCATTTAATTTAAATACCGGATAGGCTAAAAATAATTAACAAATCTTATTCGTTGGAAAATCAACATTAGTATATATGTTGTAGGATCACATGTTTAGAGCTTGAAGAACCATTAGAGGTCCTCTAAGTCAAACCATGTTTTACAGATGAGGAAACTGCAATCCAGAGAGATAACTTGACTTTAAGGTTACATATGTATAGGGTTGAGTTTGCAATGGCTAGTTATGAAGACAAATTATTATTTCCATAAGTTTTGGCAGATGGTGTTTTTGAGACTGTTTGCTTCTGAATTAATAGAAGAAATGTTCAGATATAAGCTGAAACCAAGTATTCTGGTTTACACATTAGGTTTTGTCCTCTGCTATGACTATTTCTCATCTGTTTCCCCCTTAAGCAAGTGGAATTGCTACTAAGGTTGAGTGTCCTTCAGAATTGAAGTTTTACGCTTAGACTTGTGCTGATAACACAAAGCAGTATGAAGAAAAGGGCCCATCATAATTAGAGAAAAGAATATAACTTTTTCCAAATCAGGATAAAAAAAGAGTAGTACATTTGCAGGTTCTGTTTTGTGACTTCTGGATTGTACAGATTTCTAATCAAAGTTCTTTGCCATTTCGAGTCACTCTTCTGGCTTTATGAATAATAAATCATAAGGAAGATTGCTTTTCCTTGTATCTAATTTTGTTAGGCACATATATGCATAGTATACATATATATATATAAAATTTTTTCCATGAATAGGTAGGTATTATTTTTGCATGTGAAGAAAATAACTAGAGAAAAACTATTGTTTCTTTAGGTATCAGAAATAATTGTGGAACTCTAGAGGCTAGCAAGTCATTCTACTTGCAGAATACTGCTAGGTTATTAGGCTGTCTAAAATACATGTTATTATATTCAAGGAAATAGAGCCCCATCTCTTCATTCAGATAAATTCAACTCACCCACATCGTCACTTTACTACATTGACCCTTAGAAACATGTAGGTCAAGAGCTCATAGGGGCAGCTAAGTGATGCCCTGGGAGCAGGAGGGCCCAAGTTAAAATCTGACCTCAGATACTTACTAGCTGTGTGATTTGAGCAGGTCACTTAACCCCAATTGCCCTGCCTCCCCCCCCCCCCCCAATAAATAAACAAACAAATTAATAAAAACGCGCTTGCTGTTTTAACATCGGACTTCTGCTGTACCCTATTTCTCCAGTATATTCACGTATATTTGGGGATGAAACCAGCAGGCATCAGGCCCACTTATTGCTTGATTGGTAATACTTGCTTATAAGAAGTATGTAATGACAACTGTGTATTGTTTATTATACCTGCCCTTACTTATGTCTCATAGTTTCCCAGCTAACTGTCTTCACTTCAATCCCAGTGATGAAGAACGATACAGGTACAGAGAATATACAGAAAGAGGCTATGAGCGTCATAGAGCAAGTCGAGAAAAAGAAGAGCGACACAGAGAAAGAAGACACAGAGAAAAAGAGGAGACAAGACACAAGTCATCTAGAAGGTCTGTGCTTTAATTTAAAAAATAAATATGAAACTAGTAGATATCCACTTCACTTGAAATGTTAGAAAAATCATATAAACACTTCCAGATAATCAGTAGTAAACATGTTGCTGTCTAAATCATTTAAGAACCTGTTGAAACAAAAAACTTATTCATAGTCATTAGATAGTGTATTATGAAATGAGGGATATAACAGAATGTGTTTTGGAAAATTAGAAGTGTGGTGGCGTGTATATTGTTTTTAAAGAGAGTTAACATAAGCAACTGTGTAAGCAAAGCAACCCAACATGTTTTCTCTTTTTTAAAAAGCATATAAGCATAATATGAATTAAAGAGATTTGATTCTGGGGTTACCTGTGGTAAAAATGAACATGGCTAAAGGTCACCTAGAAAAATTATCTCTTCAAAATGATGATCTCAGTGTTTTGTTTTTCCTTCATTCCCAAAGCACACAGAAATGCTAAGATTTCATACAAGGAAATCTGATTTCAAAACTCATCTGATTCCAGTGTAAAAAATATTAACACCACTCAGTGTACATACAGTAGCTCTGAACTTTTTTTCCTTTCTTCTTTAGTAATAGCAGACGACGCCATGAAAGTGAAGAAGGGGACAGTCACAGGAGACACAAACACAAAAAATCGAAAAGGAGCAAAGAAGGAAAAGAAGCTGGCAGTGAACCTGCCCCTGAGCAGGAGAGCACTGAGGCTACCCCTGCTGAATAGGCCTGTAGTGCTTGCATTAATGCCACAAACTGGCTGCTTTAAATCTTATTATTTTTCTGGATAATGTTTAAGAAATTTCTGCTTAATCTTGTTCTGTTAGTATAAAGAGAAAAGGTTAATTTTTTTTCCCAAAATAAAGTGAATTTCTCACGTCAAGTTTAGATTTGCTTGCATTTGTTATTATTTTGTGATATTTGAGAAATCAAAGCATAGAAATCACTGAGAGGAGTATTGTGGACAGAACACTAAACAAATTTAAAGAGGCTGTTCCTTTCAAGCTAGAGACCAAGGTGACTATCACTGTTAATATAGATACCACAATGGAAGGCTCTTTCCTGAGTCGTAGTTTTCATGAGCTAATCAGTGGCCCGTCACATGCCCTGCAAGAGTATCAAAGGCATACTTGTTATTTGCAAGTAAGTTTTTTCTCCCGTATGAGAATGGAGCCATCTTTATTGACATGATATGGCATTCTTTTTGACGTAACTCCAACAGTAAATTGTTGGTAAAATCTGGGAATATAAACAAATGGTAGAATGTTCAATGTTTCCTTGTATTTCCAAATCAGGAAAATCTATTTTTAAGACAGTCTGGTAATTTTGTTGGAAATAACTTTTTACATAATTCCTAGCAGGCACATACGCAGTAGTAACTTGTTACTTTGGCACAAGTTTGGACCTCCTCATGGCCATCCAGAAGAGCCAGAATTAAATTGGTTTTCTGTTATCAGTCACCTTTGGTGATTTTTCCAAGGCCTCTTGGCCTACCCAAATCTGCAGTTTTTCATTGTTGCTACTGCCTATCTTGTGAATAAAAATAACTTTCATTTTCTAGTAAATTAAATTGATCATTTATAAAAACTTTAAAAAGGCAAACTCACAATTCTCTGTATTTATGGGTTAATCCTAAAGTTAACATTGGTAGTTTAACAGAACATGGCATTACAAAGAATGAATTACAGTTTATTTTTAATTATAGCAAATAAGTTCAATTCATTGTCATATAAATAAGACAAAATAAATTTGAAAAAATATTTGCTGCCTTAGCAGATCATGAAAGGAAAACCTTGCTATGATGTGCTCTTCAGCTATTTGAGGTTGAAATCATAAATTGAATCATCAAATTACTTTTGTGGTGTTTTACAAATGCCAATTCTTTTTCCTTGTTGATTTCTTAATCAAATTGCATATAAATTTGAATATAATAATAAGGGGCACACACGTAGTTCCAGCTAAAGGGTTTTTATTATATAGAAAAATATAAACTTAGAGACATGAATTAATGAGTCTTTCACTTTGATGAAAAACTACTAATAGTTTTCAGGTTTTTCGAGAAGCATTTTTCTTGAGACTCTACTTTTCCTGACATGCAAGTTTACATTTTTCTTAATATATCCTTTAAAAAGTAAAGTTGAAAAAAAAAAGTCAAAATCACATGTCAAATTTTAAATAGCTTGTTTGTATTCTTTTTTCCACCTTCACATCACTTCTTCTATAAAAATGTTCCAGGCCAAGAGACAATAGTGAGGGTAATTCTTCCTTTCAGTTCTTTCAGCATCCTTGCCAAACAAGCATGCATCATTCCTGATGTACTTCTACCATTGACAGCAAGAAGAATATCACCACATCTAGATATATAGAGACACAATATGTTCATCCACAGAGTTATTTTAAGATTTATTTTACTCATTTTAGTTTTCTCTTATATCAGTCAACAGTTTCATATCATCATCTTATTTTCTCATTAAGTTTATTTGACAGTCTCAAGCTTTCTCCATACTTTCTGTACTTAAAGCATTGTAAAAAAATCAAAAACAAAAAAACCACTGGAGCCAAAAGTTATATAATTTATCAAAAAGGATGGTTATACCCTTACTTTTCTATTCAAATGTATTTCTCTTTATCACTTAAGTTCACCTATGGTGGAAAAAAAGTCATTTACTGATTAACACACAAACCTGAAAATTAACAATTGTTTTTTTTTCATGTAGTACAGCACAAAGTATACTCCCCTCCCCCAATCCTTAATATAGTAAACCTGTGTATTTACAAAGAAATAGAGGGGAATTTCTGCCAGAAGAGAACTCCCTTCAATTACCCATTCAACCTTACCTAATTCTTCCATCATTATATGCTGGTGTTCCTTCAACAATAGATTTAATAAAAAAGGGTTTGTTCCCGCTGTATTCTTCATAACCTCCAACAATGCTGAAGCCTAGACTTCCAGCTGTATTCCTTCGTAATATTATATCTTTGCAGCTGTACAAATACCTGAAATAGCAATATGATTAATGTATACACAGAAAGTTGAGCTTAATTACTGATGACTCAAGTCATCTTTCTGTTCCTCATATTCTTTAGATTAGTAATTGCAGGGGTTCACTCAAAAGACAAACCATTTTAGCTTACTAATGAACTTTACTATCTTGCTTTCTCTAAATCATCTCAAGTTTTGTATGATAGAGCATTATAGAAAGCTAACGGTGATAAACACCAATTAGTCTATGCCAGTAGATTGGTGACAGACAGCAGTTAACTATGTCAAGTGTGTGTGGAAAAGTGTGGAATAAGATTCTGGTTATTCTTCTATTGTTAGGGATAATTATTTGTTAAATAAGGCTGAAATAAAAATAGTACCTTGCAAACAAGTTGAATTGTCTCAAAATAACATGTAAATGCATCTCTGTGTTTATATAAGGTTATATACCTAAGACAGGTATAAGGATTCATATAAATCAGGATTTTATGTATATAGAAATAATTCATCTGCAAAATATAAACTGAAAATGACTTCACAACAAAAAGGATAGAGCAAGGAAGGGCCAAGAATCTGAACTTAGTAACGTTTTGTGTTAAAATAGGAAATTGGATAAGGAATGTCTCCATTTAATTTAGTGAATATTAATAACCCACAATGTGTTGGTCACTTAAATGACAAAGAAAGAAATGATGAATCCCTTCTCAGTCTGCAAACTGTCGTACGTAGGTAAATATATATACCAGATAATTTAAGGAATGATGACTGTGATAACACTTAAAATGAGCTTGAAAGTAAGGTAAATATTCTGAAGGGCAGAGCAGAAGACATATATTTCAGGTGCTAAATATAGCTAAGATAAGTCTTAAAAGGTATAGGTGGCAGCTAGATTGGGAAGGACTTCATCTGTCAGACTGAGGCGTTTATCTAGTCGCTGACAGTTTTTGAGCATGGTTCCATAGAAGATGAATTTGGCAGGTGTGTGGAGGGTCAGGTAGAGAGGGAAGAAATTGTAAGAAGGGATATCAGTTTTATTGCATGAGTCAAGGCATAAGAAAAAGACCTGAACTTGAGAATCCCATAAATGGAGAAGAGGATACATAGATGAAAAGTTAAGATGCAATCGACAAGATTGAAATGGCCTTGAGGAATGACAAGTTGAAAAAACCTGGCTGAGTGGGAAAATGGTGTTACTACTCCGAACAGAAATAAGGAACTTTGGAGGATGGTAAATTTGGTGATTACAGGAAGAGATAGGTTTTGGGGTTTTTTTTTCCCCATTTGGAGCATGTTCAGGCAGTTGATAAAATGAAACTGGAATTCAGAAAAGAGGACTGGATATATAGATTTTGGAGTCATCCACATACTCTCCTACAAGGATCCAAAAGACTTGATCACAGACAAAAAGAAAGAAGTGACCTAGATCAGAGCCTTGGAGTAAATCCCTACCTAATAGATGAGATCAGCCAGAGAAGGTATGGTCAGAAAGGTAGGAGAATCAGCCAAGAGCTTAAAAACTAAGGTGATTGGGAGTTTGTCACCATCAGCATAGATGTTAGGTAGATGAGGGCTAGGAAAAGACCATGCTTTAGCAGTTAGGGTGACTGGTAAGGGGACAGTTTCAGACAAATGATGGGATCGGAATTCAAATGGAAATCAGTGAGAAAATGAAGGAAGTTAGTCCTTTTCCTGGGAGTTAAGTTGTGAAAAGAACTGGGGAACCATTATCCAATCTCCTCCTATAGTATGGATGATTCTGTCTCTACAAAGCATTTCCCGCCATCCCCATCCCCCTACCCTCCAGACCACTTCTAGTGTAGGCCCTCACCACTTCTGAACTCAACTGGGGAAATGACCTTCTAATTGTTCCCTTTGATTCAAGTCTTTTCCCCCTCTCCAATCAATCCTCCATACAGCTGCCTAAGTAATCTTTCTAAGGCATAGATCTTCATTTCCTAGAGTATAAAGCAGCTTGAGAGTATAGCAGGGTCAAATGAAGGTTTTTGAAGGATGGAGGAGACATTTCATCTTAATACCCACTGGCTTCTAGAGCAACATGTTCCTGTTAACAGACTAAATACAGAAATTGTTGCTCTTAAGAAAGTCTACATACTGGCAGCTAATCTTACTGTGCTAAAATGCCTTATCAGGGCAGAAAGTCTGTTGGAATTAGCATATCATCATAAATTTTACAATATTGGTAAGATTCGTATATTAATTACCACTGCTGTTCACTGCTTTTTCAATTCAATCTGTACTTAGGAGATTGCCAATTTTGTTTTTTTTTTCAAAATATGTAATCCAGTCACTCAGCAAAAACAGGGCAGCTTAAAAGCATGAATTTCAGTGAACAAGAATCCATATCCTATTTTTGATGTAAAATAATATTCTTTTGCTTTATTTCACAGCAGGACTTTATGGCAGTGGTAGGTTCATCCCAGAGGAACTACAAATATTCACCTGCTGGTAGGATGTTAGATACCATGTTTACACAACAGTTCACTGGCTGCTAATGTTAAAAACAGACAATTTGGGGATTTCTCCAGAACCAAAGAATATTACTTTCCCATCTGGGTGGTTGTACACCAAATTACTTTGGAGGAGGAGTTGGAGAATTTGGTCAATACTTAACCAAGGTCACGGTCAACCATCAGTCTTAGCTAAGTGTTAATGTATTATTTTTTAAACTGGTTTGTATATGAACTAGTATTTCGATATTTGCTTTCATAATACTAGTCTTGTCATTTAGTATCTCCCAAGTCCTACGCCAGTTTTGGCATGTGCCAAATACTTGGCTTAATAGGGTTAGTGGCTGAAAATACAAATACAGAAGAAAAAAAATTTAATAACACTTTAAAAAAAAACCCTTTTTTCCTTTTTTTTTTTTGGTTGTTGTTCTTGTTGCTACCTACCATATACCAGAAATTCAAGTCTTGTAAAATTAAGTTTCCATGACCCATTTTGATATAGGAGACAAAATGGTTCCTAGCTAGAGAATGGGATCCAAGATTTAGAACTGTAAGAGACCTTGATGGAACCTTCTGATTTTACAGATGAAGAAACTGAATCCCAAAGAGGTAAGTGACATCACATAGCAAATCTAAAGAGCTGGGATTTGAAACAGCTTTGCACACTTTAAAGCAATAGGTAAATATCAACTACTATTATTTTAAAAAAATATAACAAAAATCAATTCACTGTGCTGGCTCATCAGATGAATCAAAAATATTTTTTTTTTCCTGAATATTTTCATTGATGTTAGGTGTAAGTCTGGCATTTGAATTGATGTCTTCATGTTGCAGCAATTAAATCTGCGCAATCTTAAGGATCTTAATCCTCATATACAAACTACTGTTCTTTAAATATTTAAATCAAGATTGCACTCTAGAAATTTTAAAAAGGGACTTTATAGCAGTTCTTTTAGGTAGGTCAGTGCTGTGGTCTGCAAAAAATGCATTATTAATGAAGAGCCTATCTGTTCATTGTTAATTGTATAGTTTTCATCTTCCCACTAACTTAGGTGTATTCATTTCTGGGGTACAATCTTATAATTTATATATTGCACATCAACTGAACCTGCCATTAATTCCCTACTACACTTAGTTATCTTTTGAAATTTGATTCCCTATTGTAAACAAGTACAAAGTTCAGCACAACTAGTAGGTGCCTGTGATACAGAATAAGTTATGAAGCCACCAAGGGATGGATAGACACAAAAAATTGTTAAATACTTCTCCTATTTTTCTTTAGAGTGTGTTTGTGTACACACAACACTGTGTTCAGTTAAAGTTGTGTTATTACTATTAAAAGATAGACATGGTACATTTGTTTAAGGATGTTAAAAAATAAGAACATGGCAGATTCTCTACACTTGGAAGCAAATTAAGCAAGAGTTGTTCCACAGGAGTGAGAATCAGGGATTTAAGTAATATTTGGACATAAGACAAAGTCTGAGAAAAGATCTTTGACTCATACAATTTAGTAGATAGTATACACGGCCCATAGAGGTTCTTAACTACCTGAACAAAAAGGAAAATGTTTGCAGGCTAAAATCTAGCCTTTAAACATCTTTAATGCAGGGTCTAATTCATGAATCAACATATAACACAAACTCTAATTTACAGACTGATCATTTAAAATTACAAAAAAAGAGACCAATTATCTCATCAAAACTCCTTGTTTTGCAGATTAGAAAACACTTTCAAGAAACTTAAATAATTGTTCAAAATCACCTGGTTAGTGAGTATTAAGAGTTAAAGAATCCAGGTTTTACAATCTAGTAGCATTGGAAAATCTGAAAGCACCCAATTCAGGCAATGATAATAAAAACTTAGTGGTAAAAATACCACCCAAGTATAGCATAAGATCAGGAACTTAGAGTTGGAAGAGATCCAAAAGGTCATATAGTCCCAACTCCTTCAGTTTACAGATGAGGAAACAGATCTAAAGATGTTATTTTCCCAAATTGCCACAGTTAGGAAACAGAGGATTTGAACCCAGGCCCTTAAAACCCATATCTCTTTCTACTGGACCTCACAGAAGAAGCACTGATCTTCGCCACAAATAATGCAATCTCCTGGAATAATAGTTTTTCCTGGTTTCTAAGATAGAAAGCTGGGAAGACATAGAGACATGTTATCACTAATTTAAGCTGAAATTTGCCATGAATTTAATGCCTGGCAATGTGCCACATGGGGTGAGAATGTGGTCACAGTAATTACACAAGCATCATGGGATCAAAGACATGAAAAATAAAAGTGCTCAATGATTGACTGCTAATGGATAGGGATTTTGCCTAAGTGAGAATTTTTTCTGCTGTTCCCACTTTTTTTGTGATTTGCAATTGCATCAATCTTTATGAATTCTCCATGAAAAGAATGTCTACATTCCACAGGCAGGAGCTGAATATTAGATATGCCCTACTGTGCCACATCCTGGAGAAAATAGGATAGCTTAAAATTGTTTTGTTTTACTCTTTTAATTTAAGCATGGGGTTGGAGGGGTGGCAAAGGAGGAGGGCTTTCTAAATGGCAAAAAAGGTAAAAATTAACCTGGAAATTTAGGAGCAACATTTCTTTTTCCCAATTCTTTTACAATCTGTGGGATAGTTTGGGCAAGTCACAACTCCCCTTCTACGTACTTAGTCATAATTGGAGAGGGGGAATGTTTGTGGTATCCCCCCAAAATACAGCTAAAAACTGATTTGATAGTGTATACACTTGAAAAATAATTATGATCCAATATGTCCAAAACTTTTGAAACTATCTCTGTAATTCAGTGACTGCAAAATTCAGTGACTGCAAATTCATTTCAGCGAAATGTACAATTTGACATTTCACAGGACATTTGGTTTGTTTCCAGTCCATTAAATGGTTTGCTTCTTTGTGGTCCGAGGGGGGAGCCCTGGTGGCTAGTCAAAGCAGTAGGAGCCAGGGTTGGAAGATCCTTTTCATCCTCTGAGACTTACTGAGCCACCTTCAATAGCCTCATGTTGTTAAATGGACTGGGACTAGAGGCCATAGCAGGTGTGCAATAAAGCCAAAGACCACCCCTGACCTCGCAGCTCCTGGATCTCTCTCCTGGCTCAGAGTCCCCATTTAATTCAGAATGCGGGTTCCAAGTCACAGGCCTTGCTTTTTCCCTTTATAACTCCCTTGTTCTGTTCTTTACTATTATTTTGAATGTGACTGGAATTGTTCTTGTGCTTTGTGTTAGCTGGAATCCTCCCTTACTCAAGTCACTGAGTCACTCTTTGTTATTTAAAAAACTCCTTCCCACAAAATGTTACTGTTCAGACCAAGCAAAGCATCTCAGTGGTGCTACAAATAAAGAAGCTGTGTCTAAAGTCAACACTTTGTTATGCCACTAACATCTATAAAAGTTGTATTATGCCACTAACATCCATCACATGCCATGAACAATAATGTATGAATTTTGCTTAGATTTCACTCCCAGAATTTGCTCCTGGACCCCATGATGTTACTGAGTAGCTCGATTCACATTCTTAAAGTAGTTCGTAACACCAAATCTATGATGAGTTCAGAATGGGAGAGATACCAGAGTTTTTCTAGGAGTGTTAGGAAAGCTGTTATTAAAGGAAAAAAATATTTTATAAGGAAACCTTTGCCCCAAACACGTAAGAATCCCAGGATAGGAAAAGGTTAAATTCTTAAGGAAGAAAGGAAATGATTTAACGTGTATGAATGCAACATATGTCCTGATCAGAGATTTCGTTGAAGGACTTCCAGATGCTGAGTATGGGTCCTCAAGAGCTAGCAGAATAAAGGTCGTAAGCATTCACTGAGTCAGCTCCAATTAAATGGCATCTGATAACCTGTATGACTAAGTGACATCTGAAGCTTGTGTGCTGGAGTCTAGCCTAGCAGACAATCAAGCATTAATAAGGCTGAGACACGGCTCTGTCTATTGTCCATTAGAAGTGACTTTTACTCATTCTACCCATTGCCTGAGCCTCAATATGAGAGGATGAGTAACCCACTGGATCAGCATACTAATGCCCCAGCTTCATGCACACTTGGGCCTTTTTTGTGTGAATTCAGTTGCAGCTGGGGAAGTAATTACAATGAATTTCCTGTTTCTGAACCTGATGATATGTGGTGTAATTTTTCTTCATTGGAGGGTAAGAGGGCTGGCTTGGTGGCATTAGGGGAAATAGGCCTGGCTGATTATAACAAGAGTCTAAAGAAAGACTTGAAGTCCTGGATCTAAATGGAGGGGAGATTTCTTTTTTAATATATTTTGCCCTGTTTGTGACTGCTTAGGGCTCTCACAGCTAATCAGAATGTCTTTCACAAAGGGTTGTAGAGTAGCCTAAAACTCTTCCACTTGAGCAGTCAAGATAGGTACCTAGAGATATCCACTTGTAATGGGGCCAAAAGTGTAATGAATTCGTGTCTACATCAAGGAAAGACTGGTTTCCGGAGTCCCCCAGGGACTCCATACTGAGCTGAAACAGCAAAAGTTAAAGAATGCTCAATCTCCACGTGAAAAGCAAAGTGTTCTATCCAGGGAGGGAACTGGATCCTGGCACTACCCAAGTGGGGATGCAGCAATGAAGATGGAAGATTTCCTAAGAATGCCAAGGCAACTGAAAACCAGTGATTTGTTTGACCAGGAACACTTCCAGGACTTCAGGACACTCCCATCACTCTTTCCTTATAGGGCACTGAGGAAAAGCTCATGTTTCTCTCACCAAAGAGATAGGCTACATTGTTCCCTCAGCCAAAAGAAAGGTAAAACAGAGGACGGTGAGGTGAAAATCTTGTCATTTGATTTCAAAAAACTATGGAAGGAAGGGAAGCTTACATCTGCTATTTCTTATTTGTGATTGCATTGCAGTTTCCAAGTCAGGGAGATCTGAGTTCAAATCCTATCTCTAACATCCTGGCCCTGTGATCTTCCTAAGTCAGCATTGTACTAAATGTTCCCTAAGAGCCCTTCCATTTCTAAATCCTATCATTGCCTGGAAAAAACTCCCAATTTTAACTTGTCTTGGCTTAATTTCCATAGGCAGATCTCAATTTGGTTGAGCTGCTCAGACACCTTTCTCCCTGGGGAATATGTGTATGAAAAAAATTAAATGTCACACTCTGTAGGTCTAATTACATTTTGCCAAAATTACAATTCAGCTGCTTCCTGGGTTTTACAAATGAACTTTTCAGTTGCACAGGGTGAAGAGACGAAAATACCAAATAGTTCAGCTCCAGCTGATGTAGGGCTAATTCGGCATGGCAGGAGAGCTGCACAGGGTAAAGTGGAGGATAGAATACACTAACCTGGCACTAACTCTCAGGTCTTCTTCATGCCCTCCTTCCTTTTAAAGGATAGGTCACAGGCACAAGCCTTTTAACTACAAAAGATTATCACCCCTTTCTGCATATTCAGACAGAAGTAGTTAAAAAAAAATGTCCCACCAGCAAGCCTGGTTCCAATTAAGATGTGAATATAATGAATGAGCCCTAGTCATGTGACAGAGTTGTCTAAGAAGCATCAATCTGTGGGCACTCCTCTGCCAGGATGTTGTTCGTAGACTTACCGCGGCAACTCCAACCACATGACCCAGGCTGGGGACCATTCGCTGGGCTGGCCTGGGCTCTGGCTGGGCTCCAGGGCCTCACATTCTCGCAGTTCCAGGGCTTTGAGCACCACGGCTGAGGAGGTGTTCTTCAGCAGGGCCACTGCTTCTCCACGGCTGGCCCCTGTCAGGTCAATCCCGTTTACGTTCAGCAAAATGTCACCTGATGGCCAAAGATCATACACTGTCTGCAAAGGGCGTGTTTAACATAGAGGAAGAGGGGGGTGGGGGAGGTGTCTGGGATTCTGTAGCCCTTGTGTTTGAAGGACTGGATCCACACATCTTCAGAAAGAAGACACTGAAAACTTCACCTGGGAATCTGGGTCGGTTTACATCGTTCACCCCCTTAAATACAGCAGTCATTTTGGGGACCTCCCTTAAAAATTAGCCCTGCTGCCATGAACCTACTTAACTCTTTTCTCCCTCTGCTTTCTCTCTTATTTTCCCTCTCCTCTCAATAGGGAGGGAAAAACAGAAGTTGAAATCACAAAATTATCAAGAAACCTTCCTACTATTAGACAGAAAACCTAGAACTATGTATGGGTAAAAATGGAGGATCGCCTTGGACTATTGTTCTGTCTCTGCCAACGTAGAGATGAAAGAGTGGAGTTAAGTAACAGGTCAACCACAGCATTAAATGACTAATGTCCATGCTAGCACACAGCAGGAACTTAAGAAATGCTGCCTGTTAGTTCCATCTACCTACCTCTTGGGCAACTTGTCTCGCCTCCATTATCAGGAATTTTCTGAGAAGGGAGAGGATGATCTCAATGGTTTAAGACATGAGAGGAACTTTAGAGGTCATTTAGTCTAGCCCCCTCATTTTATAGGTGAAGAAACTGAGGCAGAGAAAGAGGAAATTACTTGCCCAAGGTCACAAGGTTGGGAGATGGCAGAGCCAGTATTTAAACTCCAGTCCTTTGGCTCCCACCAAAGCCACCATCATTTCCACAATATACCACTCAGCCTCTCTTCCCTTCTTTGAGATTTAGCCCTGTCTATCACAGAGAAACTCAAACAATATAGGAGGTGAGAGAAATGTGGAGGGGAGGCAGAGCACCCGTATCTTCGATGAAGCACCAACAAGCAGCTGTGGTACCAGGAAAACACCTGTGTTGAGCAATTCATGAGCTAGCCGATTGCTGGCTGAAGTCCTGCTTCCCCTCAGAGGGAGGAGAGAGTTCATGTTCTCCTCACTTGGGGGAGAATGCTGAACAAATTGGGATACCCAAATACAATGGAATCTCAATGAGCCACATCAAAGACTGAGGCATTCAGAGAAACTGCAGAGTTAAGTAAGTAGACATGTACACAATGGTAAACATGTATAACCTAAAAGAGTAAAAGGCAAAATCTGATTAATTTTTAACAACCCATTTCAGCCTCAGGTATTAGAGATCTAATGATGGATTCCACTTTTCCCCTGTCATTAGAGGGGTGGAGAACGACCAATAAAGAATGTAGCATGAACGATCAGATGCAGTACGATTTGGTTAATTTTGCTTAATTTTTCTCTTTAATGGCAGGGAGAGTTTAATCCAAATCCTCTAAGTCTGTCATCTGCCCATGGTGCCACAGGTAAGAAGTACAAAAACTTGAACTTAGGACTTTTGACTGCAAACTCAGCGCTCTTTCCTCATATTATATTGCCTGATCAGTGAGGCAAACGATTATATTTCATTATGGGAGCATCGAGGTGGCACAGGGGATAGAGTACTGGGACTGAACTCAGGAAGACCTGAGTTCAAAGCCATCCTCTGACATTTATTAACGGTGTGACACAGGGCAAGTCGTTTGATCTCTGCCTCAGTTTCCTCATCTATAAAATGGGAGTAGCACCCAGGGTTGGTATGAGGACCAAATGAGACAATAATTACAGGGCGCTTAGTATAGTGCCTCATACATCGCAAGTGTTACATAAATGTTAGCTACTATTGTTATTGAAATACTAGGCATCTAGGTCTAAGTGGACAGAGCAATGGAGCTGGAGTCAGGGAGACTTCTTCAAATCCGGCCACCAATACTTAATAACTGTGTGGCCTTGGGAAAGCTACTTATTTTTTTTTTTTTGGCTCATTTTCCTCAACTTTAAGATGACAATAATAAGAGTACCTACTTTCCAGGGCTGTTGTGAAGAACAAATGAAATAACATTTGTAAAGCGATTAGTATACCGCCTGGCATATAGTAGGTACCTACGTAAAAGTTAGCTGCCGACTGGTTGTCGTGGCTGTCATTACTATCATCACCACCACCACCACCGCCACAGTCGCTGCTGCTACTACCACTACCACTATCACTTCTATGCAATTTCCACTGATGACCAAACCATTAAATTTAACCAAAACAACATAGTGTTAATTTTTATAGCTTCTATTGATTCTTGAATCTGTAAGGGTCTAGAAAAGGAAATCAGAACCTTGTAAAAGCAAAAGAATGGCATTCTTTGCACACAACTTCGGGCAGGGAGCATGTGGAGTAGGGAGTGGGGAAGCTGGAATAGCCTGTTAGATCAACTGAATTAATCTGGTGACAGTTTACACAAGCAAATAGCTCTTATGTTCCTATCAATTCTTCTTGAAAGGTAGTAATGTATAGCAAAAACCTGATGCCTACTATCTGCGTACGTCACAACGTTTCTGATCCTCAGTCTCCTCATCTATAACATGGCATAATTGATACTGGGAATAATACATTTGTCCCAGGGATGTTTTGAGAATCAAAAGAAATTATTTTCCATAATGCAGTAGTGTCCAACTTAAATAGAAATAGGGGCCAATAATCCATACATAAGGATCCCTGTGGGCTACATAGTGACTTAGTTTTAAAATATACTGCTATGTATGCTTTATTTTTATTTATTTTGCTAAATGTTTTCTAATTGTAATCTGGTGCATGCAAAGGGAAGTGTCTGACACCTCTGCTGTAAAGTACTATACAGATATTAGCTATGACAAAGTCTGCATGGTCTAGGTATTGCCTAATCTTAAAGTGATAATGCCTGACTTCTATTTCCTCGGTCCCTTTAGTTTTTACCTGTTTTTATTCGCCCATCTCTGTTTATGACTCCTCCAGGCTCAACGCTGGTGACATAGATGGGCAAATCCCACTCTCTGTGGGATGCTCCGCCTGCAACGGTCATGCCCAGCGATTCTGTGTAATCTTTGCGGACGTTTACCACCTTCTCATGACAGGTAACAGGATGGAGGATAGTCTGGGAAGAATAAATGGTAAAAGCAAATAAAACAAGTGTGGGTCACATGTTCATAAGTATTATTGTGTTTTCTGATTCATCATTATTAAAATTGCCCCAAAAGTATATCAGTGTAGTACTTGACACAGAAAGGTAGTATGACCGAAAGAGCACTGAGCTCTGTCACTGAAAGCACTTGATTTTTCTGAGCTTGTTTCATCATCTGCAAAATGGGAATAGTTCATTAGTACTTCGTAAAGTCTTTGGAAGAATGAAAGTATGTAATGTATTTAATGAGCTTAAATTGCATTACATAAATTGTGTTATAAAATTTGTGTTTTATATTGCTTATTAATAAAGTGAAGGAAGAGCCAGGAGAACATTATATACAGTAACAGCCACAGTGTGCGAGGACTGTTTCTGATAGACTTAACGTTTCGCAACAATGCAAGGACCTAAAACATTCCCAAAGGACTCTTGATGTAAAATGGCCATCCGCATCCAGAGAAAGAACTATAGAATCAGAATGCAGAATGAAGCAGTTTTCTCTTGTGCTATGTTTTGTTTTGTTTTGGTTTTTCTCATGGTTTCTCTCATTCGTTTAAATTCTTCTATGCAACATGACTAATGTGAAAATGTGTTTAATAAAAATGTACATATAGAACACATATAAGATTGCATGTTGTCTTGGGGAGGATGGGGAGAGTGAGGAGAAAATCTAAAACTTATGAAGTGATTGTTGAAAACTGAAAACAAATAAATTAATTAAATAAAATTTTAAAAAGTTGTAAAAAAAAATGAAGGAAATAGACTAGATAGTCTCTTTTTTTAATTTAATATTTTCCAAATTCTCTCCCTGTGTCCCTCCCTCCCATTGAGAAAGCAAGCAATTTGATATAGGTTATACATGTGCAGTCATATAAAACATATTTCCATGTTGGACTAATTTCTAAAGGCTCTTCTAGCTTTGTGAGCCTAAGATGTATAATCCCCAGACCAGCAAACATTTTAGAATGACAACAATACTATTAAAATAATTAATGTATGCTAATAGGTAATGAAATAAGCAATTATATTTAATAAATAATATCCCTCTTTTTTAGGCTCCTTTCACCAAGGAGTTCAATGATATAATCTGTCTCATCAATTTTCACAAATCCCTTAAGTAGGAAAGGTTCTTCTAATTCTTGGAGAAACGAAAAAGAAACAAAAGAGGTTGATGGGTTTGTTTGTCAGGGATGTGCCTTCCATTAACTTTTAAAAATTTAAAGCTTCTCAGAATTGCAGAGAGGAAAGACAATTCTCCTAATTATTTAGGCTGACTCAGAGGGACATTTTTCCATTTGAAAAAAAGAACCAAGAAAAATGGTAGGAGGAACTGACCAGACTCCCTTGGCCAAAGATCAGAGCACAAAATGAACCAAGAGCTATGAATTTCTCAGATGATTCATTTATCACTTAGAGTAAGTGAATCAACATTTAGAAAAGTTTTTACCCCCAGCAAATTGATAGGTTGCTGTTTTAACCCAATCCCCCCAAATCAACACATTTTTTATTAATTCCGTCATCATTCCTAGCTTACTTAATGCAGATGGCTAGCTCCTGGATCTGGAAGAACATTGTTACAGACATTCTAATATCAACCCCATTATTATTTTAGTTCTCAAAATAGATACATGTACATACCTACCATCCCAGATACCTGCTAGCAAAATTGGGTACGGTGAGAATCTGGCTAAGATTTCAGGATGGGAACAGTGAACTTGAGAAGAAAGTCCTGGACTCAGATCCAGGCTTTGCTACCTGCTTAAGTCATGAAACCTCTCTGGGCTTTAGTTTTCTCATGCTTAAGATAAGGAAGTTGGATTAATTCAGTTCACAACCATCTACTACGTTTAGACTGCTAGACATCTCTTCCTGGAAGTTTTGTTGATATATCAAACTCATTATATTCAAATGGAGCTTAGATTTCTCCCAAAGCCGGTAAGTTTCCTCCAAACTCCTTTATTTACATTAAGAACACCACCGTTCTTCCAGGTACCCAGGTTTGCCACCTTGGCCTGCACCACCTTTGACTCTTCTTTCTCCTTCACACTCATCTCCAATTAGTTGTCAGCGTCTTGTTGATTCTACTTCCACAAACTCTCCTGTATCTCTTCCTTCTCACCAACCACACAGTTATTATTACCCTGGCTTATGCTTTCACTAGCTCTCACCTGAGCAATGACAGCACCTTCCTGATTGGTCACTCTGTCTCGAAATTATCTGCTGCACAACTGTCAAACTGATATTCTTAAGGCTCAAGTCAGACTATGTCTCTCCCCTATTCAAGAAATGTCAGTGGTTCCCCATTGCTCTGAGGACACACAGTTTTGGTCAGGCTTGAAATGCCTCCAACCTATTTTTCCACACTTCTTTCAGTTTCTTTGCTCTGTACTCAGAACTACATTCCAGTCCATCTGACCTACTTGTGGTTCCCTATACAACATCCCATCTCCTTCCTCTTTGCCTTTGACAGGCTGGCGTCTATAACTGGAATTCACAACCTCTCTACCCCTGCCTCACATAATTTCTAGCTTCCTTCAAAAGTTTCAGTGCAGTTGTCACCTCCCATGGGATTAAAAAGGTCATAAGGCTACATCCAATGAACTCTTCTTCAGAGGTAGAAGACAGAGTAAACCATTTCCAAGGCACTGTTTAATGAATTTCAATACTTTTTAAAAATATTTTTCTCTATTACATGTAAACAAAAAAATTTTTTGTAATATTTTCATATTCTTTTCTAAATAAATGTCCTTTTGGAATTAACTTGGAGATCTTGACAGTGACTACATTTCAGGTTTCTTTTTAGGTGAAAGAAAGGTAAGTATTTACAAGAAATGGTCACAGCTTCAATATTCTGCCTACATCACCAAAACTTGGTTCATAAACACATCTACAAGAGACAATTTTCTTTCTAAGTGGGATGGTTAGGACCATATGTGGAACATAGTGATCATTTAGAATGCCTGAAATGAAACTTAGACAAGCTCTAAAAAAAAGGATCCAACATTTAGGTACCAAAACTGATTAGACTGCTTTTGGAAAAACCCAATGGGCTGTTACTTACTATTGCCCATAGCAAGCTTTCAGTATAAAACACTAAACCAACTGGCTGACTGATGTAAATGTAGCCCTGCTCAAGGCAACAAGGTATGGATTAGACCAACATTCCAAATTAATTTCAGTTATACACTTTGAGCCTTAAGATGTATTGCCAAAAATTCATCATTGTTGATTTAGGGGAGCAGAAAACCCAGGAACAGAGGGAAGGGCAGAAAAAATTTTAAGTATGTTAAAGAAAATGAAATACTTCTAACATGTATTTTTGATATACATATACCTTCTTATTTAACATTTTAGCAGGAAAAAATATTGTTAGCATTATTTTTTCTCTCTCAGAGCCCCTAAATATGTACCAGGTTGATGTTCATAACCTCAGCTGGTCCCTTGTTGTTTTTTGAGAATTTCACTCTAATTCACTCCTGATCCTATTCTCCATAGCATCTATTTCAGGCTTTTCTTGTCTCCTCTCCATACCACAATAACTGTACTTCCCACCCCCAACAATGACACCTCCTTCTTTACTGAGAAAGCTGAATCTATCAGACTATCAACTTTAAATTCCCTCCTCACTCTGCTCTTCAGAATTTCTCAACATGATGACCCATTCTATTCTCCTTCCTTCTGGTTGCAGAAGACAAATCCTTATGTCTCACTATATATCTTGATTCTCCCCCTTCCCTCTCACTACTGTTGCTTCAGTAGTCATCCCTTTTCTCTCTTTTGCATCTGCAATATCTCACCTTGCTCTGACTAGGCTTACATCTTTCCAATCTTAAGGGGAAAAAAAAGCCTTTCCTGGGTGGTCTCTTCCTTCCATCCAGTTGCCATCTTGTCTTCTCCACCTTCATTGCTAAACTTCTTGAAAAAATTGTCTAGCTCAGTATTCACTCTCTAGTCAACCCTTTGCAACATATCACCTGCCACCCTACTACTTAGTTCAAACTATTCTCAGGTCATGAATAACCAAACCCAATGTTCTCTCTAGACATCACAATCCTTGACCTTTCAAGCATTTGATATTATTGATAAGTCCTTTCTACTGTATCCTTTCTTCTCTCTTGTTTCAGAGACATCAAATGGTGCTGATTCTCCACCTATCACTCTAACTGTTATACAACCATCTTCTTCCTGTTCTCTGGACAGGGAGATTTCCTATAGCTCTATCCATTACCTTCTCTCTCTCCATGCTTTCCTTTGACAAGCTCATTCTCCTCCATGGCTACAACTCCTACTATTATGTAAAAGACTCTCAAGCTATATCTTCAAACTTGATCTCTCTTCTGAACTCTGGACCCCTATCTCCAATTGCCTATAGGTCTTCTCTCCCTGGAAGTACCAATCGTGATTCAAAGTAAACAAACAAGTTAAAAACTAGCCTTATCTTTTTTCTCCTTAAACATAATTTTCCTTCTGATTTTACTGTTTCTCTAGCACAAGCTTTCATTTGCTCTCCCATATTAAAAACTTTGGAATTATCAATATTTAATTAGTTTCCAAATCCTGTTGCTTCCCTCTCCTTTTACTAGATATCTTTTTTTATATTTGCCTGAATCTCCAAACATGTTTTCCTGACTCTACTTTCTCCCTTGGAAATAATCCAGCATTTTGTTTTGTAATAACTGCCTAGTAGTTATGAAATGTAGATTATACAAGGAAAACACTGAAGATTGTAATTATTTTTATTTTGATTACTTTGGGATTAATGTGCATTATGCAAGAAAACAGTGAAGATTGTACAATACATTACTGCAGCCTATAAAAATTTTTGGACCTGCCAAACACCTACCAAGACATGACCTTGTAGCTATAATTATACACTTCACTGTCTTTCATGGACTGACAGATGACAAATTCCCATGCTACAAATACAGATCTGAAGAACTAAATAAAAAAAAAATCTAAATAACAGATAAAATGTTGTCCACAATCTACCAGAAACAACATTGGCTCATTAAAAATTAGGAAAAATTGTTTGAATAGAAATCACCATCCTAAATATTCATAATCTCCAAATCACATGGAATAAAAAGCTTTCAAAATGTAGATGGGGAATTGGAGGAGGTACATATCACCCCCCCAGTCTTATCTGCTCTTTGAATTGTACTGAGGATCCTTTCAGTGAACTTCAGAAGATAATCACATTCCAATCCATTTTTTTTTCCAGCTAAAAAAGCATTGCTCTTCATGTAGTGGCAAAGAATTGGAAATTGAAAGGATGCCCATCAACTGGAAAATGGCTAAACAAATTGTGATACGTGAATGTGAAGGAATGCTACCATGCTCTAAGAAATGAGGAAAGGGATCGTTTTAGGGATCAGAAAAGCATACGAAAATTTGTGTCAACTGATGCAAAATGAAGTGAGCAGAACCAGGAGAGCAATATACAAGTAACAACATTGTAAAGTTGATCAGCTTTGAAAGACTTCCTAAGTATGATCACACAATGACCCACCACAGTTCTAAAAGTTTCACAATGAAACATGCTATCCATCTAGACAACTGATCGACTCACAGCAGACTGAACCATAGTTTTTCTCATTCTTTCTTTTTCTTGTTTTTTTTCCCCCCTTCAGGAGGGAACATGGCTAATGTAAAAGAGTTTGTTTTGCAAGACAATAAATATTTGAAACAGGTTTTGTTTCTCTTGACTTCTCATTAGGTGGGGAAGGGGGTAAAAGGAGAGAGAATTTGGAACTAAAAGAAATAGAATAAAAAACTCTGCATTTAACAAAACCTTCTAAAATTCTTTTGTCTACCTATGCAAAAATACACAGAGTACTGATTATAATACTACCGGGATAGTGACACATTCCAGGACTATTTCTATCTCAAGTCTGTTGAGAAAGATAAAACTATAATAGCTTACATTTGGATAGCGCCTTAAGGTCTGTGAAAAGCTTAACATATAATAATCTCATTTGAAGCTTACTAGATATGGCAAGTCACTCAATTTTTCTGAGTCTCAGTTCCCTGACCTGTAAAATGGAGCTAATAGTACCTGTAGTACCTATTTCACAGGGTCACATAGGAAAATATATAATGTATCCCCAAAGTGTTAGTGCAGTTTTAAGCTACTGAAGATGTTTAGAATGCTTTAGCTGGCAGTGTCTCTCAGTTTATTTCTTCATCCCTCTACTAGTTGCTCTCCCTCTTCCCCCCTCCTCGATCAGGATTTTATGACTTTTCAAGAGACCAATGAATTGTCCTTTTATTTTTGTTTGGCCTTTCTGAGTATTTTCAGCCACTGAAGATGGCACATTTACAAACAAAATCAAAGCAAGGTGAGAAGGGAGCTGAAAAGGTGAGTGATCAAAGAGTAAGATGCTTCTCGATTCCATTCTGAATATAATTTTCTATCTTTTGCCAAGGAGGGGACTATATATGTGATTGATACAGGGAATTCCCTGCTTGGGAAAATGAGAAATTAAATGAGTGAACCAGAGACTCATATGTTTCAGAAGCAGAGCCTGAACCCAAGTTTTTCTAACTCAACAGTCAGCTTTCTGTCGGCTATATAACAAGCTGCCTCTCTTTTGTCTTCATCTATCCATCCATCCATACACAAACACAAAGACACACAGACACAGACACAGACACACACACACACACACACACACACACAGATACACACACAGACACACACCTTCCATCACCTAGGCTTGTTGAAACCTCACTCTCCCTTGAAGATAACACATCTCCTTGCACCCAGAAAAGGCTATTTCCTGTGTCACTCCCACCCCTGACATCCACAGCCAGGCAGTGGGTGGCTCCTTCCTTATTTCTCACTACCCCTTTCAAACCTTCCCTCTACCACTATCACACAGTAATCACTGCTCTTCCTCTAAAACTCCCTCTCATATTTCCAGGTCCTTCTTTCTCTCATTTGTGGATCTCTCAGTCACTCTCCCTATTCTCCATCCATTCTGCTCAAAGTTACCGCCTTTGTCTCAATCCCTGTCCCTTTCCAGCACTCTTACCTTCTAATTCCTCAGCCTCTATCACCTCTCTCTATAGTCCATCTCAACCTTGCAGGCAGGTGGTCAGGCAACAAACATTTGGTGAGAGTTTACAATGTGCCAGGGACTTTGCCGAGAAGCAGTCATATCTTAGACTCCCCCCTTCAGTTCCCTCTTCCCAACTCAATTTGCCCCAAGGGGGGAAAATTCCAATTTATGGCTCAACTTTCTTACCAGAGGAGGTTCTAATGAGGAAATGGGGGAGGGAGGTGGTTAGTGAAGTCACTAGGAAATGACAGTGACACAAAATAGTCACAGACTAAAGTACAAGCTGTACCTACTGAATCACCCCTACGCTGGCCCTTAAGAAACAAACATCATGAGTGTCATCGTTATGAAAACCTTCAGCCAGACAGAGAATCTTCCAAACTCAAATCTAGTCAAACTTCTTGCTTTGTTCTACACCCAGTCTAAAAGAATTTGAACTAGGGAACTTTGCACTTGATTGTCAGATAGGAAAGCAGGTTTGTCTATAGTATCTGAGGACAAGACTCGATCTCATTTTCATCACTCAACTTCCTCTTTTCCTACCCTGGATATAAGCTACTATATCAATAAAGAACTGTGTAGTGTTGCTTTTTTTTTGTTTTTTACATTTATAACTTAAAGCCAGCAGAGTCCTTCCTGGGGATGACGACCAGAGGTGATAACTAGAGATTTCAAAATGTTAAGCCACCAAAATGGCCCCCATTTATGTAGTATCAACAGCTGGGGTGGCTCCAGTCCTTGGACTCACCTTGTGAGCATTCCTTCTCTCACTGTGGTGCAAGGGTGGGCTGCCATTGACGTTCCAGCCTCCCTCCTGCAAGATGTCAGGACCCTGCTGTCGAGTCTGCCGGGACACAACGAAGTGAACTCGTCTTTCGCTGGCCTGTGTGATAAGACACAAATGTAAATCCTGGCTATTAGCTTAAATAAATCCCATACCAAAGGATGGCTTACAGGATTACAGAATGTTAGCATTGGAAAGGACTTTGGAGATCATCTTGGCCCCACTCCTTGATTTCACAGAGGAAGAAACTGAGATCCAGAGTTTAAGTGAGTTTTGCCTAAGGTCGCACAACTACTTAGTGGCAAAACCATAAGTAGAATCCTGTTTTCAACTGCCAACCAGAGCTCTTTCTTCTGAAGAATGTCTCACTAGCATAAGACTCATGTTTGAGAATCTCTCTATTCTTATAAAGGGTCATCTAAAAAATGTTGGTATTATCAGCATCAATACATGGAATGTTTTTTAACCTTTGTTCTAAAGAGTTCAGGATACTTTAACAAAAAGTCATATTTCCACTCACTGCCTTAGACAATAATGTTTCAGAGCATCCTATTGAGGGTTATGTACTATACTGTCTCTCTACCAGGAAAAAAATCTTAAAAAGGAAGACGAAGAAAAAATGTGGAGAGATAAGAATGAGAAAAAAATGAGAAATTATCTTGGATCTATCCCTAAAATAATTTAAATTTCTAGTAGGGAACTAAAAATAAGCGCATCTGGAAAATTCAAACAAGTGGAGACAGAGCCAAGATGGTGGAGTAACAGCATGCACTTTCTACAGTGCTCTGCCAAGCCCAGCCAAATACCTGTAAAAAATGACTCTAAACAAATTCTGGAGCTGCAGAACCCACAGAATGATGGAGTGAAACAAATTTCTAGCCCAAGACAGCCTGGAAGGTTGATGGGAAGTGTCTATTGTACCATGCTGGGAGCAGGGTGCAGTCCAGCGTGGGCCGCACCAGCACAGACAGGACTTCAGCAGGCCTTGGGGAGACTGAATCTCTCACACCTGTGGTGGTTTCCATACTTCGGGACCCCAAAACACTGAGGACAAATTGCAAGGTTAACGGAAAAAACCTGTGGGATTGATGCAGAAAAGAGCAGTGGTCAGGCCCCAGTCCCAAGGCAGCAGAGGGAGAGGAGGGTGGAGGAACCCACAGCAGCCACAGCAGCAGCAGGGACAGAGACAGCAACTGGAGTTCTGGGCCAACAGATTGTGGGGAGATCAAGAGACTGACAGCACATTCCCCACCCCCACTGGAAGCAGAGAACTACTTGAGAAAGAGCTCAGACATCAAGTAAATGGCTGGGGAAATGAGCAAAAACTAGAAAAAGAATCAGATCACAGAATCTGACTTTGGTGACAGGGAAGACAAAAATATGCAAATAGAAGAAAATAAAGTCAAAGCTCCTCCCTCCAAAGCTTCCAAGAAAAATATGAATTGGTCTCAGGCCATGGAAGAGCTCAAAAAGGATTTTGAAAATTAAATAAGAGAAAAAGAGCAAAAATTGGGAAGAGAAGTGAGAACAATACAAGAAAATCATGAAAAATGAATCAAACCTTACTAAAGGAGACCCCAAAATGCTGAAGAAAATAACACTTTAAAAAATAGACTAACCCAAATGGCAAAAGAAATCTGAAAAGCCAGAGAGGAGAAGAATGCTCTAAAAAGCAGAATTGGCCATATGGAAAAGGAGATCCAAAATTCAGTGAAGAAAATAATTCCTTAAAGATGAGAATGGAGCAGATGGAAGCTAATGACTTTATGAAAAATCAAGAAGTTATAAAACAAAACCAAAGGAATGAAAAAATAGCAGACAATGTGAAATATTTCATTGGAAAAACAACTGACATGGAAAATAGATCCAGGAGAGACAATTTTAAAATTATGGGACTTGAAAGCCATGATCAAAAAAACAGCCTAGACACCATCTTTCATAAAATTATCAAGAAAACTGCTCTGATATTCTAGAACCAGAAGGTAAAATATTGAAAGAATCTACCAATCACCTCCTGAAAGAGATCCCAAAAGGAAAACTCCCAGGAATGTTGTAACCAAATTCCAGAGTTCTCAAGTTGAGGAGAAAATATTGCAAGCAGCCAGAAAGAAACAATTCTAGTATTGTGGAAATACAATCAGGATAATGTAATATCTAGCAGTTTGTACATTAAGGGATCAAAGGACTTGGGATATCATATTCCAGAAGTCAAAGGAGCTAGGATTAAAAACAAGAATCACCTACCCAGCAAAAGTGAGTATAATACTTCAGGAGAAAAAATAGTCATTCAATGAAATAGAAGACTTTCAGGCATTCTTGATGAAAAGACCAGAGCTGAAAAGAAAATTTGACTTTCAAACAGAAGAATCAAGAGAAGCATGAAAAGGTAAACAGCAAAGAGTAATCATAAGGGACTTACTAAAGCTGAACTGTTTACATTCCTACACGAAAAGATCATATACAACTCGAGACTTTTCTCAGTATTTGGGTTGTTAGAGGGATTATATACTTATAGACAGAGGGTACAGGGTGAGTTGAATAGGAAGGGATGATATCTAAAAAACAAAATTAAGGGGCAAGAGAGGAATATAATGAGAGGAGAATGGGAGACATGGAATGGGGCAAATTATCTGTCATAAAAGAGGCAAGAAAAAGCTTTCTTAATGGAGGGGAAAAGGAGGGAGGTGAGAGGGGAAAAAGTGAAGCTGACTCTCATCACATTTGGCTTAAGGAGGGAATAGTATGCTCACTCAATTTGGTATGAAAATCTATCTTACACTACAGGAAAGTAGGGGGGAAGGGGATAAATGAGGTGTGGAGGGATGATAGAATGGAAGGCAAATGGGAGGAGGGGTAATTAGAAGGCAACACTTTTGGGGAGGGACACAGTCTAAAGAGAGAATAGAAGAAATCGAGGACGGGATAGGATGGATGGAAATATAGTCTTTCACAACGTGACTTTTATGGAAGTCTTTTGCATAATTACATATGTGTAACCTATATTGAATTCCTTGCCTTCTCAGTGGGGATGGGTGGGGAGAGAGGAAGGGAGAGAAGTTGGACTTCAAAGTTTTAAAAACAAATGTTAAAAATTGTTTTTATATGCAGCTGGAAATAAGTACAGGTAATGGGGTATAGAAATCTATCTTGCCCTACAAGAAAATAGAGGAGATGGGAATAAGGGAAGGGAGGGTAGATTGGGGGAAGGGGTAATCAGAATGCACAGTGTCTTAGGATGGGGGAGGGGAGAGATGGGGAGAAAATTTGGAACTCAACATCTTGTGAAAATGAATGTTGAAAAGTAAAAATAAACTAATTAAAAAAAGAAAATTCAAACAAGTACTCCAAAATAATAATGACAATAATGGACACATATAGTACTTGAAGGTTTACAAGGAATATATATAATTAACTAATTTGAGCCTCACACCAACCCTATGGGATAGGGTACTTCATATGCTGTTATCCTGATTATACACATGAGGAAACAGAAGTAAACAGAAATTTTAACTGGTTCATGTCACACAGCTAATGACTGTTACAAGTTGAATTTGAACCAAGGGCTTCCTCGTTCCAGCTTCAGAACTCTATCTACTATGATACGCAGAAGTGTATACATACTCTAAAGGTCACAGTGAAAACTATAAAGAAATCATTTCTGACAGGATGTTAGGATTAGAGGCCATAAAAAAAATTCTTGCATTTTTAATAAGATGTTGACCTTATTCTTTTTAAACCACTATTAACAGCTGGCTATTACTATTACACATATTACAACTGCATAGTGCTTTGAGATTTGCAAAGTGCTTCATATGTTCTATTTGTTGGATCTTCACAACAATGCTGGGAGACAAGTGCTGTTATTATCCCCATGAGGAAACAGAGGCAAACAAAGGTTAAATGACTTGCCCAGGGGTAAGATTTTAACTCATCTTCCTGACTCCAGCTACACTATCCTATCTACTAGGCAACAACCCTTAGAAATAGATCAGAGAAGCAGGATTATCCCCATTTATAGGTAAGAAAACAGATTAAGCTGTGCCTTTTGCTCACTGAGCTAAAGTAGTGACACAAGTCAGACTAGAATCCACATCTCTTGAGTTTTCCTGCTACAGAACATTTTGTCTACTAAAGATAGGAAAAAAACCCCACCAATCAGCAATGGACTTGGTTGCAGCATGAAAGATACAAAGTAGAAATAAAGAAGAATAGCCAAAATATAAAAATTCTTAACATCTGGGAAAGGTATAGAGCCTTTCCTCCTAAAAACATTTCATGTTCTTAGCCTTAAAATTATCCAAAGAAAAGGCTAGGATTTTTTTTTTATAACGTTCATTATTCCACTGAGTGAACACCCAATTTTTTTCGACCCTAGCCAACTTTAATGTAGTATATTACACCTTCCTTATCTCTCTCTCTCTCTCTCTCTCTCTCTCTCTCTCTCTCTCTCTCTCTCTCTCTCTCTCTCTCTCTCACACACACACACACACACACACACACACACACACACACACACACACACACACCCCAGCATCCTTCTGTTGCTCTTTGATTACCCACTGTTCTGATTTTTCAGAGATCACGGTGCTCCTCGTTCACAACCACATAATGTTGACAGAAGAATTTTGATTTCAAAAAGATGAGTTCATGTTCCAAGGACAGAGAATGGATGTATGATACTACTGACCTAGGGAAGGCTCAGATGCACTTTGTTCCCCTTTTCCCAGCATCTAGCCTCAAAGAGTTGCCTAGGTCTTTGAGAATTTAAGTGACTTGCCCACGGTAGCACAGTCAATATATGTCCAGAGACTGGACTTGAATCCTGGTCTTCCTGACTCTGAGGCTAGCCATTATTACTACTTTTCTATGTCAAAGATGCTGGAGATAACTGAAAGCACTGAGTAATTTCCCAAATGTAATCCAATTTACTTTTTTTCCTATTCCATTCTTAGGTCAGCTCCCTGTATAGGAAACAGGAACTCAGGGAATAATTCCAAGAGCTGCCTGCCCATCTAAATGCATGTCATAGTCTGAGGAATAGTCATGTTTCACATGTTTGGTTCTTCCCATATGAACTGTTACATGGATCGATTTTGAGTGGCCTTGGATCTCGGTGAAGATTGTTGTATTCTGAGGCTTGAAGTTATCAGTACACTGTCAACCATAAATGGAGTATTTTGAGCCCATGGAGGTTTTTAAAAGATGTTATGAAGCAAAGAACAGAAGAGGAGGTGCGCTCTTCCTATAGTATAAAAAAGGAATAACAAATAGAGTCACACTATAGTCATAAAATGTTAAAAGACCTAGGAGATGGGGTCCAGCACGTGATTTATGGAAGGCCATAGGCAAAAGTCACACAGAGTGAGAAGGCATGAATAAGCTGCAATCTGTACCAAAGGAAACAGTACTCGCATCAGTGAGTTCACAGATCCATTGAAGTTTATGCAGCTTCACTGATACTTCCTATATTAAAGAAAAAAGAAGATACTACAGAGGGAGATCAGAGACATAATCCAATGGCATACTGTGAGAGTTAGTTTCTAGACTAAAACTTATATTAATGATATAGGGAAACCAACTCCAGTATAACTGGTACTGTTTTGATGAAAAAGCTGGTGTATAAAATAGTAACATAGAGCATGAGGGGTCAAACTCAAATAGAAAAGGATTCATGTAGGTCAAATATTGACAAAGAAAACCACAAACCAATTTTATCTATCTTGTATTGCATTTTCATTTACTTAGTTAAACATTTTCCAATTACGTTTTTATCTGGTTCTGGGAGTAGCCTGCAAAGTCATGAATTTGACTTGTCCAAAGACTGAAGTGAGCAGACCCAGAAGAACAATTTATACTACAACATGAACATTGTTAAAATAATCCTGAAAGACTGAAGGACTTCAATCAATATAATGATCAACCCTAGTTTCAGAGAATGATGAAGAATGCTACTCTCCCACCCTGCAAGAGTAGATGGATTAATCTGCAGAATAAAGACAGACATTTTTGGACATGACCAATGTGGTCATTTATTTTGCTGACCTCTGCATCATGGAAGGGACTAGTCATATATAAGAAGCCTTCCTCAAAATGACATTCTATGGTGGAATTTGGAGCTAGCTTACTGATGAGATGAAGGTACCTCCCTCTATGTCATCTGGAAGCAGTCAAGCTAAAAAGGAATGCATGAATTATTATCTATGTGGTTGGGAATTTTAATATTCTGTGGAAACATGTTGCAGTAAAGAAGATGGGTATGCAATGATAAATGTAGACAAAAGTCCCAGTCCTAATGGAGTACAGAAAAAGGAGATTAGAGAGTAAACATCTGCCTGTGTTTCTTCAGCACTGGGCAGGGGAGAGAGACACTTGACTTCCCAGCTACCCTGTATCTAGCTTGCCCATACACGGTTGTTTGCATGTTGTCTCCCCCATCAGAATGGGGACTCTTTGAAGGGCAAATACTAGAACTGTATTTTTGCCTTTGAATCCTCAGTATTTAAGTACAGTGCCTGGTACATAATAAGCACTTGATAAAGGCTTGTTAACTCACTTTATTGGGTGGATGTGAACATTCCAAACACAGAAAACAGGGAGACTTCCACAGATAGAACTAGATAGCGCTTGCGTGAAACAATTCTTGAGACTGCCCAGCTCCATTCTGGCTGATTCTGTGCTTTCCAAACGACTTTCTGGTTACTCATTGCTTCTCAGGTAACTCAATTCTGGGGAGTTAGTGTCTTGAAGGACAATGAAGAATAATTCTGACTTTCTGGCACAAATCAAGTCTCTTAAGAGTTGGGGGACGAGTGAACCAATTATCTCAAGGAAAAATCACCCTCAGGGGATTTGCAATTATTGCCAGCTCAGGCATTAGTTGGGGATTTCTCTGTGCTCTCCCTTCCATAGCCCCCACCAAAGTCATTGTCCAAGGCAGTGGAAGTGAAGAGATTTGGCACCTGCTTACCCTTGCATTTTTTTCTTTCCTTCCACTCAGAGGCGATAGGGTGAAACAGAAAGAGGTCTATTGTATGACACAGAAAAAAGGGGGAGATTGCTTTAGAGCACTGAACCTGGGAACAGTGGAGATCAAATCCTGGCCCTGTAGCTTGCTGCCAGTGTGACCCTGGGCAAGGCACTGACCCTTTCTGGGGCTCAGTTTCCTCATCTGTAAAATGATGAGAGTGGAGAGAGTCTAAGGTTTCTTCTGGTTCTAAATAAATGATTCTATGAGATTAAAATACAGATCTTCTACTTACTGTCTGCAAAATCTCAGACAAAGCAGCCTGCCTCTCTGGCCTCAGTTTCCTCAACTGTAAAATAAAGTTGGGCTACTAAATGTCCAAATCACCGATCCAGGAGACCTGGCTTCTGATCTCAGTCCTGACACTCACTTCAATTTTCCTCATCTGTAATATCAGGATAATACTTTTATCACATTCTTTCACTGCACTCTGTAAGCCCTATGCAGATTTCTATTATTATTGTCCTTTACCACAGGTAAGGTGGTCACATGTTTAATGACAATAAACAGAAACCCCATCCTTGAAATCGATAGGATCCTTCTCTACACTGCAAGTGTCCACACCAGTTTCCTCATCAGAGCGGTACCAGTCTACTAATTAGCCTTCATCTAGGTAGTGATTTTCCTGTATTATCAATATCACAAGTCTTAGCCCAGAAATTATCCCCTATAATATCAATATTATAAAATAATATCCTGGCTTTATTTTTCTTTTCATTTTAAGAGAAATTTGTCCTCAGAGCTCGCCACTCTGACAACTGATTATTTTTTTGTGGTGGTTGTTCAGTTGTTTCAATTGTGTCTGATTCTTCATGACCCCCATTTGGGCTTTTCTTGGCAACAATAATGGATTGGTTTGCCAGTTCCTTCTCCAGCTCATTTTACAGATGAGGAAACAGAGGCAAACAGGGTTAAGTGACTTGCCCAGAGTCACTCAGCTAGTGAGTGCCTGAGACCGGATTTGAACTCATGTCTTCCTGACTCCAGGCTCACTGTTTTTTCCACTGTATCACTTAGCTGATTGAATATTTACAAGAAGGTCATAAAAGTGATGAATTCCACATTAAGACACACAGCAACTGGAAACGTCACAGGAGTCTGAAGATGAGTAGATCCTGTGAACGCAGAACTGAATCCAACTCTCCAAATCACATTCTCTTGTATAAAAAGCCCCAAAGTCTGCTGATCAGAGCAGTCGCTGCCTATTCTTTCCCTGGTGTTTCTCATCAGATATAAAGCAAAGATGTTCAAGTCAGGTTCAGAACACCACATAAATAGCTTGTCCAGGAAGCAGGAATTAAGAAACCTGACACAAAGATCTATGGCATTAGCTAGCTAAATGCACTTCTTGGAAAAGTATTTTGTAATAACTATGTCCATTTCTTTGTACTGCTGGCATCAATTATCCCAATAAGGTTATCTTCCATATTCTCCGGGAGAGAAAAATTTCCCAAGATAAGTTGGGGTAAACATTAGGGTTGAATCTTGAACTGAGGAGCCCAAGTCAGTCTCCCTCTCTCTCTCTCAAACTCCCCTCCCTCCCTGGGGAGCTTTCAGACCTCTGAAGCATGCTGGCATGACTTTCCGCTCTGGGCCTGTGTTTCATGTTAAGTTAGTCTTGGAAGAGGAGAGGACACCAAATCTAATCACCTCATAAAGGATCAAGAGCATTTTAGGCTCATATATCATCATCAAGTGGCCAGACAAAGCCCAAATGCCAAGGAGCAGTCTGCAACAGTTATTTAATTCACATTTTCAGGCTCAGACTTCTCACTGGATTTTCATGTGCTGTGTCTAGCATTAAATTATTGGCAGGAAGACTCTAATAAATAACTACTCTGCATGTACATGGAAATCCTTACTTGCAATGTTAAATTCTCAGCTCACACCAGCCACCTAATAATAAAAAAAATGCACTCCAAGTTTGCATGTAAAGGGGCTTCTCTTCCAGAGTATCTGGGTCAGTAAGGTGGGACCTAGCATGACCAGTAAAATGCCAATTATTTTGTGCAGGTGAATCCATCGTACTGTACCCTCATGCAGCAAGCTAGACTTGAAACCAAGAGAATGAAATTCCGAGAAAGCCTTACTAGTTGTGTGGAACCCAAACAAGTCTCAATCTCTAACTTGGAGGTCAGGAACTACTTTATTTTAACTTTGCATCTCCAGCTTTGCCCACTGCCTGGCACCTAGTAGGTAATGAATAAATGTTTAATTGATTTGTTGTAAATAAATGTTTAACTCATCTGTAAACTAAAGATACTAATACTTGTACTACCTGCCTCATAAGATTCTACAAGCATTTCTTAAGTTGCTACTTATGTGCTACACACTGGGGATAAAGAATAGGTACTGGACCTGTCATCTTATTGATATAGGGAACTCTCAGCTAAGGAAAATCCCTCTCTCAAGGCAGGCCACATCATCTCTGTAACATATAGGCTTGAAAAGTTTCGTGGCTCACTGAAAGGTGAAATGACTTACCTAGAGCCACATAGAACCCAGATTGTTTTTTAGAACCAAGGACCAGTATACCAGGATCCAAGAAGGCAGAAGAAAAGACAAAAATAAATATTAATTGCCCACAGGCAGCCTTGCAAACCTTATCAGGCAGGTAGGTGGTGCTGTGGATAGAGAACCAGGCCTGGAGTCATGAAAGGTTGAGGTCAAATCTGATCTTAGATGTTTACAAGCTGTGTGACCCTGGACAAGCAACTATACCCTCTTTACCTCAGTTTCCTCATCGGTAAAATAAGCTGGAAAAGAAAATGGCAAGCCACTCTAGTATCCTTGCCAAGAAAACCCTAAATGGTGTCACAGAGTCAGATACCGCTGAACAACAACGAACTTTGCAAACCTGAGAGCATCATGTTAGAGATATGAGTTATTACTGCTGGATAGCAGAAAGTCAATACATTGGAGCACATGGCACAAGGAAGTGTGTTCTTTCACTAGCAGAGACACAAGAATTGGTGCTTATTAACCATTTTCTTCACGTTCCACATGTGCCATGGAAATGGATGACTAAAGGGGAAAAAACTGACAGAGAACTTGCCAATAAAAGAATAAGAAGAATTACTCATCATGGAAGTTTGCCTATGAGGCAAGAGGATAACAAAGTATTTCCATGTGATTTTGCTCTGCTAAAGTCCTCCTCAGATGGCTTATCATGGTGTGGAAGTGACCCAGTGCATGTGATGCCAGCCAGTGAGGTGCAAGCTGTGATAGAGCCAAAGCCAGGTTGTCCTGGTATTGTGGGAAAAGCTCTAGATTTAGGCCCATTGCTACTGTTTCCTACATGGGCAAACTGATTAACCTTTCTGGCCTCATATGTATCTGTAAAACAAGAAGGTTGAGCTGGACGACCCTCCCAGATTTCAATTTACAATCCTGTGATCCTACCAAGGGAGAAAGATCCCAGGGTCTCGGTCCTAGCAGCTGTCAGCTGAGGACAAATCTAGCTGGATTTGGAGTTCGGGCTCTCCAGAAGCTGTTAGAAAGCCACAAAGCAATGGATTTTTTGGCCACAGAAACTCATCAACTGGTTCTAAGGTACCTTTAAAATAGTTATGGTCTTATGATAGATATGTAGTATAGACGTGGATATGATGCCAAAGGGGCTGCAACCTTCAATAATATAGGGAATGGTCATGTGAATAAAATTTCAGATATTTTAAAGTTTTTCTTTACTTGTGTTGCCTCATGGGCTCCTTTGGGATTCTGGGGAAACCTGTGAACCCTTCTTTGGAGTGATATTTTGAAATGCATAAAATGCATAGGATTACAAAGGAAAATATTTATATCAAAGTACAATTATCAATTTTTTTAAAGTTCAAGGTCCCTCATGTTAAGAATTGCTGTTGTAAAAAGAAGGAATGTGTAGAAATTTTATCAGTTGGAATTACAAAGTTATATCATTTTAATTAAGGTTTCCACTCCTCTGAATCTTGACTTTCCCAAGTCAGATAAGGAAACTATGACTGAGAGGTGAAATATTATTCCTTACATTTCCCACTCCAACTTTTGTCCGTTGTGTCCTTGTGTCTAGATTCACATCTTGGTTCCAACACATGATTCTGAGTAAAGCACTTCATAAATCTGACAGTTTTCCACAAATGTGAGCTGTCATTATTATTTTTGTTATAGCAGTAAGGTCAAAACCAATAATCAACAGAGCTATGTATTAGAGACCAAACTCCTTTATGTCCATGACACTTGGCCATGCCACAAATACTGCCTCTCAAGGAGCAAGACCATTGGCATCATTCTTTCCATTTGCCATCCAAGAAACTTAGACCTCTCCCAGAGAGGTCAAATATTATTGTGTCCAATACAGCAGCATGGACTCGGAAGGGAGTCAATTAGCTGTTTGATAACACCGACTGATGGGGGTTGGTCCAAGTCATGCTGAACCAAAGGGCTAACCAAGTAAAATTTAAAATATGACTTATCTGGGCTCCACAAACACCTTGCCCTCAGGATCCATGTCTTTCACTACATTTGGGGTCAATTTGGCATGATTTACCTTGCTTAGGAATAGCTACCTGGGTATAGAGGAAGAAGATATGCCTTGTAAAGCCACGAAGAAAGATGACAAACCCTGGAGTTTCATGACTTCCTGATGATTCCAAGAAGAATTTCAACTGAGAAAATACTGTTGTTTCCTGGACATACACAGTTCATTAGAAAACTCTGTAAGTGACCCCAGTATAATGTAAGCTCTTTGAGGGGAAGGCCTATTTTTATCCCCAGAACCTAGTACAGCGCCTTGTAAATGCTTGTTGGTTTTAACTGAAAAACTTAGAAGCTCGAAAAGGGAGACCTCAGATTCTCTAGTCCAAGTCCCTCATTTTACAGATCAGAAAATTAAGGTCTAAAAAAGAGAGTAAAGAACTTTCCCAAGATTAAACAGATGGTACACTATAGAGCCAGGATTTGAACCCAAGATTCACTCTGAATTCTGACTGACTCCAGGGGACATGGTTCTTCCCCAGGATCCTTTCTGTCTCCAGACTTCCTTTCCATGCCACAGAAACCTCCTCACTGTAGAAGCTCCTCTCACCTAGACTTTTCACACTGGAATTACCCTCTGTGACTTCTTCTGATTGCCTGGTTCCTCCCAGAATCTCCATTTTAAGAAAACTGCAGAGGCCAGTCATGGTCATTCCCCTCCAGGCTTCACTGCTGACCCTCCAGACATACCCTCCCCTCCTTTTCAGCTTCCTCTAAAGTTCTGTCTTCTTCCATCGAAATGTAAGCACCTTGAGGACAGAGCCTATCTTTCTTTCTGCTTGTATTTGTATTTCCTGCCCTTGGCATAAGGTACTTATACTGGTATACAGTAATCATTTAGCAAATACTTCTTTATTTCTACATGGTTGTCTCAGAGCTCTAGGTCTTCAACACTAGTTAACGGGGAGGAAAGAAATCAACTACTGCTTCTTTGATGGTCTCTAAAGGTATATCCTACATACGATGTTACAAAGGTCTTAGTGCAGTTTTAAGCTATCAAGATATTGCTTCATGTGTGTACATGTACACTCTACATACACATGTACATACACACATGTTCACATATACATACAAATATACTATACAGGAATGTTTCAAATGTTTTAGTATAGTTTGAAGCTAAGCTATATGGAAAACTGCATCTACATAATATATACTGTATATATTTAAAATCACCTGGGGGGATTCTTTATTTATTAGTGGTGCTGTGCTGAAATAACTTATCACTTAATAGTCATGCACGTTTTTTCTCAGAAGGTGCATGTGGTCACTTAAATGACACCTTTCTCATCATGCAGTAGTTAAAATTTTATTAGGCTCCTTCACAGTGAGAAGTCTTCAAGACAAGACAGTATCTGAAAAGACCTAGACATTATGCATCTATAAGATACCTGGCTTTGTCATCTATATTGCTAAATCTTTCATTGCATAAGTCTGAAATTGCTAAAAAAAAAAAAAAAAAGAGAGAATCAGGAAAACTTTTAAGTCTAATCTCTGATAGCCTGCTGTGTCACTGTAGGTTAGTCATTTAACTAGTCTCCGCTGCTTTTCAGACATCTCAAACTGGATATCTAGTAGATATCTTAAATTCAACACATCTAAAACATGGCTTTCCCCCGAACTCCCCTCCCACAAAACTTTTCCTATTACTACAGAAGGTCACACCAATCTCCTGATCTCTCAGGCTCAATTAAGGGTTACCCTCAATTCTTCACTATTTCTCACTGCCCTCCCCTCTGCATCCTCACCCATTAAACCCCCCCACCCTCCCCGCTGGGCCCATATCCAAGCTGTTACCAAGGTTTATGGAATTTACCTTTGTAACTTCAACATTCTCCCTTTTTCTGACACATCACCACTCCAGTGCAGGCCCCTATCACCTCATTCCTGGAGTATTTCAACAGCCTAGTGGTGGGTCTGCCTGCCTCAAGCCTCTTCCCCACTCTAAACAATCTTCCATTTTGTCACTAAAATGCTTTTCCTTAAGTGCAAGTCTGACCATGTCATGCCTGCCATATTCTCTCCCCCCCAATCAACTACAGTGGCTCTCTATCATTCCCAGGATCAAATACAAAGTCTTCTGACATTCAAAGCCCTTCTTATCCTAACTCTCTTCTTCCTTTCCAGTCTTCTTACACCTTATTCCCTAACACATCCTTGTTGACTCAGTGACACTGGCCTCCCGGCTTTTCCACAAATAAGATGCTCCATCTCCTGGCTCGGGTATTTCCTCTGGTTGTCCCTCATGCCCAAAAGGATCTCCCTCTTCATCTTTGCCTACTGACTTCTCTGGCTAAGTCCCAACTAAAATCTTCTGCAAGAAGTCTTCTCTCTGCCAGTGCTTTCTCTCTGTTAATTATTTCCAGTTTATCTTGCGTACAGCTTGCTTTGTATACACTTTGCACGCTATCTCCCCATTAGATTTTTGCCTCTTTGTGTCCCTGGCTGTTAACACAGTGCCTGGCACACAGAAAGCACTCAGTAAATTTTGTTGTTGCTGTTTTAAACTCTGAGTCCCTGGGGAACTGTAAGACTATTACTGACAAATGAGTTGCTGATCTGTCTTGGTGGAGGGGGTTTCTGCGCTTGATGAAATTATGAGTCCCAACCAAAACTCTTGGGTGACAGAATTTCATAATAAGCAGGATTCTAACCACAAGCACACCCATTCTCATCCACTTTGCAAAGGATAATGTGTTTTTATTAACTGATCAGTACCCACTGACACCCCAAAGTTCAGTACATTGAGCTCTCTGCTGGATTTATCACAGAATATAAGTTTAAATAAAGGTTCTGCTACTTAACTGCTATTTATATGGGCTTAAGTCAAACTTTTGGGGTCTCAGTTTCCTGATGTGTAAAAAAGGAATGGGTTGGACCAAATGACGTCAAAAATCCCTCAGAATTAAATCTGAGACTATCACCTTTCATCTTTCTCTCCCTTATTTTTGATATGTCCATTTCAGGCATAATTTTGCAGATTTCAACAATCTTACTGTGGCATTCATTCAAGTTGATCACATGATTGCTGTTTTCAAAGTTATTAGGAAACTGACACTGGAGACAAAGCATAATTACATCCAAGTTGCTAAGGAAATGACTTTCACATAACTTTAAACTCTTCCTTCTCTCATGCTGGGGCTCTGCTTCACCCTGGGCCCAACATTTGGGGTCTGGCTGCTGTTGAGCAAGCAGAGGTTAGGATCCAACATTTGTAAAGTCTGTACAATTCCAAACATTTGTGGCTTTTTCTGTAATAACTCTTCCTTGAAATCATGTGGAAAGAACCAGTGGTACCTTAAGAGAAAACATGACCAAAAGGACATGGTGTCTGGGAATTCTTCTGTTAGGCAAATGTGATTCATGGTGTACACACCAGGCCAAGGCTAGCTAGGATTGCTTGGATATTTGACCTTCTCTCTTTGATGGGGGGGCAGTCTGTTGAATTCCATCCTCCTCTCCCCCACCTCCATCCCGGCCTGGTGCATATTACAAGAATCATAGAAATATCCACATTTTAGAATTAACAAGGGCTTAGTGGATTTTTTTTAAGTGTTTCATTTTTTTCCATTTCTTTCCCAACCAGTTTTTTGATGGGATCTTCCCCAGCCCACTCTCCTTCTGCTTATAAAGCAAACTGGTTCTGTTTAGTAAGCAAAAGGAAATGTTTTTAGAAAATCCCATTGTTAGGCAAGATTTCATTTCATAAATGAACCTCCTTGGAATAGAGTTGTTTTTTTTTTCCTGCCTCTCTGTTAATAAGAGGAAAAATCCTGAATTCAATTAAGATCTTTTCAACTGACACAGATAGTGAGTTGTCTCAGCAAACTCAGTTGTCTGAATATAATATCTGAGATGTTCTTTTTTGCTCCTAAAATTTAAAATGTACTTGACATGGTGCGGATGAAGCTGAAAGCCTAAAACAGATTCTAACATCTAGAAGACCTAGAGAGAGTTTGTGGTCATAAGGTTTTTTCCCTTAATCTAACATCACACCATATGTGACCTTCACTAACACAAAGGAAATCAGAATGGCTTCCTCCTTTTCCATGAATGAATATTTTCATGCATTTGGCCTATGTTGTGTGCCTGTGGAATGATACCAACATTTGAGATGCCCATTTTCATTGCATGCAAATAGGACTTTATTTCAAAATGTTTAGCCAGCTGTGTTAAAGGCTTTCCAAGGAGTCTTCAAAGCCTTGCGGCCTCAGACAAGGAGGGAAAAGCTACAGGCTGCCATGGGGACAAATGGCATTTAAAAGAGGATTCATGGCTGATACTCTTGGCAAATGACTTCATGAAGAATCCCTGGGGAATGGAGCTGACATGGGACAGCTTCATCACTGCCTGAGTAAACCATTTGCCAGCAGAAAAGGAATGATTCTGCCTTCGCTCTGTGTTTGTCCCACAGTGTAAGCATCTGTCATGGCGCACAGAGAGGGCTGAGAATTGTACTGGGACAGTGAGAAGAGGGGCAACATGGCTTGGGTTTGCTCCTCTTTAACACAAGGACAGGAAAAGAGTGAGTTATGTGGTGTCAGGTAAGTCACCTTGACTAGATTTCCCCATTACTAAAATAGAACTATCATTATATATTCTTTATTTGCCCTAAACATGAATTCAGATGAGCTAATATAAATGAAGTACCATCAGCACCTCAGAAGAGAACAGGGTCCTAAGGCAGGGGGCCTTTCTGGGATATAATTAACTGGAAGACTCCTTCAGGGCAGGGATTATGTCCTGCCATAACTCCTCATAGTATACTGATCTCTCAATAAATGGTGCCGAATTACCGACAACATGCTCAGGTACTTCTGTGATTTTATAAACTCAAGATATGACTAAATACAATTTTAAAACTCAAGCTCCCAAATTGGATCTCCTATGTGAAACTTTATGGGAATACTTTTGTATAAGTCTACAAAATTATAATGGTACCAACACATCTAGAAAGGGTAGATATATAGCAAAAAAGGTAGAAACAGTAAACATAATCAACCCTCACTATACCCTCAGCTATATCCCATCCCACACAGGTTCAAGGACATGAATTCTGAGCCAGCATGAGGTCTGTGGTTTGCCTGATGAAGCAAACAACTGTCTCAAGGCTGCGCTGGGAATCCTGGTGGGTGTGGATGGGGTAGGAACAGAGGAGTAAGTAGAGGGGGTGACATACTCATGAGCCTTCCATCTGCTCCAGGAAAGGCTCATCCAAAGAACTTAGTCCTACCCTAAAGAAGCCTTGGTCCCTAGCGCTCCAAGAAGAGGCTGCATAGGGTTTTTGTTTTTTGGGGTTTTTTGCCTAAGACATTCCAAGAATGGGCTAGAATACCTAGGGATCCTGGAGTATACAGGTTAGCGAGTAGTGTATCTTAGTTGTCACCAAGGTAAATGCCAGGCCTCCCTGAACTCAATGATGTGAACATTCTGTATAGTGATACACCTTCCAGGAACTAATACGGCATTGAAGCATTAGTGTAGAGAGAGCAGATCTGGGATTCACATACTAGCTGGGTGACTGGGCAAGTCAAGTAAGTTCTCAGTGTCTCAAATCAACTTTCTAGCACTATTCATTTCAGAACAGGTGCCAATTTACCTTGGTAGGGGGACAATCCTCATCAGAAGTGATCTATGCCAATTAAATCACAGACCCAGTTAAAAATAAAGATGGCAACAATTATAATAAGAACTCACCTTCCTACAATGCTGTATAATTGACAAAACACTTCCCTCACAGTATCCCTGCGAGGTAAATGATGGCAAATATTATCATCCTCATTTCACAGGTGAGAAAGTTGGGTTTCAAAGAAGTGACTTGCTCGTGACACACAGCTAATGTTAGATCCAGGATCTGAACTCATGTCCCGGCATTCTTTTCAAGACACAACGCTGCCCAATCAGATGGACTGATTTTAGTGATAAATTGGCAATTTCCAGCACTCACATGAGTAACATTCACAGCAACATTACTTGGACAAAACCTGTATAAATGCTAACCTGCCAACCTTTCCTCCCCTCAAGAGTCACAATAAATTATGCATGGCAGTAACAGGGTTGGGCCTGGGATGAAAGGGCCTAGGCAGGTTCAGATAGTCATCTGAGGCCACCATGACCCACCTGGATCAGCTGGGCAGCCCTTTCTGGGCTTCCATACCGAAGATCGTGTCCATTAATGGCTAGGACCCGGTCGTTCTCCTCCAGTTGACCGTGGCGGTCAGCGACTCCTCCATCCAGCAAGTTAAAGATGAACACTCCGGGTTCATCCATCCTGCGTACCAGTTTGATCCCGAGCTGCTCTTCAGGGCTGCTTTTGTTCAGGATCACATGAAAACTGTCATCTCGGATGCCCTGAGTCTCCAGGGCCAGTCCGCTGGTCCTGCCGCGGTATCTCTGCTCCCTCAGGACTGTGAGCCGCAGCACCTGGCAAGGCTGTCTCAGGAGGCTCAGGGCATAGTTGTGAGGTACACTGCTGATGTCCATGCCGTTGACCTAAGGCGGAAGGAACCAGGGTCAGGGAGGGCCCACAAGGGCATGGTTGGCTTTAATACACATATGCTCCACCTCCACCCTCCATACAATTGTGAGTGCTTTCTTCTCATCCCAGATCATGTTGTTCTTATCTCATGTCACGTTCCTCAGTGGAACAGCAGAGACGATTTCTCATTTGTATTCTACTTCTAAAGCCTGTCTAGTAATGCCTTACTCCTTGCTATTGTTCAATCACGTCTGACTCTTCATGACCTTATTTAAGGTTTTCTTGACAGGGATACTGAAATGGTTTGCCATTTCCTTCTCTAGCTTATTTTACAGATGAGGAAACTGAGGCAAACAGGGTTAAGTGACTTGCCTAAGGTCACCCTGCTACTAAGCATCTAAACTTAGAACTTTTCTGACTCCAGGTCCAGCACTCTGTCCACTCTCTATCCCACTTAGTTGCCTTGAATTTGCAATTTTTACTCATTTCAGTGAAACTCTATAAAGAAATGTGCTAAGTTCTTTCTTTCTCACTATTCTTTTTCTGCCACTCACAGAGAAATTTTTGCAGGGTATAAATCAAGCTGAAGTAAATAAGAACTTCTATGCATATTGCACACAACATCAGAGCATTTGGAAATGCCATTTAAAGGGACTGAAAATATGCCCAACCCAGCAGTACAACAATACACTCGATGGGGCTTTCTGGTTTGAATTACTCTTTTCCAAACAGTCCCTGGCTGAGAGGTTGTACCCCTGGAAAGTTCCTCATGACTCTGGGAGAAAACAATTTCACAGCAGTTCTGTAGCTCAATTCTCTGGAGGTTGAAACCATGACAAAGGAGAAACAAGTGACCTGGAGTTCTCTCATATTGATCAGATTTCTTTTCCTGGCAGTTATTCATCAGAGAAGATTATAAACCAATGCTACCCAGTGTGTACGTGTCCTCAGGGAACATCTTCTGGATCCCAGCAGAGAAAGCAGAGGGAATAAGGGTGGGTGGTGGGTCACTTATTCTAGAACAGTCAATGCATTGCACCACTGTCCAAACACAGACAGAGGAGAAAAGGAACAAAAGGGTGAGGTTGACCCTGGTTGACTACACTGCCATCCTTTCTATGAGGAATCCAGCATGGCTTATTGAAAAGTACAGATGACTTTTCTATCTCCAAACTCTAGCCAAAACTCTCAAGAAGGTACATGTTTTATGGCATGGTACTCAAGGGAACACCTTCACATTGTTTCTTCTAATACTTCTAGTACTGGGGAGGGAAAGAACCCCGAGTACCCTGGAACAAATTCATACACTCAAGATGTCTTGGAGGCATTGGCCCAAGATTGCCTCTAGTAAAGATACTCAATTTTCTCCTTTTTCAGTGACTTGCCCAAGGTCACAGTAAGTGCCTGAGACCGTATTTTAAGTCAGGTTTTCCTGACTGCATATCCATTGTGCTATCTAGTTGCCACTAATAAAAACAACAAATAAGGAAAAATGTATTCGGCTAATTAAAGGAAGAGAAGGGAAATGAATAAGGAGAGCTTCTTAATAACGAGAGGTATCCAAAACTGGAATGAGGATGTTGGCTCTGGAATTTTTGAGTTTCCTGTCTTTGGAGGTATTCAAATGGAGTCTAGATTACCAGTTATCAGAGATGTTGCAGAGATAATCCATGTTTGGGGCAAATGTGGGACTAGATGATCCCTGAAGTTTCTTCTGTCTCTGGAGTTCAGTGGTTCTATGATAACTCTATCACAGACACCCAGAAAGAAAAGCAGAGAAGATTAGAGCTCTGGTCCTGGAGTCAGGAGGACCTGAGTTCAAATTTGACCCAGGCTTGACACTTATTGGCTGTTTGACCTTGGGCAAGTCATTTAACCCCAACTGCCTTGCCCCCTTCAAAACAAAAAAAAAGTCAAAGAAGGAAAAACCAAGATGCAGGAGGAGAGACAAGAATATGTACATAGAGGAACCATGTACCAGCTGTGTTTGCAGAGATGTATAGAAATACACAGGAAAATTTAGGTTCATTTATTTAACCCCGAAGCAACCAATTTCTATACCTTTAAAATCATGTCCCCTGGTAGCAATCTTCCATCTCTGGCAATTACTCCATCTCTATAAATATGTTGTATAATAATATGGACCAGGGGAGTTTCACTACCGCCCACAACTCGGATAGCCAGGCTTTCATTAGGATCCACCCGAGTGATCTTGATGCTGGTAATTTCACCATCTGGAATCAAGTGATACAACCTTGGGAAAACTAAGACACAAAAAAAGAAAGAGAAACAACCAGAGCACTTATTGAACAGCAATCACCTGTCTTTCTGGAACAGTTATAATTCCAAGGCTCCCAAAACCATTAAAGTATGTTTTATCACTTGGTTATTGAAAGGACTGAAAGGAATTCACCTATTTTCTTGCCCCCTGATCCATTTTACACATTTCTTTCCTGTACTTCTAGCTTTAGGGCTACAACAATTATTCCTCCTCTCCAATAGTGGCACCAGTACAATGATAACTTACGCTTGCATTAAGATTCACAAAATGTCTTACATACATTATTTCATTTGATACTAACAAAAAGCCTTTGAGGTAAATGCTATTATCTTTCACATTTTACACAGAAGAAAACTGAGGCTCAGAGTAGGAAGTGACTTGCCCAGGGTCACACAGCCAAGTCACTGTCTGGGAGAGGACTTGAACACCTCTCTTTTAGGATCTTTATTCACTCCTTTACTCTCGGCAGAATCTTTGTTGGTGCCAGAGCTAAAATGGCTTCATGCACTTGTGCTGAGACACAATAGAAGAGTCAGAGGGTTTTCTAACTCAAAATACTAACTTTCCCACTTACTTTCTCTGTTAGTTTGAACAAATCACTTGCCATCTCTGTACCTCAACTATAAAAGTGTGTGTGTGGGGGTGGTGACCAAATAATCTGGAAGGCCTCTTCCTACTCTAAATCGATTATCTCTACTTTCCTATTTTTGTGGGGTTGTTCAATCATTTCAGTTGAGGTTGACTCTTCTTGATTCCATTTCAGGTTTTCTTGGCAGAGACACTAGAGCGGTTCACCATTTCCTTCCCCAGCTCATTTTACAGATGAGGAAACTGAGGCAAAAGGGTTAAGGGACTTGCCCCGGGTCACACCGCTAGTAAGTGTCTGAGGCTGGGCTTGAACTCACAAAGATGAGTCTTCCTGACTTCAGGCCTGGCATTCTATTCACTGCGCCACCTCATTGCCCTAGTTTCTTAAGAGATCACAATGGGTGAAGAAGAAGAAGAAGAAATACACTTTAAAATATATGTGTATGTGTGTGTAGATATAGTTATATGTATATACATATACATGAGGGTATATGTATACATCTATACAAATAAATGTGTGTATATGTAACTGTGTATGTATATATGTGTGTATAATGTACATATGTATAAACAGTTAGGTGTACACACATATACATGTATATATACACACATAAAAGTGTAATGCATATAAATGTGTATATAATGTGTACATGTATACATAGCTATATGTACATGCACATTCATATACACATACACACATACATAGCTGTGTTTATAAATGTGTGTATAATATGTATATGTAAGTATAGCTTTGTGTGCACACACATACATGTGTCCATACACAAATACATGTATAGAGTGTGTGTGCGTGTGCGTGTGCGCGCGCACTCCAGCACCTTTAGGAGTGAGGGAGGACATGATGGTGGACACTGGCAGCTCTGAACTCCAGACTTTCTGATTCCCAATCTGACACTCTTACCATTAAACACCTATAACTGTTTCCATTCAAAATCCTCTTGAGTACTGTGGTCCCATAGTCTTGAACCAGAGTACCCACAGACAGCACCAAATGGCATGCTATTGTTAAAGCTAGAAAAGAATCTTAAGGTAAATGACGCTGATTTCTACTTCCAAGGAGGAGCTGTTTTGGAGCTGCTTCAAGTCTCGGGGGTTTCAGAAAGGACAGGTGAGGCTCCCTACTGTAGCTGTTTAAGCACCAATTATGGGGAATCACATTGAAAGGGAAGGGGGTTCTAACTCCCAGAGTATGGCTGCCTTTGCCCTGGGAGGCTTGACTAATTATATCAACTGGAAATGTCACAGCAATGGGTCTGGGATTTTTGTAACCCACTCCTCTGTCTGTCACAATTTCCAAAACTCATGACCTAAATCCATTTTCTCTAATAGGATAACAAGTGGGCTGCTCTCTTGGGAAAATACAGAGAAGAACTAAGGTTCCTTAAAGTTAGCAGCCATTTACCATTCAGTGCCTCACAGAAGACTGAGTCTCTGATCCAATTTAACTAACCAGCGTTGTAAAACATGAGATGGTGACTTAACTTCTCTGTTCCTCAGTTTCTTTAATTGGTGCAAAACTTAGGCAATTTAAACTTAAATATTTAAATCACTTTGAAGCTGGAAAGCAACATATTTGATTATTCTATCCCCTCCCACTTTTTGTTGCCGTTATAAAACTGGTTTCAGAAACTTTCTATTTGTCAGTTTGAATAAGCAAAGTTTAAGTGCTCAACACTAGGGAAGGCTATTTCCCCCTCTCAGTGTCCTTTGGTTGCCTCCCTAATTGTAAAAGAAGATTGGACTTGGAATTAGAAGATCTAGGGTGGAGTCCAGTCTGACACTATCTCTATGACCTTGGCCAAGTCAATCCCCATCACTTTTCTCTTAGAAATTCAGGGGTAAAACTAGATTATCTCTGTTGTTTCCAGCTCTAAATTCTTAAGCCCTGGCTTTTATTTAACTTCACATTGTTGCCGTTAAGTCTGCCTCTGACGAACTTATCTCCATTGCTTCTAGGTCTTTCCTTTGGGACCAAGCACCACAATCCTATCACATAGCGATGCAAAACGCTTGAAGGTGGTTCTAGTTCTTCCCCTCTCTAGATTAAACATGCACAGTTCTTTTGTCTTTGTGCTCCCAAAGTCTAGCCCAGTTGAATGGAATTGCACTTGAATATGGCTTCATCTGGTCACTGACTCCTCTCTTGCTCAGGGTCGTACAACCAGTAAATGTCAGAGGCAGAATTTAAACCTGGGTCTCTCCCTGACTCCTAGGCCAGTTCTCTATGTACTGTCTACCACACTGCCTCAGTGTATGTATCCCTTAGGAAATAAATCCAAAACAGACTTCTCTGGCTAAGTGACAAATAAGTTTGGAGGCATCTGATTGAGTAGGCTTGGAGTTAGGGAAGAGAGGAGATTAATTTTTCCTAATTCTGTCCTCTATTTTTCACTTTCTTCTATGTGGAAGTGTCTCCTGCCTTGTTACCCACTCTGGTCTTGATTCTGCTGGATGATGGGCCCAGAACAGATGCTGATTACTCCATAGTTGTTAGACAGCGTTACCTCTAACAGGAAGCCTTCCAGCAGAATTGATGGGTAAGTCAGTGTGGGAATGGGGCTAGATGCTACCCAGATTCCTTGCCACTCTAAAATTCTGCGTGTCTTTGTTATTGGACAGTTCATCCATCCTTGGCAATTATAGTAATACGGTGGTCTGGAGATAATAGTCTCCTGCCTGGGATAGGATATGTCTGGTCGGCCTCAGATTGAGCCCCACGGCCTAAGTAGCAATGAATGAACCCCACCTCCTGGGTAGAGCAAAGCTGATCAAAGGCAATGCTCCACATCAAGAGAACTTAAAACGGGGGGAAAACACAAAGGATGTGACTTCAGTACCTTGCTTTTGTGGATAGGAGACTAACATCTGGAGGAGGGGGTCCCAGCACCTTTTTGCCTTTTTTCCCTTATAAGATGGATATAATAATTCCTGTCCCTTCCTATTTCAAAGGAGATTTTGAGTAATGAGATAATAGATATATTAGTTCTTTGTGCATTTACAAACAGGTGTGCTAATTGAATTATAAACTACTACTATTATTCTTGGGCAGTTAGGTGGCACAGGGGATAGACTGCCAGGTCTGCAGTCAGGAAGATTCATCCTCCTGAGTTCAAATCTTACCTTACTAGACCTTACTAGAGGTGTGACCTTGGGTCAATCATTTACCCCTGTTTGCCTCAGTTTCCTCACTTGTAAAATAAGCTGGAAAAGGAGATGGCAAATCACTCCAGTAGCTTTGTCCACCCAAGTGGACTCACTAAGACTTGGACACAACTGAAAAGTGACTGAATAAAATTATTATTCTTATCATTAACAGACACTGATCTGCAGAATTTATCCTGAGTCCCTACCCAAATCCAGCTGGGAACATAGGTGAACATATTTACCTTCTGTGGCGATAGCATTCTCAGGACTTTCCCTTGGCTGGTCAGCTTGGTTGGCCACTGCACTTCCACTTTTTGTCCTCCGGAGAACACTGAGAGCTCTATTTATTTTTTTAAAAGATCTACTTCTGATGGTGGATCGCTCAAAATGCTGGGCTGGGGTAAGAGAAAAAAGAGAATCAAGAAAGCTGGAAAAACCACCAGTGACATCCAAATGTGATCATGGCACTACTCTAGTCCCATATTCAGGGCTGGTGGTGGTTCCCCACTGTCTCAGCATCTCATGGAGGCGGGGGAAGAGTGGCGTTGTCAGTGCTAAGTGGTGCTCGGAGCGCTCCACAAATTTCACCATTTGTCCATTCAAGAAAGTTGTGCTTCTTCACAAGTTTTTCTTATATCCATGATTAATCTGTTAACAGTTCTAGATGCATTCATATGGCTTTGGATTTGGAGTTACAAGACCTGAGTTCAAATCCCTCTGCTCACCTTCATTTTTCTCATCAATAAAATGAGGGGCCCACATGTACAAAAACATTTCAAGCAGCTCTTTTTGTGGAGGCCAAGAACTGGAAATCAAAGAATGCCCATCCATTGGGGAATGACTAAGTTGTGGTATATGAATGCAATGGAATACTATTGTGCTGTAAGAAATGATAAGCAGGTAGACTTCAGGAAAACCTGGAACTGATATATGAACTGATGCTGAATGAGATGAGCAGAACAGGAGAAGATTATACACAGTAACAGCCACAGTGTGTGAGGACTTATTTTGATAGACAGCCCTTCTCAGCAATGCAAGGATCTAAAACAAATTCCAAAAGACTCATGATGCAAAATGCCATCCACATCCACAGAAAAACTATGGAGTTTGAATGCAGGGCGAAGTAGACTATTTTCTTTTTTTGCTTTGTTTTTTCTTTCTCATGGTTTCTCCCACTTGTTATAATTCTTTTATGCAACATGACTAATGTGAAAATGTGTTTAATTAGAATATATATGTAGAGCCTGTATCAGATTGCATGCCAGCTTCAGTGGGGGAGAGAGAAGGAAGGGGAAGAAAAGTTAAAACTTATGGAAGTGAATGTTGAAAACTAAAAATAAATAAATTAACTTCAAAAAAAGAATACTTATACTAATAAAATAAATTGAGGGGGTTGATCTAGGAGGCCTCTGAAACATTCCAGCTCTAATTCTATGATGCTTTTAGAAAGGAGACAATGCCAAGTCAAGAACTCTGTTTCCCAGAGTCCCGTTCTTTTATTTCCCCCTCACCTCTGTTGGTTCGACAAGAGTCCACTGGGCTGTTTGCTGACTGGCCATCATCTGTGGCAGAGACATAAGCAGGGTTGTCCAGGCCTGGCTCATCTGTCATCAAGGCAATGGTTGCTGCTGCAGAGATATCAGGAGAGAGTGCAGCTGATGTCAAGCTGGCACATCCTTCAGGGCAACCAGCTTGGGAGCGCCTCTTGCGGTCCTTGGTAAGGCCATAATGGGAGGCACCTTTACAGCTGAGGTGAGAAGAGAAAAGAGAAGGCTTAGGTGGAGCGTTAAACATTCCCTTAAACCCATGCTTAAAATTGGCAAAAATAGATCGATGTCCATTTAACATTGAAGACTGTGTCTACACTGCCCTGCAAAAGTGTACCTTGTTCAAGGCTATGATGAGGCTTCTGTAGCTGTGGCATGTTTAGATATCTTGCACTGCTGCCAGCTGGTCATCTCTTTTCTTATTTTTTTAAACCATTAAAGTCTTGAACACAATTGATCCCTATGCCACTTACTACAAGTTCCTAATTCTGGCATCTCCTATTGTGCCTCATAGCACTAAATATAAAAACAAGGTATTTCCTGGGATTCCTTATTTAACCTCCTTCTGATGCCAAATCACACAATAACCACAAAACCAATGTGGTCTGATGAATTTTCCCCAGAGTCACTCTGGGTTGCTGCCCATCTTTTGGTATTCCTTATCATAAATACTGGGCTGGAGGATTTGCTCTGTTTGCTACTACTGGTACCAGTTTCTGAGGGCTCAGGTTAATTGGGAATATACACTTACTATTTATGTATTCTGTACTCAAAATTCTACAGAATCAGGGTGGAGCCAAGATGGAGGAGTAGAAAGATGCATAGATGCTTAGCTCTTACCCCACAGCCCATAAAATACTTGTAAAGCAGAACTCTCAAATTTTAGAGCAGCAGAAACCACAGAACAATGGAGTGGAGGAGATTTCTAGCCCAGAGTGACCTGAAAGACCAATGGAAAAGATCTGTCAACACCCAACACGGAGCAGAGCCCAGCCCAGCCTTGGCCATGCAGCCTGGAGAGGAGCAGATCCAAGCAGGCTTCAGGAATGGAATCTCCAGTGGCAGCACAGATCCCTCAACCCACAGGTGCCAAAGGTCAGTGAGAGGGTCTTTTTGGCAGGCTGAGAAGGGAGCAGGGTGTCCCCATAACTTGGGCCTCTTCAGGTGGCAGCAGTGGAGGCAGCAGCGAATGGGGCTCCCAAAGCAGGCAGCAGCTTACATTCATTGTAGAAGGTCTCATTGTAAAGCCCTTGAGGGATCTGAGCCCTGTGTGGCGACCCTGCCCCCACCTGAGCATCTGATCTTAATCTCACACTGAATAGAGGCCTTGCCCCTGCCTAAAGCCCCTGAGGGTTTGGAGCAGCTCATTTGAATCTCAGCCCCCAGTGCTGGCTTGGCAGAACTGGAGGTGAGGTACTTGTGGAGAGGAAACTCAGATATCCAGTAACTGTCTGGTAAAATGCCCCAAAACAGGAAAAAAAATAAGACTATAGAAGGATACTTTCTTGGGGAACAGGTGTCTCCCTCCATCCTTTCAGATGAGGAAGAACAAGGCATACTGTCAGAAGAAGTCAATGCCTCTGCCTCCAGTGCCTCCAAAGGGATCTTAAACTGGGTTCAGGCAATAGAAGACCTTAAAAAACAAGTTAGCAGCTTACTAAAGGAGAACCAAAAAAACGCTGAGGAAAATGACAGCTTTAAAAAGAGGCTAACTCAACTGGAAAAAGAGGTGCAAAAAGCCAGTGAGGAGAAGGAGGCTTTAAAAAGCAGAATTAGCCAAATGGAGGAGAAGGTCCAAAAGCTCACTGAACAAAATAATTCATTGAAAGAGAGAATTGAGTTCAGGAAAATGAATAACTATGAGATAAACAAAGCAGTTAAAAAACAAAACCAAAAGTTTGAAAAAATAGAAGATAACGTGAAACATCTCATTGGGAAAACAACTGACCTGGAAAATAGAACCAAGAGAAACAATGGTTCTATTGGAAAGCCATGATCAAAAAAAGAGCCTAGACATTATCTTCCATGAAATTATCAAGGAAAACTGTCCTGATATTCTAGAACCAGAGGGCAAAATAAATATTGAAAGAATCCACCAATCACCTCCTGAAAAAGACCTGAACAAAGAAACACCTAGGAATACTGTGGCCAAATTTCAGAGTTCCCAGATCAAGGAGAAAATACTGCAAGCAGCTAGCAAGAAACAATTTGAGTACTGTGGAAAATACAATCAGGATAACACAGGATCTGGCAGCTTCAACATTAAGAGATCAAAGGGCTTGGAATGGGATATTTCAGAGGTCAAAGGAACTGGAATTGAAACCAAGAATCACCTAGCCAGCAAATCTGAGTATAATACTTCAAGGGAAAAAATGGTCATTCAATGACATAGAGGACTTTTAATCATTCATATTGAGGAAAAGACCAGATCTGCATAGAAAATTTGACTTCTTAAGACAAGAATCAAGAGAAGCATGAAAAGGTAAACAGGAAAGAAAAATCATAGAAGACTCTCTAAACCTGAACTGTTTACATTACTACATGGAAAGAAAATATTTATAACTTGAATCTTTTCTCAGTATTTGAGTAGATGGAGAGATTGTACATACACACACAGACATACACATACATAGATAGAGAGTACAAGATGTGTTGAATCAGAAGAGATGATGTCCACACAAAAATAAAAGAAAATAAAAATTACAGGGTGAGGGAGGAAAATACTGGGAAGAGAAAGGGAGAAATGGAACAGGGCAGGCTATAACTCATAAAAGAGATAAGAAAAATCTTGTTCAATGGAGGAGAAAAGGGAGAAGGAGAGAGGGGAAAAATGAAGCTACTCTCTCTACATGAGCCTGAAGGAGGGAATAACATACTCACTAAATTTGATATGAAAATTTAAATCACATCACAGAAAATAGGTGAGGAGGTGACAAGTGGGGTGAGGGGAAGGGAGTTAGTAGTAATAAACACTTTCAAGAAGGGAGAAGGTCAATTGTGGGGGGAAAAATAAGGGAGAATAGAGTAGGCCAGAGGGCAATATAATTAGTATTACACAACATGATTATTATGGAAGTCTTTTGCAAAATGACACATATTTAGTCTGTATTGAATTGCTTACCTTCTCAGTGGGGTTGGGAAGGGAGGGGGGAGGGAGAGAAGTTGGAATTCAAAGTATTAGCAATGAATGTTGAGAATTCTTATTGCATATAATAGGGAAATAAAAAATACAGGGAATGGGTTATAGAAATTTATCTTGCCCTACAAGAAAGGAGAGATGATGGGGATAAGGGAAGGGTGGGGTGTGATGGAGGGGAAGGTACATTGAGGGAAGGAGCAATCAGAATGCAAGGTATTAGGAAATGGGGGAGGGGAGTGATGGGGAGAAAAATTGGACATGTTACAAAGTGAGGTAAAAGTAATTAGTATTAAAACAATTGACTGAAATTAATTACTGAGAATAAATCAATGACATCTTTAGTTTGGGGAAAAGAATTTTAGTCTAAATTTCCTAGAGGAAGGTAACCTTGGGTAAAATTTGGCATTGATGAAAAAGTTAAAGTTTTATGGTAAATTTGATTTTATGATTGCCATTTAATCAGGAACTAGAATACGTATAGAAAGGCATGTAAGCCACTTAAGACTTGCCTTAAAAGATGTTCCTTAGCCAAAGTGAAATTATAATCATATTTGAAACCTGGTTATTGGAACTTGCCATTTTTAGATGCTATGGGACTATTAAGTGACTGTTCTTCTGAGTCTAACTCCAGGTACGGGTAGCAAGGAAGGCTGTCTGAGCCTCCAATTCAAGATGCCAGTAAGCTGATGAGATGCTGGTATGAACTGCAAAAGGTGATCTCATGGAAAGGGTGGGAGAGTGGCTGTTCAGCCTGGGCTGAGGTAGGATCCTCCTGGTTCAATTTCCCCACTGACACCTGGCAGACTTTAAGCCTAAGTGAATGCAAGTTGACAATCTAATCCTGCCTGTAATTGACATGAAGTTGGGGAGATATTGTATCCCTGCAACATCCCTAGTCTTGGTGGCAATTTCCTATAGTAAAAAGGTTGGTAAGCTTAATACCAGATCTATTAAATTATAGATTATTGGCAGAGGAACATCTGAGGTTAAGTCTAAAATTAAGCTATTAGGCATAGGACTTTAGACCACCACCAACAAATTAGGGTCCTTTAATTCTCAGTAATACTGTGGAGACAATTAGGCCAAAAGCTTGTGAAGTTAGCAACATAAATATTATTTGGGTGTCAGCTGGTTAATGTTTAAAAAAAAATTCTTTTGTGGTCCATATTGTAAATGCTTTAGAAAGAAGTATCACTTGACCAAAAGTATGAATTGTTTTATGTGTTATAAACTGTGTTAAAAATGAAAAATAAAATAAAAAGAAATCCTACAGAATCATCTCAGGTGCCACCTCCTCCATGAAGGTTTCCCTGATCCTCCTCAGCTGAAAATACGTTCTCTCCCAACTCAAAGATTTCCAGAGCAATGTTTTCAGAGTTCTTTGCCTTGATTTTCCTTTACCCTCTATTATATTCATCGGTTTACATGACATATTTCATGGCCATGGCCATGCCCAACACACACACACACACACACACACACACACACACACACACCCCACCTTTTAGAATATAAACCCTTGAGAACAAAGACTATCTTGGTTTTATTTCTGAATAGTCAGTGCCTTGCTCAAAGCAGGCACTTAATAAATGTTTGTGGAATTGAATTTCATTGGATCTTCTACAATTCAGAAAAATTCAACAATATTCTTGTATCTGATGAGGCAGCCTGATGGGAAAGAAAGAACACTATATTGGGACTGATGAGAGTTGGGTTTAAATTCCAAGTCTAACACTTAGAGCAGCTTGGTGCCTTGGATAGAGTATTAGGGCTGGACTAGCCTCAGATACTTTCCAGCTGTGGAACTCTGGGCAAGTCACTTAATATCTGTTCCCTCAACTGTAAAATCAGGATTATAGTAGCACCAACCTCTCAGGGTTACTATGAAGGTAAATGAGATGAAACTGTAAAGTGCTGGCCCATGGAAGGCACCACATAAAGGCTTATTTCCTTCCTTAGTACCTTGGACAGGTCACTTGACCACTAGAGGCCTCAATCTCCTCATCTTTGAAATGAGACTGTTAAATTCAATAACCTCAAAGGTCCCTTCCAAGTTCTAAATTCTACAATCCTGAAATAGCCCCTGTACTTAATTTTCCTCTTGTGCCTAACAGCTTAAGTGTGGCAGCTAGGTGGTACTATAGACCTACAGTCAGGAAGACTTGAATTCAAAGACACTTACTAGTTGGACCTTGAGCATGTCACTTCATCTTAGTCTGCCTCAGTTTCCTAACTCCTAAAATGGGGATATAATAGCACCTACTTCCCAGGGTTGTGGGGAGGATAAAATAAGTATAAAGCACTTTGCAAACCTTCAAGTGCTATATCAATGCTAGCTCTTATTAAGTGTGAAAGAAAGTTAATACTAAATCAATTCAAGAAGTATTTTGTGCTACTCCAGGTGGCACTATGCTTTAAAAATAAAAAAAGATTAACAAGTCCTTGACTTTTGCTTGTAAACAGTAGAATGGTGGGGATGGAAGGAGGAGGCAGCAGAAACCACTTAACCTTGTAAAACAACAGAATGTTAGAGCCGAATGGAGCCTTCTAGGTGGAGCCTGGAGGCCACATGCAACCCTCTAGGTCCTCAAGTGAGTAGATCATTTTGTCCAACCCTTATTTTAACAGAAGAGGAAGAATGTCTAGAGGCAGTGAAGTGATTCACCCTCATGAGGAGGCATAAGGAGATAGAATAAGCAGTCATATACAGTCTTTTGTTTCTCTAAGTTGTCACTGTTAATTTATCCCTCTACTGTGGCCCAGACTTAAAAGATACCAAAATGTCCATCCCTCAAGAAATAGATCTTATTATTAAAATTCATAATCTTTTTAAAAATGTCTTGAATCCATCCCTCACTAATTTAGACTTTGTATAATAGTAGAGTGGACAGTTTATCCTTTGCGTAAATTTTTAGAACAGGTTTTCCAAAGTAAATTAATGCTGCCATCAACACGCATTGAGTTCACTGGGGATTCAAAGAATAAACTTTAGCTGTACTCTTTCATTGATAATCTACACACTAATTATAAATCTTTGTTTCATAACATGTCCCCAACCTGATTACAGTAATCAGCACTTTGCTTGTGTAATTAGAAGGATCACAGTGATTTTAAAGCAATAAAAGTGTATTTCATTTTTTAAAAAATTACTTGAGACTTTTCACTCAGTCCAATTTTAGTCCAACATTAGGGCAAATTATTAAGCTTCTATTGGATTGATTTGCTTGTTAGCTTGAAAATAATAGAACAGTTGATATGAAAGAAACATAGTGTGGTGGGAAAAATTAAACCAGATAAGAATTTGGGGAGCCAGAAAACCACACAGATCTACGAACAGAGCACTTTCCTAACTAGGCCAATAGCGCTTGGTTTGTGATGCATGTGTCAGGGGTTGGGAAGTTCCTAAACTATTCAGTTGGTCTGGAAATATTCCTTCTTTTCTCAGGGCATCATTGCTCATGACAGTGTACTCTGCTGGAGCCAGGGAATGACTTCTCCATTTGGACAGATGGCTGGCAGAAGTCTCCAAGTCCTGACTTGTTGGGGGGAAATAAAGCATTGTGATCAAAGGAGAGAGAGAGGCAGTCTCTTCCAGTGTTGCAGGAGTTAAAAGGATCCAGGCTTGGAAAGTGTGAATGCTAAGGATATACTACTACAAAAATCCCTGTCAAATCCCTGGGGTTCCAGGCCCTTCGGAAAACAGGCTCTACTGTCTCCAGAAAGGGATTGATTTTAAACTTGAAAAATGGAGGGGGAGGGAAAGAAACTTTCCAGATCAGATGAAGCAGGTTTAACATATAAAAAGAAAAAAGCAGTAGAGTGTCCAGTAATTCGCAGAGGCAATAACAGAAGGGAAAACACGGAAGTTCCCTGCTTCAGTTACCTACCTGCTACCCCAGACTGTCTTTGCTCCCTCCAGGCTGCCTGGAGACTAGAGACCAACTCCTGAACCCCAGCTTCTGAAGCTGAACTGTACTACCTGCCCTTAAGGCTCCCTGCTTAGGATATTACTACTACCTGCCTACACCTCCATCTACTATCTGACGCTAAAGGACTTTGAGTAAAGAAGTGAGGGACATGATGGAAGTCATTTTTCAGCAAGATAATGTTGGCATCAGTAATTATAGTAGTAGCCGCTGACTTTTATATACAGGTTTACAAAGCTCTTCACATACATTCCCTCAAAGGATCCTTATAAGAGCCCAGTGACATAAATACTATGGCTCTTACTACGCACACTTTAAAGACGAAACTGACAATCACGAAGGTTAAGCCTTCTGCCCATGAGTCACTCAGCTATACCGTACCATAGATGGAATTCATAGGATCGCACATGCAGAGCTAGAAGGGACCTTAAAAGCCATCAGATCCAATCCCCTCCTTTTACAGAGAGGGAAACTGAGGCACAGGCAGGACAACTTGCGAAAGGTCATATAGGGAATAAGAAAAATAAATTGTGAGCTCCTGGAGGGCAGGAAATGTCTTTTGGCTTTCTTTGTTTCCTCGGTGATTCGCAGAAAGCCTGAATTAATGGTGACAACTGGGATTTGGAATCAGATCATTTCCCTTCAAAATCCAAAGCTCTTTATTGCTTCACAACACAGAACCAAGTCAGGCAGGCAATCAGCATTTATTGAGCATCTCCTGTGGGCCAAATCCCCTGACTCCATGGCCAGCACCCTCCTCAATGGGTGCTTTTTAGAAGAAAGAGGTCTACATAACCCACCTCTTCAAGCATGGTAACCAGACTACTTTAATATCAAGCTGGAAAAGGACTTCTTCCTCCTGCTAAGAAATAGTAGAGGGAACCCAAAGGGGTGGGAAAATCTCTTGTTGCCAATGTGATCTATTCTAATCCTGCAAGGAAATGTACAGAACCCCATCTCCTTCACATGGTTAAATCCTTCCTGTCCTTAAAAGCATCCTTGGGGGCAGCTTTCTTCACAAAGCCTTCCCAGACCTTCCCATATACCAGGAGCAACCTTTCGATGCATATCTCCCTGTATTTAGACCTCTCTTCAGCCCTTACGATATCAGAATTACTGGTGCATGCATCTAATATCCCTTCCTATTCGGACTGAAAATCCCTCAATGACTCAGATCATGCCATATTCATCTTTGGACCCCCAAGCACCTAGCTCCATGCTTTGCCCATAACAGATATCTGACCAATACATGTTAAGTTGGCTGGAATGATGAAATCTCCTCCTGGTCTTAATACATACCTTATTTTGAGTGGCTGTGGTGGGAGAACAGAGATGGGAACTGAAGAACCCTGATTCAGTGAACCTTTAGCAGAGGAGGGGGCTCATGCTTGCACAGTGTTTGTTGGGTTTCCACATCCACTAAGCTTAGCTTGAATCTGAGAAAGTCATCTATAGAGGAACTCTATGTGAGCACTCTGTGACTAATGCATAAATCCAGTGGCAAAAAAAGAAGGGGCTGGGGGCAGGGCTGGGAGGATTGGAGATCTTTTGAATCAATGTTTTGGTCAATGCAAAAACATATAGAGGCAGCTAGGTGGTACAGTGGCTAGAGCAGTGGCCCTGGGAATCAGGAGGACCTGAGTTCAAATATAGCCTCAGACACTTATGAGCAATGTGATATGCACACACAGACATATGTGTGTGTGTATACACAAATATCTACACACATTATATACACACACATATGTGTCTGTATGTACGTGTGTGTGTATGTACATCTGCACGTATATGTGTACTGACTGTGATTTGGGATGTAAATTAACTGTGTATCTATTTCCAAGCTTAGGCATTCTGGATGTGTAAGTACTTGAGGGCTGTGGCTAACTAGAAGGAAAACGGCTTGCCCCTCTTGTAGGGCAAGGCTATAAAATACACCAACTCTGAAAATTGTCTTTCCTGGCAATACTGGAGTGAGGGGGCCTGTTCCTTCTTCACAAAGTGGGCAATGACAAATAACTCATTAGAACGAGAATAATAAGCTACAAAAAGGTCACTGGTTAGTGGTCACTTTTAGAGAAGAGAAGAAAAAAACATTCCAAAGCAAAATCGAGTGAGTTTATTGCTAATGAGACTTGGAGGCTGACAGCAGATGTTGAGCCCAGGCTTAATTCAGATGAGGTCTGATGGGGCTTCCTTCTAAGAGTTCAGCCAGCTGTACCTTGGATCTGTATCAAGCCTAGTTCAGCAAGCAGATTCACAAGGTATAGCACCATTACAGAGTACTGGATTTGGAGAGCGGGTTTCAAAGCCAGAAATACTGGGTCCAAATCTTGCCCCTAACACATAATGGCTGTGGGGCCTTGGGCAAACTCACTTAATCTTTCAAAACAGGAGACAACTAACACTCTAAATTGCAGAGAAGGCACCAATCTACATTGGTAAACGTAGCTTTTGCAGTTCCATAAACTGATGAAATCTCTGGTTTTGTGGCTATCCCTCCCTAAGTGACCTCAGTCACATCTGGCCCTTGGGATCTTCATTTATAAAATGAGAGGGTCAAACTACCTATTCTCTACGATCCCTTTTAGCTCTAAATTCTATGACTCTGTGTCCCTGAAAAGCTGCTCCATACATGTTATGTGAGTGTTACCCACAAGAAAGCTGGATGAAAGACTACTGTCAGGGCCATGTTGACTAACTTCAGAATATTCCCTTTAATCCCTTTACTTCTCAGAGCTTGAGTCCAGTTGCGTGTTTTCTTAATTAGGTTACACATCATATGAGCTTTCATCATCAGCATATTTTCCTCTGTGGATGAGGGATTTAAATTCATTACCTACCCAAAATGACTTTGATATGAACAACAAGAAAAGCTGCCTAACCAAGAAAATGTTCTTCATCCTAATATCCCTAGCACAGTGCTTGGCACATAGTAGGGGCTGAATAAATACTTGTTGACTAATTCAGCGCTCTCAGTCCTCTAGGAATATGATGACCTTTCTTCTGAACCAAAACTTGGGACCAATGGTTTGAGAAAGTATCATGGAATGTTGGAAGTGGAATCAAGATTGTGTGACCCAACATGGACCCAAATTCCTAAGAATCTGCTAGAGAAAACTTCCAGCAAGTCGTGATATGACCTTTGCATAAAGACCTCCACTGATGGGGAAACCCCTCTACCTGACACTGCAGTTGCTCCTCATTAGGATATATAATTGCTAGGGATTCTTTCCTTTGGACAAGTCCAAATCTCTGAACTTTCTAAAATATCCATCATTGCACCTAGTTCTGAAGCCTTCTGGGGCCAAAGAGAATTCTTTTTCCATTGACAAACCTTCCAATATTTGAAGACAGCCCTTGGTCTTGAAACTTCTCTTCTCCAGGGTAATCATGGCCAGAGCCATAATCCTGGCCTTTGGCAACCTTCTTGGGATGCTCTTCAGAATACAAATGGCATCCCTACTCTACGGTACTCAGAACTGAATACTGTAGATGTCTGACTAGGGCACAGTCCAATAGGGCTAGCATCTCCTTAGTCCTGGACTAGATTTCTTTTAATGCAGCCTAAGTTTGCATGAACTTTTCAACCTCCAATCCCACTCTTTACTTACATTGACAATTCATCAAAAATCCCCCTATCTTTTTCAGACAAACTGTTCTCTTCATATTTTATAGTGGGGAAGTTAATTTCTTGAGCAAAGTATGAGACATTATTTTATCCCTAATTAAATCATCAGCATTCTAACCTATTGAAACGTTTTTGGATTTTGAGTCAGCTTTCTAATGAAGGATCCCAGAGCTAGAAGGGACCTTGGAGGTCATTTATTCCAACACCTAAATTTTACAGATGAGGAAACCAAAGCCATGAGAGATTAGATGACTTGGTCAACATTACACATCAACATTACACAAGAAGAAATGCTGCTGTTGTTCAGATGTTTCAGTCACATCCAATTCCTTCTTGGCAAAAATATTGGAGGGATTTGCCATTTCCTTCTCCATTCTATTTTCCTGATGAGGAAACTGAGGCAAACAGGATAGCGAGTAAGTGACTGAATCTGGATTTGTACTTAGGAAGATGAGTCTTTCCAACTCCAGGCCTGACTATCTACTGCACCACCGAGCTTCCCATAGGGGTAAAGTGACAGCTTGGATTTACTTTTTCTACTCCAGCATGCCAGCTCTAATCTCTTGCTGGTCCAATATTTTACCTTGTCAAGTCTTTGTGAATTCAGACTCTACCATGCAGTAAGTTAGCTCTATGTAATGTGAAAATTTGATAAGTATGACATGTATATATTCATCTAAGTCATTGATTCAAATGTTAAACAACATGGAAGGGCAGCGAGGTGGTGTAGTGGATACAGCACCACTGCAGGAGTCAGGAGGACCTGAGTTCAAATCTCACCTCAGACACTTGACACTCACTAGCTGTGTGACCTTGGGCAAGTCACTTAACCCCAATTGCCTCATTGTGGGTCTTCTCCAGTCATCCTGATGAATATCTGGTCACTGGATTCAGATGGTTCTGCAGGAAGAGTGAGGCTGGTGACCTGCACAGCCCTCCCTCACTCAAAACAAAATCAAGCGCAAGTCATGTCACCATTTCTCTGATGGCATGGTCTTCTTCGGCAACAAAGGATGAGCACAGATCTAAGCACAGATCCCTAGGGAATGCCTACCAAGCTGACACCGAACCATCAATGAGCATTTCTTGAGTCCATTTAAGTTAGAAGCCAGAAGCGACTTTGTCAGTTCTGAATGTACCGAATATCCTATGGTCTAGCTCACATCTCACCATCTTTTATGCAAGAAGAGCATGACAGATTGCCAAATACTTTATTAAAATCTATATTTGTTGTCTGTATATGCATGTATATCTGCCTAATCTAATAACCTGTCAAAAAGGAAATTAGATTAAAAAAGCATGACCTGATTGTGATGAAGCAACTGCTTTTTTCTTTTTTTAATTTAATTGAATTATTATTATTTTTTTAATGTTCTACCATCACTACCTTAAAATTAAGATTTTGTCCCCCCCACCCTTCCCCCAATACCCCCCTCCCTCCCCATGACAGCATACAATTCTGTTTAGGTTCTACATATACTTTCCTATTGAGCACATTTTCACTATAGTCATGCTATGTAGTCGAACTAAAATAAATGGAAGAAATCATATAACAAATCAAAACATAATACACTGAAACCCACCCACACACAAACATGATCTACTACATTCTGCGAATGACTTCCATATTTCTTTCTGAGTGTGGAAGGCATTTTGCTTTAGAAGACCGACATTAGGATTTTTTTTCTCAGTAAGTTCTTGTGTTATTACAAAGTTCCAAGTCTACTAGAAAAAACTCTCACACACTGTGGTCGTTGCTGTGCACAAGGTTCTCCTGGTTCTGCTCCTTTCGCTCAGCATCAGATCATATAAGTCCTTCCAGGCCTCCCTGAAGTCTTCTTGTTCATCATTTCTTTTGGCGCAATAGTACTCCATTACATTCATATACCATAATTTATTCAGCCATTCCCCAATTGATGGGCATCCCCTTGACTTCCAGTTTTTGGCAACTACAAAGAATGCTACTATAAATATTTTTGTACACGTGGGACCCTTTCCCATTTTTACAATCTCTTGGGGATACAGTCCTAGTAGTGATATTGCTGAGTCAAAGGGTATGCACATTTTTGTAGCCCTTTGGGCATAGTTTCAAATTGTTCTCCAGAATGGTTAGATCAACTCACAGCTCCACCAACAATGAATTAGTGTTCCAGCTCTCCCACATCCTCTCCAGCATTTATCATTTTCTTGTTCTGTCATGTTTGCCAATCTTATAGGTGCTTTTTTTCTTTTTTTTAAATTAAATTATTTTATTTGTTTTCAGTGTTCTACAATCACTTTCACATATCTTAGATTTTTTTCCCCTCCCTCCCCCTCCTTTTCCACTTCCTCCCTGAAATGGCATACAATTTTATATAGGCTCTACACATACATTCCTATCAAATACATTTTCACTTTAATCATGTTGAATAGAAGAATTAAAAATGGAAGAAATTATAAAACGAAACAAAATATAATACAAAAGAAAATGGTCTGCTTCATTCTGAGATCAAATTTCATAGCTCTTTCTTTGGATGCGGAAGGCATTTTGCCTCAAGAGTCCATTGGGAATTTTTAAGTCCTTGCATTGCAATGAAGCACTAAGTCTACCAGAAAAATTCCTCATACTCTGTGGTTATTGCTGTGCACAAAGTTCTCCTGGTTCTGCTCCTTTCACTCAGCATCAGTTCAGATAAGTCTTTCCAGGCCTCTCTGAAGTCTTCCTGTTCATTATTTCTTACAGCACAATAGTATTCCTTACATTCATACACCACAATTTGTTCAGCCATTCCCCAATTGATGGGCATCCCCTTGATTTCCAGTTTTTGGCCACCACAAAGAATGCTGCTATAAATAGTTTTGCACATGTGGGACCCTTTCCCATTTTTATGATCTCTTGGGGATACAGTCCTAGTAGTGATATTGCTGGATCAAAGGGTATACGTATTTTTGTAGCCCTTTGGGCATAGTTCCAAATTGCTCTCCAGAATGGTTGGATCAGCTCACAATGCTGCCTCTAATTCCTGCTTATTTTTCTAGATTTCACTCCTTTTCCAGTCTTCTTATACCTTCTACTTCACTCCTCCTACCATGTACTCTTTGATCCAGTGACAGAGACCTCCTTGGGGTTCCATACCAGCTTTGGGCTCAGCGTTTTTGCTACTTGTCCCCCAAGCTTGGAACGTCTCCCAAATCTGGAATGATCTCCCTCCTTGTCTCTGCCTCTTGGCTTCTCTGACTTCCTTCAGGTCCTCACTAAAATCCCATGTGCTACAAGAAACCTGTTCCAACCCCTCTTGATTCAAGTGGCTTGGATCTGCTGATAATTTCCACCTGGCATATCGTTTGAGTACACATAGTTGTTGGCTTGAGACCTCCTTCATTTTATTGTAACACCTAGAAAGCCTTTTACCTTTCTATGCATCTCTAGCACCTAACAGTGCCTGGTACACTATAGGATCTTAATAAATGCTGATGGCCTGATGACTGACTATTTAGTATGTTGTAACTCACTTAACCTTTCAAGGCTTTAGACAGCTCTTGAAGATAATATGTTGCCAAGAAAGTACCAACCTGCCCTAGTAGAGAGGACTTTCTTCACCTAAGAGTTCCCTATACCAATGAAATGACAAATTCTGTCCCTCTCCTTATCCCTCATGAGTTTACAGTCCTCCTCCTGGCCCCCCCACTTCCTCTTCTGAAAACCAGGAGGGCTCTGGCTTTCATAAGTCCTCAGTATCTCTCCCAGTCTCCATAAGCTCTCAAGGATCTCTGACAGAAGTTCAGCAGTTCTTCTGGTCCTCAATGATTTAGTCCATATGGGCCAAGTGACTTGAGTTCAAGGGCAGTGCCATCTTCCTAACTATGCTCAGGACTAACCCCTTTGAGTCACTTGCGTTCTGCCTTTTCCTGTCTGATGATTATTCCTTTACAATGTCTCATGAAAAGTGCCCACGTTGTGGTTCACATTGTTTCTGTCCCAGCAGCTACTTTTTCCCCTCCTCTCTCCTGCCCCCTCTACCTGGAAAGAGAAAAAATGATCTTCCACCCATATTCTAATCCAGATGGAAAACAAGAGAAGGCTGCCCTCTCAATATTCACTACAACCCAAAATTTGATACAGGGGAGAATAAAATCAAGTTGAACACTTAGGTATTCAAGACTTTCAGACTTTCTACTCTAAGATCTAAACCTTTATCTTAGTAGCAGAGACTTGGACTAGATAGTGATTGAAACAATTAGCCCAGAAAATTGTCGAACTCTATTGTACCTGGGAAAAAGGAGACATTCAAACTTAATGGAAGCATTCAACCAGACAACCAAAGGAATCAAGACCAGCAAACTTTACCAGGACCTATCCTCTAGAGTTCACTGCTGAGTACAGGTTAGTCATGCTAAGCTAGAAGAGTGACTTTTCAACTAAGCGTGGGGACAGGGCCCAGACCCAGAGGTTGAAAGTAGGTAGCAGAAGAGATGATAAAAGGATCCTAAAGCATGGTCTCTTCTTAAGAGTCTGAATGTAAGCTGTTATGTTTTCATATTACTTCCCCTTTCCTCCTTCCCTAGGATTCCTTTCTCCAGGGAATGGATTATCAGCTAGCACAACTAGCTCTAGGCTCAGAACCCTATTCATTGACCACCTTGCTGTCCTTTGGAAAACCTCTACTGATGGGCAAACCACAACCCCCAGAGAAAACCCATTCTGCTGCTGGATATATCGAAACAGGATATCTTTCTTTTTGTTATGCCTTAGTTTTTAATTTTTACCCTACAAAGTACTCATTGCTCTGAGTTATATCCTCTGAAACCAAGCAGAACCATTAAAATCACTAGCACTTTTTGTAGTGACAATTTTGAACAGGTCATGGATAAAATACGCACAAGTTCATAAGTGCAAACAGTCATCAGGACAGCGGCCCCACCCTTTGGCAATTGGTTCAACCTCTACTGAGTATGAACTTGAACCCAAATGTAGCCTGGGGAATTTATTTACTTCTGTTACTAGTAAAATCAGGAGGGCCCTCTCCTTACTGCTGCCATTTCTGCATCACCAAAGTACTTATCCACATGGGCAAAAGTATCCTCAGCTTTATCCGCTTCTCCTGTTTGACTTCCTGATGAAATCCAAAACAACACAAAGCAAAACAGGAAGGTGACATTAAAATTCAAACCGAGTCTCACTCATTTCTACCCTATAATAAGATTGTATGTGGTGAAATGAGGGACACATCTATTGCCCTTGTGTGAAATTCTAGAGGGAAACACAAAAGGGCCCATGCTGCTGACCACATACCAATCTAAGCAAACACCATCAATTTGCTTTAGCAAAAAAGTTGACATTTTCTTGTGAGATATATTATGAAATGCTATGCAGGCATGAGAAATGTTTTACTCCCTCTGCAGTGTTTGAGTTGGAAGATGGAAGGTGGGGAGAGATGTTCCCAGATCTCCCTCAGTCTTTATATTCCTTCTTCCTGCCTTTGGAGCTAACCTTGCAAAGGCAGAATGCCTACGACAGTGGTAGCCAAAGGTCACGAGGTGCTACCCCAATGGACTGCATATCCTGACATCACTGAAATACTGTGACTGCTCTGATGTGACATTCTAGCCACAGGCTACAATTCAAAATCAGTTGGTTGTGGACTGTGATTCAAAGCAGCACTCTCTTTTGTCCTTCTCCCCCTCTCATTTTTCTATCCTCCTGACAATTTAAGATCAGTGAGATAGGAGACAGAGGAAATGACTTCTTTTTATTTTCTCCAAAGAATTATGACTTGGAGACATCACCAGTGCCAAGAAGTCTATTGTTGATCAATATTCTGACCTTGAGAAACAAGGCAAGTGACCCTGGCTTGCTCACTGTTTCAAAAAAAGCATGGAGTCCAGGCCTGCCCAATTCTCTCTGTTATAACACTGCTACTGGCTACGCCTGAAGGGATTATAGTATGGGTGATGGGAAAAGCATGAACAATTAAGAGAAATGTTGAGCAAGAAGAGGTAGCCGTAAATAACTGCATATTATTTTATACAGATATTATTAATTAAGGACAAATTACTGACTGCCAACAGACATACAAACTTCATGATTCAGTAGTCATGCCAGACCATAAACCCTGCTATTGGGTGGTTTGCTCTAATTATGTTTGCATCTACATAGGCTGACATACCAATGCCCTAGCCTCTTCAACTGGGACATTTTTCAGAAGCAAGAGAAAGCTAGGAGGAAGGAGAGTGCTGATGCCAAGTGGCAAAGTACAAGCAGGAGGTTGCCACCATATTTTTTCTTAGGCTCTGATCTTTCCACCTGAACAACTTGACCATCTTCAGGGACAGGGATGACTCCATTTATTTGGAAGGAAATTGTACTCAAGTGGTGGGATGGGGGTGGGGAGGGCATGAAAAGGTAGAAGGAAACAAAGAATATTTCATTCTAACCCTTGAGGGATTTCCCTTCCACACCATGAAGTATGAAAGCCACCATCTTCAAAAGAAGAAGAAAAGGCACCAGATACATGAGCCATTCTGTATCTGTTAGGAGCACATTTCCTTTCTCATTAAAAACCAAAATAAAACCATTATACTATACTAAATAGAGAGCCAGTCTTGGGTTGTCACTGACACATACCAGCCATGTGATAATGTCACTTAATCTCTTGGTATCCTAGATAATGGAGGGAAAGGCAGTTTTCTACATGAGAGTCCTCACACAGATGAAACTACAGATTTGGACCAAAAAAGAAAAAAACAAAAACAATTCTCTTGTTAATCGTGCCAAGGCATTCTTTTATCTTTCTCAAGTATTATCTCTGGAAACAACAGAAACTTAAGCTAATTCAGGCAATAATTTCCTTACTCTAGGTTCTCCTCCATATGTGCTCATAGGAATTCCTAATGCTTTACTAGAATGCTTCCAAAATTCTACCTCTGGCTGTGCAACTGCCTCTGGAGCAGAGCAGGGAGTGGCCAGAATACAACAGACCCTAAGACAGTCCCAAGGGACCTACAGTGACTGAAAGGATGACATTCATTGTTTAGTTAGGAAGAGCCAAGCCAATAGTCACGACTGCCTGATAAATACCATTCCTGCTCCCCAGGGTGATGCCTAAGAGAATTCCAAAGTCAGAAACCAGATGTGAAATTGACAGTGGTTAATGGGGAATGTTGGAGGATTTGGGCATAGTCCAAATGCCAGGCTAATTCCTCAAAGAGATAAATGTATATGTCCCTTCTATGTGTCTCTTACATCCAACTCTCTGATGTCATAGGATAGCTATTACTGGCATGTTTTGATGGAGAAGGAGATGTCCTAGCACTCAAACAATTCTAGTGCTGCAGATGATTTGGATTTTCCATCAGCTTGTCCTAAATTTGAAGATTATCTCATTGTTCATTAACATTTATTATGCTGCAACATTTAGACGGCTGATAATGTTAGATTATGTTCTCAATTTTTGTGTTATGCACTTAAAAACTTTTGAAATGTTCAAAATTGTTCCTCTCCTTTGCATCTTTATAATGGAGGAAGGCCTCCCCTTACTATGAGTTCCCTGATAAATCTCAGATCCAGAACAAAAGAAATTCAAATAAAATAAAGACATCAATAATTACACAAGAAACTGTCACACTCCCAAACATTTATTTTATTATAAATCTCAAAAAAGAAAATGAAATGTTTTATTAGCTATCATTCCTCTCAAAGCCCCTTCTGGGCTGGGTGTATCAGGACTTTTTGGAGGAATGTTGTATTACATTAAGCATATTTGGCTATGAATCATATTTTTTTGGGAGGTTGAAGATGTTTACTATGTGAACAGAGATATGTGTGTGTGCGCGCGCGCGTGTCTGTGTGCCTAAAATTCACATTCTTGACTTTTTTGGCCAACTTCAAGATATAAGATGCCTGAGAAAGACTCTCTCATTCTCCCTTAAATTTCAACACATTAATCTGCCTTACTTTGCTGCCTGGGATCGCATTCCATCTTCCCAAAATGAAGACTTTATCATGACCAACTTTCTATGTAAAAGGGAATGAAATCTTTGTGGGAAGGAGGTGATTAGTTACAGTGGGGAACATATTTATTTTGCAGAAAAGTCCTGGGTGTTGCCTGAGACACATGGACATCAAAGGACTTAGGCATGGGCATACAGTAACAGCAGGCATCAGAAGCAGGGCCTGAACAGTCTTCCAGACTCCAAGTCCAGCCCTCAGTCACTAGACCACATTGTCTTCCAAAGCTTATAGTTGAAAATGACACTCTAGCATATCTCTTCTAGAGGCCAGAGAAATTTCTCCATAGGAGCTAATAACTGGGTTTAGTGACTAGATTATTGTAAACCTTTCCTCTACCTCCCTCTTGTTCTGCCCTCTAACATTCTGCTATTTTTTTTTAAAGTTATTTTAGGGACACCTAGGTGGTGCAGTAGATAAAACACCAGCCCTGGAATCAAGAGGACCTGAGTTCAAATCCAACCTTATATACTTATTAGCTGAATGACCCTGGGCAAGTCACTTAACTCCAAATGCCTCCTCCCCCCTCCCAAAAGTTACTGTAATATGAGTTCCCAGAGCTACAGTAAGTGTTCATGAAATATGCATTCAAAAGAGATGCCATGCTTTTTTTGCCATTACTCAGACTTTTGAATTTTTCAGTCACTACCATACAAAGTTTTTAATAGTGGAGCGTGTGTTCCGAATTGTCTCACGCACACATCATGTTCTTTCCTACCTCTATACCTGCCTCAATCTACTCTCCCCACCCAAAATAATCTCTACCTATACAAGTTAATCATCCTTTATGTCTCAATACCACATGCTCCATGAAGCATTCTCTGACAATTCTAGCCCATATGAATTTCTCATTCACTCATTCATTCAACAAATCCTATTTTGGCCTTTCTGTCCATGATTTGCTATTTCCAGAGGACTTGAATTAAATGTAGCAAGTTCCTATGGAGTCAAAAGTCACACTGAGGCACATCTGAAACCACAAGGAATGCAGGGAAACAGAAATTCTAATAAATACTACAATAGGTTTACATGAATTGGGATTATCTTTACCAAGGTTTCCCCCAGAATAAAGCAGAGTAATTAGATAATTAGAAATCAGCCTAAGAAACAAGGCACCCTCTTCTCCATCCCCACCCCCATTTCTCTTCACATTTTACATTTTCTTTACATCATACACATTTGGAAAACCTCTAGAGATACCTCTTTAACATGCTGATGTTTTTTCCTGTGGGTCTGAGTACACTAATTCTACTGGGAAGGGAAGATGGATGAAAGCAAGAAGGAAAGAAAGAAAGGAAAGAAGAAAAGAAAGAGGGAAGAAGGAAGGAAGGGAAGGAGTGACAGAAGAAGGAAATATTTATTAAGTGCCTACTATGGGTCGGTTACTATGCTAAGTGCTTTACAAATATTATTTCATTTGATTCTCACAATAACCCTGAGAAGTACATTATTATAATAATCCCTACTTTACAGTTGAATAAACTAAGGCAGATAGAGGTTAAGTGACTTGCCCAAGGTCACACAGCTAGTAAGTGTCTGAGTCTTCATTTGAACTTGGGTCTTCCTGAATCCAGGCCTAGAGCTCCATTCTCTATGCCACCTAGCAGTTAGAGGGAAGAGACGGGTTTGGGATGAGGGGTTAGAACCCAAAGCCCTGAGTTCAAATCTTGCCCTTGAAATATAATAGCTATGTGATCCTAGACCAGTTATTTAATTTTTTTAAGCCTCAGTTTATATCTGCAAAATGGGGATAAAAGTGCTTATGCTATTTACCTGAAGGGATTGTTATGAAGAAAAAAATTTTTTAATCTTCGAGTACTATACCAATGTGAATTATTTTTATGTCTCTGACTTCTACTTCTGATAAATTTGATCAAACAGGAGGACTACCATATTTCAGAAAAGCTGTGCAGAGTTCAAACTTTTTTTTCCTTTTATTTTGCTATGGAACTCGGCAATCCTTGCTTGCAGCTCAGGGGTGGGGGGTGTGAAGCCCAGAAAAAGCCGGAAATACAGAAACAAAGCATGGCTCTTGGCCACTGGCCAGCCAGGCCAGCACAGCCTATGGAGAAGAGATTCCATTCTAAACTAAATTGAAAGCATTCGATGAGGCCAAACTTTTTAATTAGAACACTGCATTAAGAATGACACGATTTTCACAGATTTTTCCAATCCAGTCTCTATCCAACTGCTCACCCAGGTAAGGGGAGCAGAGCAGAACTTCCAAGGGCTCTACAGCTGAAGAACCCATTTACAACAACCATCAGTTCAGTTTACAAAAGTGTGAGTGCTCAAAGAGCTTCATCAGTGACATTCTCTGCCCTCCTGGACCCAAGCAACGAAGTCCTCTTGAGGTTTCACAGACATTTGCTCTTGCTGCCGGTATCTCCCATATAGGAAAGACATAGATGAATGGCCATTGAACTCTCAAGTAAGAAGAGCAAAATGGACTACCTAGAAACCTTCTAAGTAAATGTCGAACTAAGTTTGGCTGACTTTGGGTAGCTCTAGTCAGCAGCATGCTGGTAAATGTTTAACAAAAGCTCTCAAAAAAAAAAGTAAGTTAGGCCTATTTTTATGTTTAATGCGCTTTATTAAAATTTTCTCCATCACTTTCTTAAGTCTAGAAAAGAAATAAAATAATAAACTAAGCCCTGATGTGTAGCATTTGTCTATTTCTAAGGTGTAAATGCCCACACTGAAAATTTAACAACTGGCTTTTGAAACCTCTGGCCTATTTTTTCAGACCTTCTTTCCAGATCCAAGCAGATATGGCCAACTCTTCTCAGCTTCAAGTCTCTACTCACCTTATGTTCAAAATGCATCCTTTCATCCCAATCTCGATCCTATTAAAATTCTGTTTAGATGGATCCTCTTCCATGAAATTTTCCCCATCCCTCCAGATGTAAGTCATTTTCCCCTCTTGAGCACTGCTAGCCTGCTTGTATTTCTGTTAAGCATTTATCTATTATATTCTAATTTATATTGAAGTTATTTATATATTACATCTCCGCCAATGAAATTATAAGTCCCTTGAGGACAGAGACAAAGTTATTCATCTTGATCCTGTCTTCAGTGTCTAGCGCCATGCTTTTGAACATAGTTTTGGGGTTTGTTTTTTTTTTGGGGGGGGTAATGGGGAATTTTAAATTTGTCATTTCACTGATGTATGGTACTTCTAGTGTGGAAATTGTCTCCACTTCTTAGAACAACAGCTTCTCTGTTATTCTCTTAGAGGGTAGCCTGGGGCCCCCAAAGGTTAAGTAACTTGACAGCTAAAGTGTATAAGAGACAAGGAAAGAGCTCACCACTTTGGGAGAAGAAACTGCATTTTGAACTCTGAAAGTAGTTATTTTAATCCATCAACCTATAGTCTAACCTTTCAAAAAAGAGCAAATTATAAATCTGAAAATATGTTGGTGAAATTATATCAGACACAATTCCTGAATGGGGGATAGGAGGAAGAAAAATATTTTTTGATTTATTTCAGAACTAAGTTCTATAAGTTTCTTTTCCTTAAGTAAGGATGGGTTTGAAAATAAAAGGCAACTGGATCTGGGTTATTGGAATCACTTTTCATCCTGGTGATTTTATATATTTGAAATGGTCAGCAGACAAGTCTAACTCTGCCAATTAGATTCAAACATTTTGTGGGTTTCCTTTCATGCTCATTCCCTGTCTTCCTGCTGTGACCACTGTTGACAAAGGATTTGGTTAATTGCAATCCCAAGAGCTGATTTTCAGTAGCCAGGTTTTCCTTCCTTGGTACAGGGTTGCATTCTGGGTGGGCAGACTGCTCCTGGGTTGAATGTTAATGAGATTAATGGGATGCCATTTTGGTCAAGTACTCTGTTCTCTACAGCTTTCTTGCCCTTTCTCACAGTATAAATACCGTATGTTTGGGGAGATAAAGTCATCATCTGGTTTAAGCTACAAGGTTCATTTTAAAAACCAATGGTCAAATCCAATCAATGTTAGACTTAGTCCTGTTCATGATAGCATCCGCCATCTTGCTGAAGGAGAACCATGGGCCTAGAGCTGGAATCAGAGAACAATCAGATTGAGACCTGGAAGAAATCTTAGAGGACATTGAGTCCAAATCCCTTATTTTACAAAGAAAGTAGGGTCCAATAGAGTTAAATAATTTGCCGCAGGGTCAGTTTTTGTAATCGTACTAATTTGTAGCCTGGTGATCAAGTGCGAAGGAGAGCTTTGTTAGTAGTGGTCAATATCAACCCAAGATGGGGGACACCTGGCTAGACAACAGCAGGTTGAGAAAACATCAGGGGATTTTCGTGCCCTCTAAGCTCAGTGTGGGTCAACAACATGACAAGATCATTCCAAAGAATCACCTCCAAACCAAAAAAACCGAATTCTTTCTTAGACTACATTGTTTACAAAACAAAGACACAGACTAACTATATTCTGCCTTTGGCAGACCACACCTGAAATATTATATTCAGTTTTTGGGGCCCCATTTTAGGGGATCCATTAATAAGTCGGAGGGCATGCAGAGGATGCTGTCAGGACCAGAAGCCATGCTCAATGTAGATCAGGCAAAGGATCTGGGGATGCTTAGTCTGGGGAAGGAAGACCCAGAGCTGAAAGGCTGATATATAGAAGCAGGATGAGACTTTTTCTACTTGACCTTAGGGGGAACAACTAGGAAAAAGTAGGAATGTTGTTGGAGAGAAATACATTTTTAACTCTGTGTGAGGAAAACTTCCTAACAATTAAAACGGTGAAAGTGAGACGGATTACCTCAGGATGTAGAGAGCTCTCATTCCTGGGAAGTCTGTAAGTAGATATTAGAACATTCAAGGATCGGAGACGCTGAGGAGGGAATTTCCATTTGGGTACCAGTTGGAGTCTGGAGATGGTGGAGCTCTAGGGGCCCCTGCCCACTCTGGGGTTTTTGCAAGAAACTGAATCAGCTCAAGGCAGCTGAGGTCTGTCCCTGAGCTCAGGGCAGATCTCTTTCTTTCCTGTCTCCCATGTTAGTTTGCTTGAATATCCGCCAGGCTTGGGAGGAGAATTTATGTAGGAGTTCATTAGGAATGAAAATTCTAAGAGTAGGATTTGGACTTAATCTGGCGAGCAACCAGGTGCACTAGAGTAAAAATGTGACTTGGACCAAGAGAGCAAGCCCAATTTGTTCTGGCCATTCTAACGGAACAGATGCCTTTATTTACCTTCACCAGTTTGTTCTTTAATACTAATTTAGTATAACCTAAATTAGCAAGCTAACCACCCTTGTCGAGGCCTGGCAACACACTTAAAGCAGCACATGTGCTCCCTATTTCTGCAGCCCTCACTTTCTGTCGATGTCAGCTAATCCCTGATCTAGCCCTGTGTCACTTACTCAACAATATTTATAGGGCATCAACTACGTGGAGAAAGCTCATCCATAAGGCCAACAGATGCTTTAAAAAAGGTAATTCAAGCCAACGAACATTTATTAAGTGTCTACTGTGTGCACTTAAACACTTGGCTGAGTGCTGGAGAGAGAAAGATGATGTAAGACAGAACTCTTGGCCTCAATAGGAATTATAGGGTCACTGGGGAGGAGACACGGACAGATTCCTGAGATCACAATAAGCACATAGGAAAGAGACTAACAAAGTGCTTTAAGAGTTTCAAGGAGGGAGAGATCATTTCCAGCTGGGGGGGATTAGGAAAAGGCTTTGTGGAAGAGGTAAGACTTTTCTTAGATTAAAAACTGTGATTATCTTGTGATCAAACCCTGCTTACTCCTCTCAGAATTATTCCCTGGGGAATGGGGGACTGTTGTGTCAGGGAGTGGTGGGAAGGGTTGAGGGGAAGTTGGAAAGAGAGGGGACGATGGCTCAAATGATGAGGCCTTGTATTTGTTCAACAACTGATCGAGGCAAGGCTGTACTCTATCATTTCACACTGAAAGTAATAGGAAGAAGCACCACCCTTTTCCACAGGAATGCTCAAATCGCTAGTGTCCGTCTAATTAGGGTTTAATCAAACTCATCTACAGCTATCAGTCTTTAGTGGGAAAAAAATGCAGGCCACTTGTTTTTTGGCTGCCTAGAGAAAAGCTGGGGTGGTGGGGTGGTGGAGGGGTGGGGTGCAGGCTGTCTTTACCTTACCTCCAGTTTTCGGGAGAATATATATTTACATGGACTTATATAAAGCTATATGTGCATATAATATATTTAAAGAAGATGTTAAGTCAAATTTTAAAAATCATTTTTTCCTGACGTGCCTAGAAATGTAAACTGAGTCACTAATGGGCATTTGGGGATTTATTTTTTTTTTTGATGATGTGTATCTGTTAAAAGGGCTTTGTTTTCTCTTTTTTCCCCCCAGTGAGGCGAGGAAAAAAGGAAAAGACAAAAATCACACTTTGTTAATTGAGAAAAAAAATGAAAAAAAGAAGAAAGTCACAGGATGTACTTACAAAGTGCTTTTCCTTGGGTCTTTCTTCTGAGAATACATCCCTTGCTGGAATTTTTGTACCTTTGTACAGGTAGGCTCATATGATTACAGATTTAAAGCCCAGAGGAACATGACCTTGTCCATTCTACTTATTTTACGGATGAGGAAACTGAGATCCAGAGAGGTTATCAAACTTGCTCCAGATCGTTCTTGGATTAAGTGGCAGAGCCAAGGTTTAAACTCAGGCCTCCTAACCCTAAATCCAGAAAGCATATCACTCAATTCTTACACTTTCTGAGTGACATAAAAAGGCTATTTTCTGAACCAATTTTGCAATTCTGAATTCTCTTATCTGGTAATAAGCAGTCAGCAAATACCTTGGAAGGACTGGGGAATATGGCAATTAAAATGAGAGCTTTCTAAAGGTCATCTTAAGAACTCATCGAGTTTCTGAGACTTGTTCTTGACATAGCTGAAGTGCACCTCATCAGGTTTCCCTCCTCTCTTATCTAGCCTTTTAGTTTTAGATGAGTCCCTTTTCTCTGGGCCTCAGTTTCTCGATCCTTAAAATGAGGGAAAGTTGATCAAATGATTCCATTTACTAGATTCAGCAAACATTAATTAAGCACCTAGCTTCTATGGGGAAAGCAAGGTGGCAGGTCCTGGAGATACAAGGAATAAAAGTGTCCTTGAGGAGTTTATGAAGATGCCCAGTCTACAAATTCATCATCTGACATTTACTAAGCTTCTACCGGGGGCAATGTATTTTGCTAGGCATTGGTGGCAACAGGAAATTTATATAAAATATGGTCGCCTTTTTCACAGGCTTATAATCCAGTAAAGAGACACAAAAACATAGATAACTCTATCAGGGATAGGTATTGGACTTGGGATTTCACTGGTATGTGTGTTTGTCCTTCCTTGCCAAAGAAGGCCATGCCATCAGAGAAATGACATGACTTGCACTTGACTTTGTTTTGAGTGAGGGAGGGCTGTGCAAGTCACCAGTCTCACTTCTCCTCCAGAGACATCTGAATCCAGTGACCAGATATTCATCAGGATGACTGGAGATGACCCACAATGAGGCAATTGGGGTTAAGTGACTTGCCCAAGGTCACACAGCTAGTGAGTGTCAAGTGTCTGAGGTGAGATTTGAACTCAGGTCCTCCTGACTCCTGCATTGGTGCTCTATCCACTGCACCACCCAGCTGCCCCTGATTTCACTGATATATGGAAGTCCTGAATGAAGGGACTCAGGCACTTTATTTGTAACTTACAGTCTTAGAGAGATGCATAAAACACTGAATGATTAAGTAATGATGATGACTTTGATAGTGGTAGCCAATATTTATATAATGCTATACAAATATCTCATTTTATCCTCACAACAACTCTGGACTGTAGGTGCTTATTATTGTCTCCATTTTACAGATAAGGAAATTGAAGCAGAGGTTAAGTGACTTGCTCAGGATCACACAGCTAATAAGTGCTTGAGGCTGAATTTGAATTCAGGTCTTCCTGACTCCAGGTTCAGCACTCTTACGCACCTGCCTCAAGGTCAGACAGTCAGTCCATGCTCAAAAGTAGATCTTGAATTCAGGTCCTCCTGACTTTAAAGACAGCTCTCTAGCCATTAAACCACACTTCCTCTTGCATAACTATAATACCCAATTTTAAATTACAATGGCATTTCTTTTTTTCCTGATCTTGTTATTTCATTGGTTCAGGGAGTTCCCAGGGAGGAACATTCTCTCTATCAATGCAAATCAGCAACGAGTTTGCAATTTAGAATCTTAAAGAGTTATATGAGACATAGAGAGGTTAAAGGATTTGCCCAGGCTCCTAATGCTTTGATGTCCAAGGTGGGACTTGAGTCCAGCTCCTGAACACTGTGCTGCAGGCACCAGAGTAAGTGCATTTGAGACGAATGGAAAAAATGATCTGAGGGTCAAGGTTGCCACTGAATGGGAGAGATCAGCAAAGGCTTTCTGACTTATTCCTCTCAGAAGAACAGAAAATGAATTGAGTTGGACTTTATTCCACAAGCAAAAGACATTTCAGGATCAGCAAACAGTTTGAATAAATGCAGAATGAGAGAGCCCAGGAACTGCTTGAGGTAATAGTGAATAGACCAGCCTAGGCAGAGCATAGAGGATAGAGGTAAGAAAAGATCAGGCAGAGGGTCTTGAACATGGGTAGAGGAATTTGGAGTTGACTTAGGAGGAACTAGGGAGCAGCTAAAGATCTGGAGGAGAAGAGGACAGATCAGAGAGGATATAAGTATGACACTTTCGAGTACAGTTGGGGGCAGAGAAGAGCTCCTGGGACTTCTACTAGGTGAACATTTAAGTGCATCTCATTGAGCCCAGGACAGCTAGAGGAGCTTCATGGCAAGGATGACACTTGACCTGAGCCTCGAAAGATTTTGGAGACGTACAGAGCGTCCCATGAAAGCTTAAAGCTGCACTGAGACTTTTTAGACAACTCATACTACAACAATGTCCTAAAAACGAACAATTTTTAAATACCTCAGAGCAGTATGACGATGAAATGTGGCCCCAGAGGACCACCCATGCTACCTACCACCTCCTTAGAGAGAGGTGATGGATAAAATGTGCAGAATAATACTGACATTTCTGGACATAACCATGCATATTTGCCACGGTTCTTGGTTCGTTTTTCTCCTCTTCTCCCATCCCCCACCCCCACTAGTGTGATGGTTGGAAGAGGTGGAAGAAAGAAAATTCAAAAAACGCTTGTTAATTAAAAAAAAAAATTTAAAAAATATTTCAAAGATGTGAATGTGAAAACAAGTGCATTCTCTTGTGGTAAATAGGATGCCTAAGGATGAATGCAAAAGGCTGGAGAGGACAAAACAATGACAGATAATCATTTTGCTGAAGTAAAAGTATATAAAGAAGAGCAGTGGAAAGTAAGGTTGAAAAAGTAGAGACAAGTTGGGTGGGCATAGAGCCCCGGGACTGGTGTCAGGAAGACCTGGGTTCCAATCTGACCTTAGATACTTACTAGCTGTGTGACCCTGGGCAAGTCATTTAACCCTATTTGCCTCAGTTTCCTCATCTGTAAAATGGGCATCTACCTCTGGGTTATTATAAGGGCTCAACACTTAGTAAGAGTTTATTCCCTTCAACTCACTATAGCCGGATGGCAGAAGACCTTAGGAATTCAGTGAAGTTCATCATTTATCCTTTCAAATGATAGTAGACAGTCACTGTGGGCAAGAGTAACATGGTCAGAACTGATTGCTAAAATACTTTCCAGTTCTATCATTTTGTGATTTCATGGACTGAATGTTAAATAAGCAAAATATGCAAAATTGGAGACCCATATACTATATTTGCCTCCACTAAAGTCCTCCCCGGAAGCCTTCCTGTGACATGGAGACACAAGGCTCTCAAAGGCTTCAGCAGTGGACCACCAACTCTGGAAGGGCCAGCACCAACCTGAGAAAGTTCTGGGTCCAGTTCTACTAAAATATGTTATGTGTTCAGGAGGTCTATTGTTAGACTGGCCAGAGTAATTTATGAGATCAGTCTACTAAAGTGCCGAAGGGTTGTGATCTACCCAGATAGAAGGAATCTGTACACTGATGAAATTAAGAGACCCTTGACATCCTTGGCACAGTGCCTGGCACACTGTGCATACTTAATAAGTGACAGTTGACTAGGCTTTTTATATGTTTTAAGTAAGATAAGCATTCCATATGTCCTAAGAGAAAACCCTTAAAGGAGAAATTTAGGAAAGACTGCACCTACACACAAAAAGATAGACAGCTAGATGGTGCAGTGGATAGAGCAGTGGGCCTGAAGTAGGAGACGCATCTTCCTAAATTCAATTCTGGACTTAGACACTTACTAGAGGTGTGACCCTGGGCAAGTCACCTAATCCTTTTTGCCTCAGTTTCCTTATCTGTAAAATGAGCTAGAAAAGGAAAAGTCAAAACACTCCAGTGTCTTTGCCAAGAAAATCCCAAATGGAGTCATAAGAGCTGGACACAATTGAAAAATAACTAAGCAACGCACACACACACACAATTGGAAAAAAAAAAGACTTGATTTCAATTAACAGCTTATCAAATTAATTTCAAGATAAAATTTTATTTCAATCATATTTATTTAGGGAAATAATTATTTCTTTATATCAAACGTATACCAGATCTAAGCTACAAAGAAAACACTTTCTAAGTTTAGAAAGGACAGCTACTGTGATCGTACTGACCACTATCTTTCTGGGTTCCACATTTTCCTCCATGACATCGGGTAGCTAGTTTTTCTGTGAAAGGAGATACTGTTGCAACTGGGACTTGATAGTTCTAAGGGGTTAAGGCTCAAGCCTATAGCTGTATTTTTGTTCCTTCCTGGTCACCTGAGGGCTCTAAAGGGCTCACCTACATGGAATGGGGGGGAGGCCTGATCTTACTTAGGATATTCAACAAGTCCTGAAGGTCTCTATTGCATATAGATAGTGGTCCTATCATAGTAATCATGTATTGCAATGATCATTGACCTTTAGGGCTAGACCTAAATGGGGTGACCTCTAGTCCAATCTAATTATTTTAGAAAGAAAGGAAGTCCAAAGGCCATGTATTTCACTTAGTCAAGTGGTAAAGAACCAGTAGTAGGGAAGGCATTAAGCATTTAATAAGTACCTACTATGTACCAAGCACTATGCTAAGAACTTTACAGATATGATCTCATTTGATTTTCACAACAACCCATAATGTTTCTGATTGTACAGTTGAAGATCCTGAGACAGAGAGATGAAGTGCCCATATGGCTAGTGGGTGTCTGAAGTTGGATTTGATCTCAGGTCATCATGACTCCAGGTCAAGTAGTCTGTGCACTATGGTGCCACTTGGTGGCCTTCCAGCCAGTACTACAAGTCAGGGCTCCTGAGAAATAGTCTAGTACTCATTTTACTATATATATCACACTGCCATCCTAACTTGCTTCAATTTCTAATTATATATTCCTAGTTTGGCCACAGGTTCATGACATCATAAAAGACTCAGAGATGGAAGAAACCTTTAAGGTCTAATCTCTACTGGAAACATCACCAACAAAGATCCATTCATTCTCAGAATGAAGATCTCCAATGACCAGCAACTCATCATGTTCTGAGGAGATCCTACTCTATTTTCAGACAGTCTGATCATTAGGAAAATTCTTCCACATATTAAGTTGAAATTTCCCTGGACCGTGTTCTGCCTTTGAGGCCTTCCTCATGACAGTCCTTCCAATACTTTAAAAGAGCAATCAATCACATCCCTTGCTGTCTTTCTCCTCTTCAGGCTAAACACACCCAGTTCCTTCAACGGACGCTCACATGACCTAATTTCAAATCCTCCTCCCCCTCCTAATCACACTTCTCTGGATGTGTTCCACTCATATGCAGAGACAAAATCTCTGCTAAAATCCAGCAGCACCTAGAACTGAGACACAGATGTGATCCAATCAGGGCAGAGAGTAAGAGAAACATCACCTTCCTTGTTCTGGCAAAGTTTGTGTCAAATCCTCCATCTGTAACTCAGTGTTTCCAAGGAGCCCAAAGCTCTGCACTGTTATCATAAGGGGTCTTTGCCTCAGGGCATTTCTTGACTACATCTGTTCCTGTTGGCAGTGTTAGAGGGAGTTTCATTCCCTCTTTCTAATCCAAGACTTAAACACAAACACACACATGGGTACTCACACTCTCTCTCTCACACACCCCCCCCCCACAAATGTTCTTTGACTCATACTACATATTTATTGTTATTAACCTATTTTTATGTCATGCTTGATACTTCTCAGCTGTCTGCAATCTTGAATTGGTACAGCCTTCCATGATGGCCAGAATTATAATTCCCCTTTACACAGAAGTGATTGACCCCACACAAACACCATACATTCCACAGAATACATACAGCCCAGAAAATGGCACACATAAAGGCCAAGGGGATCCTGGTCCTCTACATTCCTGGCCACCCTCTCTCAGTGAAGATGACAATGAAGTTAGATTTTGGTTCTGAGACAGGGGCAAAAAACTCCCAACAATTGCAGTCTTGGTTAATGACATTTCCTCCATTAAACTAAGTCACAACCTTTCCATGACTTAGTAGCTGAAAAAATTTCATCACATACCCAACTGATGATGAATTCTGAAATGACTTAAGCTGATTCTCATAAAAAATGGACACCACAGTCCGTCCCTGGGCTTCTACTCAATCATCACTTGGTGGGACTGCATGAGCTTACCCTCTGCTGGAGGGGGCTTCAAGAGCTGAGGGTCACAGTGATGCCATTACTTAGCCCATTGCCCAAAGAAATGCTATTGTTTTTGTTTATACTTTGTTCTCAAAGAGGACAAATGACAATATGGGGTGATGCCTTGACTCATGTGTGGATGGAATTTAACTGAGGCACAGTGGCACAAAGTGGTCAGCCTCATTTTCTCTTCCAGAGTCAAAGTCCAGTGGCAGGATGAAAGTCAAGATGACTGGTGATGCCCGGGACGCAGTGAGTGATGCTGGCATTTTAGATGTCTAACCTAGCTCTAAGCATGCCACAGCACCTGCTTCAGCTGCTTTTTTGACCACTGGAACAAATTGTTCATTCTGCTGGGAGAAATCTTCACATGCTTGGGGTAGATACACCTCTAACTTACCAATGGATTTGAGGCCCACTGGCTGCTCTCAACCAAGATGGTTTTATGGGGGTGTGGTTGCTGTGCATACTACAGCTTTTTGAAGCCATAGGTTGACTACCAGGTAGACACCAAACATGGATAAACAACCCTGAAAAGGACTGAGCAAGCCCTCATACCAGAGGGGCTAGTCCTCCCCTCCGTACATCCCAAAGAGATGACTCCAAGAGGAAAAGGGTCAATAGCTACAATTATGTTTATAATAGCTACAATATAGATACAATAGATACAAATATGTTTATAATAGCTCTTATAATAGTGGCAAAAACTATAAATTAAAGGAGAGTCCTGAAATTGGGGACTGACAGAACAAATGAACCGAACATGCCATAAAAATAATGAAAAGGACAATTTTAGAAAAACCTGGGAAGATCTATATGAACTGATACAGATGAAGTGAATAAAAACAATTTATTCAAAGACAACAACACTGGAAGATTGCAGAACGCTGATCAATGCAATCACTAGCCATGATTCCAAAGGAACTGTGCTGCCCACCTCCTGACACAAGATGCAGAATTAGACATGCATTTTTGGACATGGCTAATGTGGGAATTTGTTTATAGATATGTGTTACAAGGGTTTAGTTTTTCTTTTTCCTAATGGGCAGGGATCTCGAAGAGAGAAAAAATATTTTCTTGTTAATAGATAAAAAGTAAATAGAACTGGGGGCTATGTCATTATTAAGATTTCAAAAAAAGTTGGAGTTTAGATTACATAGACTTAAAATTATGAGCTCATTTCCCAAGGTTAGTTGGCCCATGTCATCAATCAGCATACATTAAGCACCTACCACATGTGAGGCGCCATGCTAAGAATTGTAGATAAATATTTAAAAGGGAGACAATCCATATCCTTAAAGAACTCGTGGAGGGGAGGAGCCAAGATGGTGGAGTAGAAAGACTCACGTATGCTAGCTCTGAATCCACAGGCCATATATTTCCTGCAAAAAGAACTCCCCACAAATTCTGGAGCACAGCAAGGCACACAGAAACACAGTGGAAAAGATCTCTGTTCCAGAGAGCCCTGGAGAGCCGTCCCTAGGGATCCATCGCACTCTGGACAGTGGAGTCCACCCCTGCGCTGCCCTGGCTGCGTGGCAGCAGAGGAGCGGATCCAAGCAGGCTTCAGGGACGGAATCTCCAGCAGCCGCAAAGGTCCCTCTGCCCACAGACGCTACAGGTCAGTGAGAGAGACGTCCAGGTTGGCCAAGAGGGGAGCGGGGTGTCTCTGTGACTCGGGCCCCCTCGGGAAGCAGCGGCAGAGGCAGCGGCAGAGTTAGCAGAGGTGGCCTGGTACTCCCCGAGCAGCAGGCAGAAGTTCAGGGCCCTTACCAAAGGTCTCTGCATAAACCCCCTGAAGGAACTGAGCCTGGGAGGCAGCCCTGCCCCCACCCAAGCACCAGAACTTAAGCTCACATTGAATAGCAGCCACGCCTGCCACGGAAAGCCCATTTGATTCTCAGAGCCCAAGCACTAGCTGGGAAGATCTAGGCGGGGGTGGACAAGAATCTCAGAAGTCAAGTAACTGGCTGGGGAAATGCCCAGAAAAGGGAAGAAAAATAAGACCATAGAAAGCTACTTTCTTGGGGGACAGATGTTCCCGCCTTTCAATTCTGATGACGAGGAACAATTCTTACCATCAGGGAAAGATATGGAGGTCAGGGCCTCTGTATCCCAGACATCCCAGGTGGATGTCTGGTGGGCTCAGGCCATGGAAGAGCTCAAAAAGGATTTTGAAAATCAAGTTAGACAGGTGGAGGAAAAACTGGGAAGAGAGATGAGAGAGATGCAAGAAAAGCATGAAAAATGGGTCAATACCTTGGTAAAGGAGACCCAAAAAAATGCTGAAGAAAATAACACCTTGAAAAATAGGCTCACTCAATTGGCAAAAGAGGTTCAAAAAGCCAATGAGGAGAAGAATGCTCTCAGAAGCAGAATTAGCCAAATGGAAAAAGAGGTTCAAAAGCTCACTGAAGAGAATAGTTCTCTCAAAATTAGAATGGAACAGATGGAGGCTAATGACTTTCTGAGAAACCAAGAAATCACCAAACAAAACCAAAAGAATGAAAACATGGAAGAGAATGTGAAATACCTCATTGGAAAAACAACTGACTTGGAAAATAGATCCAGGAGAGACAATTTAAAAATTATGGGACTACCTGAAAGCCATGATCAAAAAAAGAGCCTAGACATCATCTTCCATGAAACTATCGAGGAAAACTGCCCTGATATTCTAGAACCAGAGGGCAAAAGAAGTATTGAAGGAATCCATCGATCACCACCTGAAAGAGATCCAAAAAGAGAAACTCCTAGGAACATTGTGGCCAAATGCCAGAATTCCCAGGTCAAGGAGAAAACATTGCAAGCAGCTAGAAAGAAACAATTCCAGTACTGTGGAAATACAATCAGGATAACACAAGATCTAGCAGCTTCTACATTAAGGGATCGAAGGGCGTGGAATAGGATATTCCAGAAGTCAAAGGAACTAGGACTGAAACCAAGAATCACCTACCCAGCAAAACTGAGTATAATACTTCAGGGGAAAAAATGATCTTTCAATGAAACAGAGGACTTTCAAGCATTCTTGATGAAAAGATCAGAGCTGAAAAGAAAATTTGACTTTCAAACACAAGAATGAGAAGCATGAAAAAGTAAACAGCAAAGAGAAGTCATAAGGGACTTACCAAAGGTGAACTGTTTACATTCCTACATGGAAAGACAATATTTGTAACTCTTAAAACTTTTCAGTATCTGGGTAGTTGGTGGGACCACACACACACATACACACACGTACATGTGTGTGCACACACACATACACACATGCATGCACATACAGAGACAGAGAGCACAGAGTGAATTGAATAGGATGGGACCATATCTTAAAAGAAATTAAGGTAAATGGTGAGAGAGAAATGTAGTGGGAGGAAAGAGGGTGAAATGGAATGGGGTAAATTATCTCTCATTCAAGAGGCAAGCAGGAGACTTTTTAGTGGAGGGAAAAAGAGGAGAGCTGAGAGAAAAACATGAAGTTTACCCTCATCACATTTGACTAAAGGAAGGAGTAAAATGCACACTCCTTTTGGTATGAAAACCTATCTTACAGTACAGGAAAGTGGGGGAGAAGGAGATAAGCAGGGTGGGGGGGATGATGGAAGGGAGGGCAATGGGAGAAGGGAGCAATTTGAAGTCAACACTCTTGGGGAGGGACAGGATCAAAAGACAGAATAGAATAGGGAGGCAGGATAGGATGGAAGGAAATACAGTTAGTCTTACACAACATGACTATTATTGAAGTCATTTGCAAAACTACACAGATATGGCCTATATTGAATTGCCTGTCTTCCCAAATGGAATGGGTGGGGAGGGAGGAATGGGGAGAATTTGGAACTCAAAGTTTTAGGAACAACTGTTTAGTATTGTTCTTGCTACTAGGAAATAAGAAATACAGTTAATGGGGAATAGAAAGTCATCTGGCCCTACAAGACAAAAGAGAAGATGGGAACAAGGGAAGGGAGGGATGATAGAAGAGAGGGCAGATTGGTGATAGGGAAAATTAGAATACTTGGTGTATTGGGGTGGGGGGAGGGTATAAAAGGGGAGAAAATTTGGAACCCAAAATTTTGTGAAAATGAATGTAAAAAGTTAAATAAATAAATTTATATTAAAAAAAAAAGAACTCGTTACATTCTTGAATTGTAACAGGAGAGTGATGGGCAGGGAAGGGAGTTTTGGCTTAGCTGTCATAGGCAATGAGAGTGGAATCATAGGGGAAGTAACTTTGGAAGTTATGCTAGATTTGGCTATGGTTCCCACAGTTAGAACAAGAGTTGGAATAGAGGTAAGAAGTATCATGCCCTTGGCATCAGGGGAGATGGCAAGATAGTGGCCCTGTTGTCCAAGGCAGCAAAGACAGCATTTGAACTCAGGTCCTCTAACAATCAATCCAGGATTTCTTTCCCCAGATCATTTTATTTCCTCCTTATTTTATCCTTAATTATGCCCCTTTTCAGGACAGTTATTTCTCTCAGCTCCCTTGCTCAAAAAAGTTCAGTTCAAATCAACAAATACTTATTTAGGATGAGAAAAAAGCAGGTATTTATTGAGAAGTGGTTATGCACAAAGTACCAAGGGAGAAACTGGGGGCTGGTGCAAAGTTTGGAGGGTAAGTGGTCCTAGCCCCTCTGCTGTAATTGATCTCACTGTCTACAATGACTGATGCCAAGTATCTTCTTCTACCTTCTACCTACCCACCTTCACCTTGCATACTAGCAGCAGCTGAATCAGCCTTTTCTCCCTCACTGAGATTAAGAAGTCAGAGAGGGATTCGTAGGACCATAGACTTCAGAGTGTGAAACCACCCTGCCAGATCATCTAGTCAATTGTACGGAAAATTAAACAAAGTCCCCAAAAAGTGAAATGACTTGTCCAAGGTCACACAGGCTGCAAGTGGCAAAGCATAGAATCAAGGCCAGGTCCTCTGCCCCCAGATCACTGAGTTGTATTTATTTATTTAACTTTTTACATTCATTTTCACAAAATTTTGGGTTCCAAATTTTCTCTTCATTTATCCCCTCCCCCCACCCCAAAATTCTAATTTAATTAATAATTAATTTAATTAGCATTCTAATTTCCCCTATCACCAATCTGCCCTCTCTTTTATCATCCCTCCCTTCTCTTGTCCCCATCTTCTCTTCTGTCCTGTAGGGCCAGATGACTTTCTATTCCCCATTAACTGTATTTCTTATTTCCTAGTAGCAAGAACAATACTAAACAGTTGTTCTTAAAACTTTGAGTTCCAAATTCTCCCCATCTCTCCCTTCCCACCCATTCCCTTTGGGAAGGCAGGCAATTCAATATAGGCCATATCTGTGTAGTTTTGCTAATGACTTCGATAATAGTTGTGTTGTGTAAGACTAACTGCATTTCCCTCCATCCTATCCTGCCCCCCCATTGTTTCTATTCTGTCTTTTGATCCTGTCCCTCCCCAAAAGTGTTGACTTCAAATCTCTCCCTTCTCCCATTGCCCTCCCTACCATCATCCCACCCCCCTTGCTTATCTCCTTCTCCCCGACTTTCCTGTATTGTAAGATAGGTTTTCATACCAAAATGAGTGTGCATTATATTCCTTCCTTTAGTCAAATGTGATGAGAGTAAACTTCATGTTTTTTTCTCAACTCTCCTCTTTTTCCCTCCACTAAAAAGTCTCCTGCTTGCCTCTTGAATGAGAGATAATTTACCCCATTCCATTTCACCCTCTTTCCTCCCACTACATTTCTCTCTCACCATTTACCTTAATTTCTTTTAAGATATGGTCCCATCCTATTCAATTCACTCTGTGCTCTCTGTCTCTGTATGTGCATGCATGTGTGTATGTGTGTGTGTGGTCCCACCAACTACCCAGATACTGAAAAGTTTTAAGAGTTACAAATATTGTCTTTCCATGTAGGAATGTAAACAGTTCACCTTTGGTAAGTCCCTTATGACTTCTCTTTGCTGTTTACTTTTTCATGCTTCTTCTCATTCTTGTGTTTGAAAGTCAAATTTTCTTTTCAGCTCTGGTCTTTTCATCAAGAATGCTTGAAAGTCCTCTGTTTCATTGAAAGATCATTTTTTCCCCTGAAGTATTATACTCAGTTTTGCTGGGTAGGTGATTCTTGGTTTCAGTCCTAGTTCCTTTGACTTCTGGAATATCCTATTCCACGCCCTTCGATCCCTTAATGTAGAAGCTGCTAGATCTTGTGTTATCCTGATTGTATTTCCACAGTACTGGAATTGTTTCTTTCTAGCTGCTTGCAATATTTTCTCCTTGACCTGGGAATTCTGGCATTTGGCCACAATGTTCCTAGGAGATTCTCTTTTTGGATCTCTTTCAGGTGGTGATCGATGGATTCCTTCAATACTTCTTTTGCCCTCTGGTTCTAGAATATCAGGGCAGTTTTCCTCGATAGTTTCATGGAAGATGATGTCTAGGCTCTTTTTTTGATCATGGCTTTCAGGTAGTCCCATAATTTTTAAATTGTCTCTCCTGGATCTATTTTCCAAGTCAGTTGTTTTTCCAATGAGGTATTTCACATTCTCTTCCATGTTTTCATTCTTTTGGTTTTGTTTGGTGATTTCTTGGTTTCTCAGAAAGTCATTAGCCTCCATCTGTTCCATTCTAATTTTGAGAGAACTATTCTCTTCAGTGAGCTTTTGAACCTCTTTTTCCATTTGGCTAATTCTGCTTCTGAGAGCATTCTTCTCCTCATTGGCTTTTTGAACCTCTTTTGCCAATTGAGTGAGCCTATTTTTCAAGGTGTTATTTTCTTCAGCATTTTTTTGGGTCTCCTTTACCAAGGTATTGACCCATTTTTCATGCTTTTCTTGCATCTCTCTCATCTCTCTTCCCAGTTTTTCCTCCACCTGTCTAACTTGATTTTCAAAATCCTTTTTGAGCTCTTCCATGGCCTGAGCCCACCAGACATCCACCTGGGATGTCTGGGATACAGAGGCCCTGACCTCCACATCTTTCCCTGATGGTAAGAATTGTTCCTCGTCATCAGAATTGAAAGGCGGGAACATCTGTCCCCCAAGAAAGTAGCTTTCTATGGTCTTATTTTTCTTCCCTTTTCTGGGCATTTCCCCAGCCAGTTACTTGACTTCTGAGATTCTTGTCCACCCCCGCCTAGATCTTCCCAGCTAGTGCTTGGGCTCTGAGAATCAAATGGGCTTTCCGTGGCAGGCGTGGCTGCTATTCAATGTGAGCTTAAGTTCTGGTGCTTGGGTGGGGGCAGGGCTGCCTCCCAGGCTCAGTTCCCTCAGGGGGTTTATGTGGAGACCTTCGGTAATGGAGCAGAGCTCCTTCCTGCTCTGGGTGCCCCTGGCCACTGCTGCCTCTGCTTCCCGAGGGGGCCCGAGTCACAGAGACACCCCGCTCCCCTCTTGGCCAGCCCAGACATCTCTCTCACTGACCTGGAGTGCCTGTGGGTGGAGTGACCTTCGGGGCCACCAGAAGTTCTGTCCCTGAAGCCTGCTCGGATCTGCTCCTCTGGGGCCGCTCAGCCAGGGCAGGACAGGGGTGGACTCCACTGTCCGGCGCGTGACAGACCCCTGGGGTTGGCTTTCCAGGGCTCTCTGGAACGGAAATCTCTTCCACTGTGTTTCTGCACGGGTTCCACTGCTCCAGAATTTGTGGGGAGTTCTTTTTACAGGAAATTTATGGGCTGTGGGTTCGGAGCTAGCATACGTGAGTCTTTCTACTCCGCCATCTTGGCTCCTCCCCCCCAATGAGTTCTTTCTACTGAGCTACCTACTACGCTTCTCCTTTCCCTTAACTCTCATTTTCTTCTCCATCTGCAGCTCTTCCTTCTCTCTGCCCCAAAAGGGACAGGCATTTCTACTTAGGAAGACAAGCCCCTTGTCTCTTGATTCCATCATCTCCTATATCTTGTCTCCCAAGCTTTCTACAAAAATGTTCCACTCTCAGACATTGTCAGTCTTTGTTTCTTAACTGGCTTCCCTCAATCCACCTACAAACATCACCATAATAAAGCCTTCCCTTGTCCCTTATGCCCCATCTAGTTACCATTAGATTTCTCTTTTACCGTTTGTGGTCAAACTTCTGGGAAAAGGTGGTCCACGAATAATGTCTCCAATTTCCCTCAACTTTTCTCTCCTGAATTTCTTATTATTTCAGCTTCTGTTTCCATCACATCACTGAAAGTCAGGAGATCTGAATTCTGCTTGTAACTGTGCTATGTGACTACAGGAAAGTCATTTAACTGTTTTCAGTTGCTGTTCAGTGATTTTTCAGTCGTGTCCAAATCTTCCAGAGTGGTTTGTCATTTCCTTCTCCAGTTCATTTTACAGATGAGAAAACTGAGGCAAACAGAATTAAGTGACTTGCCCACCATCGCACAGCTAGTAAGTGTCTGAGGACAGATTTGAACTTGGGAAGATGAGTCTTCCTGACTCCATGTTCAGCATTCTATTCACTGTGCCATCTAGCTACTCATTAACTACTCTAGGCCTCAGATTTCTTATCTGTAAAATGAAGGGGTTGGATTGGATAAGCTCTCACATCCGCTGAAGCTATCCTGACTTACATCTCAATCTCCTCTACTCTCACAATCCTCTGGAAGAGCCTCAAGGGAATAGGAAACTTTTAGTCCAATATTTATCTTTGAAAATGGTTTTTAATATAAATTATTTTAGCTTGAAAAGCCCAGTTGTTTGATTTCTTCCTCATTGATGCTTCTGTGCCTTATAAACATATAAGTTTAAGGGAATGCAAATGGATGTGAATGAACTTACAAGTTATGTGTAAACCAAACTGGGGACATAGTTACGATCCAAACTAAGAATGTTGCACATTTGTATTTTGTTGGAATTGAGTCCAGTTCAGCCATGCTCTCCACACATCATTATTCCTGACATAGTACTATAATTCATACTCCAAGTTCTAAGAAGTATCTTGGGTCTAGTTTTTTCCAGACAGTGGTTTTGTTGTCCTTTGGCCTATTATAAAAACATGTTGGTGATATATTTATTTACTTTATTCATAAATATTTATAAAGGAAGAGTGTGGTTATTTTGAAGATAATTCTGGAAACTTCACACAAGAGTTTTCTGCCTCGGTTTCCTCCTTTGCCAAATGGGAGTGAGGTTTAAAATAACCTATAGTATTTATGAGTATTATGTACATTAAGATTCAGTAGATATGTACTGAGGGGTCTGAGCTCCTCAGATAAAAGGTAGTCATGTTACTTAAGGGAAGGTAATATTATTTGCATATGTATCTAGACTATGAAAGACAGTAGACTGGAGAGGATAGAGGCAAGAAAACCTTGGTTCAAGTACTGTGGCCCAAACATGCCAGCTGGGCAACCAAAGGCAAATCACTTCACCTCTAAGTGGCCCAGGTAACTAAACTAATATGTTAGGGATTAAGCTGTTTCCGTAGGAGAAGTTTCTACAGTAAGAATTCCCCAAAGCTGTGAAATCATAGGTCAGAGACTCTTCCCTCCATATAAATATTCACACACATACATATATGTTATGACTCCTTGTGGGAGAAGGGTAGTGGGGAGAGGGGCACGAGGTGGGTACTTGCAGTATCACAATTCACATCATGGTAAATGAGGTGATTGACACCTTGCAAGCATCTCAATATAAGGCTCCCAAGGGGCCCTCAACTGTTTCATCCAAAGGATTGTAACCCATTGTGGGGAAAGAGTGTGTTGATGGACTGAATCCAGACAGATTTCAAACAAACCCTGCTTGCTTTCTGTAAATATCACTGTGGCAGCCTGTCACTGCAGCTGCCTAATCCATCCAACCGAACCAGCTTTTCAAAGCATAATACTCTTAGAGTTTCAATAGGAAATTCTCCTCATGCCAGCTTCAAAATAACATCCCTAGTAAGAACATTTTAGAAAGGAAGTTTTTAACCACAGGAGACAGACTAAACAATGTAATTCCCTAAAGCATTCAAATTATTTGTGTTCCAGAGTGAGGTGTCAGAGTCTGTCTTCCTGGGTTGTACATATGATACCTTAAAAATTGCTTTCTTATTTCATCTTACCTGAGGGTGAACTCAGGGCAGGTCCTATGAACAAATGAAGTGTGAGGTTGACTCTAAGGTACAGTCAGGAGGGCTGCCACCACATTTGTCCTCAAGTAGCTCCCTTTGGGACTTTCCATGGTAATACCCTAACTTGACCTGAGCAGTCACTCCACTGAATTAGACTACAAAGGGGGTAGTGGGATATTTTCTCTAGAAGACCATCATTAAAAAGCACATGTACTCTAGGAATAGAGGGAGAGAGAAAGGTTTCTTATTAATAGAATATAACAGATGATAGCAATTAGAACTGGAAGGAATTTTAGAATCTAAAAACTTCCATTAAGTAGGTAAAAGGGTAGCTGCCTAAAGAAGTTATAAGGAACTCAACAGCTCAAATGGATTTAAGAGACAGAAGAAGTACCTAGGGATGATAAAAGATGTTACAGGAGATGATTCGTGGATGGTCTATAAAGCACTAAAGCTCAGAAGGAACTGTGACTGCTGAGGAACATTAAAAGACAAAAGGGGTGGGGGTGTCTTTTTAGTTAGAGTGGGGGAAAAGAGATGTATCCAAAGGAGGATAGGACCGCCGCTTGTGACGCATGGGGCAAAGATCATAGACAATTTGGACAATCTGAGTATTTGTGGAAGGCACAAACACTCAATATTATTTTGTTATTTCTCTCCAAAGAAGAATAGATTCTGGACTCTAAAGGATGAAGTAAAAGGAAATTAACAGGGAATCAAAATCCAAAATAAAGAAGAAAATAAGAGAACAGGTAGTTAGCTTTGAGAAGCTCATGACATGAGACCCAAGATCAACCACAATCTTGGGTACCAAGAAAATTAGCAGGTATGACTTCTGTGCCATTGTCTGCGATTCCTGAAAGAGCTCTGGACACAGAAGAGCTGGAAAAGGGCAAGCATGAACCCAACTTTCCAAAAAGGGAAGAGAATGGAGTTCATAAACTATAAGCCAATAAGTTTGACTTTAACTCCCAGAAAAAGTCTAGAACTAGAGTTATTAAACATTTTGTGTGCCATGACCCCCTTTAGCAGCCTGGGGAAGCCTACAACCCTTTCTCTCATAACAATATTTTCAAAGGCATAAAACAAAATTCATAGAATTCCAGAGGAAATAAATTGTTTTTGAAGTGCAGTTATTAAAATGTTTTTAAAAAGTTTTAAAAAATTATAAAATGTGCATATCCTTTGATTCAGCAATAATACTTTTAGGTCAGTATCCCAAAGAGATCACAAAAATGGGAAAAGGACCCATATGTACAAACATACTTATATCAGCTCTTTTTGTAGTGGCCAAGAATTTGGAAATTGAGGGAAGAGCCATCAACTGAGGAATGGCTGAATAAGTTATGGTATATGAATGTGATGGAATACTATAGGAAATGAGGAGCAGGAGGATTTCAGAAACACCTGGAAAGACTTACATGAACAGATGCTGAATGAAGTGAGCAGAACCAGGAGAACACTGGACACAGTAACAGCCACATTGTGAAGTGAGTGACTTTGATAGACTTGGCTCTTCTCAGCAATGCTAGGATCTATGACAATTCCAAAAGACTCATGATGGGAAATGCTCTGCACACCCAGAGAAAGAACTCCAGAGTCTGAATGCAGAGGGAAGCAAACTATTTCCTCTCTTTTTTGCTGTTGTTTCTTCTTTCTCATGATTCCTCCCACTGGTTCTAATTCTTCTTTACAATATGGCTAATGTGAAAATATGCTTAATATGAAAGTATATGTAGAGCCTGTATCAGGTTGCATACTGTCTTACAGAGGGAGAGGAGAGGAGAGGGAGAAAATTTAGAACTCAAAATCTTATAAGAAGGGAATGTTGAAAACCAAAAATTAAATTTTTTAAAAGTTCACATTAAGAACTTTTGTTCTGGAATATATTTTAAAGGTTCTTTTAGAGAACTCTATTAAGTCACATGTATGGAATAACCAGTGACTTTTAGAGGCAGTACAGTGTGATGATGACCTTGGAGCCAAGAAGATATGGATACAAATGCAGTCTTTGACACATTCTGTTTATGTCACCCTGGGTAAATCACTTATCTTCTCAGGCAACTTTCCAAGACCCAAAATTGTAAAGAAGATGTTGACTTGCATGAGGTGAGGGAGTTTCCTATACCATGAGTTCCCTATAAAATAAAATGACAGGTCCAGTTCCTATCTCTATCCCTAACGAGGGAATATCTAGTATAGGAGATAGGACAAGTCAACATGTTATGCCAGACTCATTTCATTTCTGCTTTCAATCACAAGATTAGTGAGTTTGTAGATCAGGAAACCACAGGAGAAATTGTTTACCAAGATCTCATCAAAGTTTTTGGTACCTTGTCCTATATCACAGAGTCCCTAAGTTTAGCAGAATCCAGACTAGAACTCAGATCTCCTGGTTCCCCATTCAAACATATCCCACTGCCTGATTGTTAAATTATAGGACGTAAAGCCTGTCCTTGAGGCCATCATACAAGGATTAATTCTGGTTTAGATATTTTGATAAGAGGATGCTGAGGTTCCCCCTATGGAAATGCCAGCAAGGCAGATGGAAGTTCAGACAGAAGACAGGGTTGGAGAAGCAAATAGAGGAATCGCAGAGAAGTGATCATGGGAGATGAGCTCTCTGAAGGAAAGAGTGTATACAGAAAGAGACAAAAGGCAGAGGGAGGCCTCAGCTTTGAGTAATACCCATAGAAGTGGAAATATCAAAAAAGATAGAAAAGGTGACGTATATTTTTGAACAAGGACAATGTGGAAATTTGTCTTGCTTTTAAAAACAGTTAGCATTTATATAATGTGTTAAAGTTTACAAAGTGCTTTACAAATATTATTTAATATTATCCCTACGACAATCCCTTATAAATATTATCCCTACAAGAAATATTACTTAATATTATCCCTACAACAAATGGTAAATACCATTATTATCCCCATCCTACAGATGAGAAAACTGAGTACAGAGGACACTATGCATACTTGTTATGAAAGTTTTGTTTTTCTTTTAAATTAGAGACATGAGGAAAAAAAATGCCTGTTAATTGAAAAATAAAATTAAGATTAAGACAGAAAAGAATAGTCTGAAAGGTAGGAAGAAAAATACTGTCTCTTTATGTGAAGTGATGATTCAAATGAGGAACACCCAGGGTATAATTACATTTGTATGAGATATGCCGATATTACTGTTCTAGCTGAGAAACAGTAAGATTAGGGGTTAACTGGACTGAATGACTTTTGAGGTCTTGTCCAGCTCTCCAACCTGAAACCTACAGCAATGTTTCTGCCACCTTACAAAGACCCCACCGTGGAAAGTGGACATGTGGCTTCAGGCAGTGACTTGGTTTTCTCTTTTCAGAAGAAATGCTTTTACAATAGTTTTCTTTCAAAATGTTCATTTCTTTTGGTCCTATACACATTGCCATCTGGATGCTAGCGCAGAACAAAGTGGTTCCCAGTCTGATGGGGTAGCCAACCTTGCTTTATGTTGCAACTCTACAAGGGAACTTGACAAATCAGCTGAAGGGAATAAGTTGGGTCATTATACTGGAATGTAACTGAGCATTAATTATTTTAATGATGGGCCTCATTATACTGCTGGGTTACTGAGGAATTTAATATGCCATTTTATTGTACCACGAGGAAAGTCTTGTTACTGATACTAAAATTATCACATTGTTTCTTGATGTGAGGTAATAGAAACTGGTGATTAGTGGTAGGAATGAAGGCACAGATAGAATGTTTATCAAAAAGGCAGGTAGGCAAGGAAGGGAGGGGAAGAAGAAGGAAAGAGAGAGGGAAAAGGAAGAGGAAAGAAAAAAAGAAAGGGAGGGAGCAAACATTTATTAAGTACCTGCTAGCTATTAAGCACTGTGCTAAGAGCTTTACAGATATCTCATTTGATGCTCACAACCCTTCCCTTGGAGATTGGTGCTATGATTAGTCCCATTTTACAGTTGAGAAAACTGAGGCAAACAGAGGTTAAGTGACTTGCCCAAGAACACACAGCTGGTGAGTATCTGAAGATGGCTTTGAACTCAGTCTTCCTTACTCCAAGTCCAGTGCTCTATCCACCATACCACCTCCCTCTGATACCATGTTAGATGACAAAGTCAGGACCCAAAGGCATCTGAGTAGGCTAGAATAATGGCTGGATTGAATAATATAAAATGTAACAGGGATAAAGGGCAAATTTGACATATTGGTTAAAAACCCCCACCAACTGCACAAATCCAGGCTGGGAGTAAGTAACCTAGCAAGGACAATTTATGTAAAATAAGATCTGGGGGTTTTACGCCACCGAAAGCTTTTGATAAGTTGGTTAATAATGCGACATTGCATAGCTACATTAAGAGAAGCTCAAAGTCTGCAGCGAAGGAGGTGATCGTTGGCTGTATGGTGTCCCAGGAGATCATATCTAGGGTAATGTGCTGAGTCCTGTCAGGGATGTTTTAGGAAGTGTGCTGACAAACTGGAGGGCATCCAGCCGACCAAAACAATCCTATCCACCGAAACAAATGAACTTCATGCCACGTGAGGACGAGGAGAAGGAACTGGGAATGCCTAACTGGAAGAAAAGAAGTTGGGAATGTAGGGAGTGGGGAGGGGGAAGGGAAGACAGTTGTCTCCAAGCATTGGAGGGGCTGTTGTGTGGAAGAGAGAAGTCACTTATTTGGCTTGGCCCCAAAGGACTGAACTAGAGTGAAAGTTTCCGATGAAGCCAATTTAGGCTTAAGAAAAGGCAGCCTAAAGAGCCATCTCAGGAAGCTGGGTAGTAGGTTTTCTATTGAAGAAGGTTTCAAGCCAAAGTGGGAAGACCAGGACTCCCTGGGGATGGTGGTAAGGGGATTCCTGTTTAGGGGTGGTTGTATAAGTTCATCCCCGAGATCCCATCCGAATATGAATTCTGTGATGTTCTCAAACCACTCCAAGGCATAAGAATTACAGATCTACACTTTGGGGTCCTAAAGTGTCAATGATGTCTGCCTTGCATTTGGTCTTCTACACCTCTACGTGACTGTCACTGATCCTCTGAAGTCAGGTCACAAAGGTGTTGAGGAGCAATTATTTCTAGGTCTGTTTTTTCTAACACTAGTGGCATCTAAAGAAAGAACATAGGCTCTGGAGGCAACTCCCTCCTCTGAAGCTTGCTACCCGTGCGATCTTAGGACCTCTTCAATCTGTAAAATTCGGGCTCGTATTAGATGCCCTCTGGCATCTCTTCCAGGCCTAGATTGATACACTGTATATCCTCAGAAGATGCTTATTGGAAATTCAACATAGGTGGATCACTGCCATTTGAAAAATGAGGGACAAAACACACAAAAAGAAACCGCCTGCTTGCTCTTGTGACAATCTTTCCTGTGCTTTCCCATCTCTACAGCTTTGCTTTCCCATATAACACCTGCAATATATTTCCCACCTCATCTACACCTGCTGAAACCCTTCAAGACCCTGTCCAGATGCAGGAAGCCTCTACTGACCTTCCTTCTCTGCCGTGGTCTCTCGAGGACTCTTAGAATATCCTTTGTTTTTTCTCATGGTCTTCGTTTTTTTGGTTGTCACATTTGACTCTTCATGACCCCATTTAGGGTTTTTTTGGTCAAGATACTTGAGTGTTTTGCCATTTCTTTTCCCAGTTCATTTTACAGATGAGGAAACTGAGGCAAACAGGGTGAAGTGACTTGCCCCAGGTCATACAGTCATCTCAGAACAATGCTTGTGTTTTTTAAAATTCACAATTGAAAGACATGCTAAATATTGGTTAGAAGTCATGAAAATCTAGGTATGATTCCTTTTCCTATCCAAGTTCACAGACTGCTCCCTTCCCATGCAATGTATCCATAGCCCCCAGATTAAGAACTCACACACTACTATCCCATATGGCTCCTCTTTGGTTGACTATTATGAGAATCTACCACACAGAAATTTCTAGTCTTTGAGTTTTATGTAAAAACTATAAATTTCTGACTTCAAGCTTAGATTGACTTTCCTTCCTTTTGCCTCAGTTTTTTCCCACCTGTTTTTAATGAACATTTCTATAACACAATATTCTCATTCAAGTGCCTTGCAATCATTATTAGTTATTTTTCACAACAGATTTAACTTTGTTATCCCAGTTTGCACATGAGGAAAGAGTCACGGATTAATTAAGGTCATTCCCACAGTAAAGCACTTCACCCCGTCATTTTACTGCTTCTTTGTTGATGGTAACCTTGATCTAATCTGAACTCCCAATAGAATGGAGTAGAAAAACATTGATTACGTTCCTATAATATGCCAGGTATCAGGCTGATCAGCGGCTGCAAAGAGAAGCAGTGTCTTTCAGTAGAGCCAACAATGAAGTTAGAATGCCCCAACGTAACTCTCCACCAAGGCAAGAGCTCCTTTCTCAGCTCATGCTCCAGCCTGGGATAATGCATATTGCCCCCTTGCCCATCAAAGGGAAATCCAGCTGAATTAAAGGGGTGAACTAAAAAAAATCTCAGAGTGGTGATATTAAAGTCAGGAGTCTCCTGAGGTTAACTAGTCCAAACTTCACTCAAAGTAGTCATCCTAAACAAGCGGTCACTTAGTCTTTGCTTAAGAAGAACTGAAAATCGACTTTGAAGAAATTCTGAAAATGCCCTTCTTGCCTCCTTTGTAGAAGTTGGGGGTGGGACATTGTGTATATAAAGTCAGTTTGGGTTGGGTTTTTTTTGATGAATGGATAAATTTTGCTAAATGGTTTCATCTTTTTCCTCTTTCTTTTTTTTAAGTTATTTATTATAAGGGACAACTTTCTGGGAGGAGTGGAAGAGATACAAGGAAAAATCCCAGTGACATTAAAACAAACAAATCAATAAAAATAAATTATAAAAAGATGGGGATTCCTGCCTATATATAGAAGACAACCATAATTGTAGGCATTTCTAGGTAGTTTTCTACACGATTGGACAATCATAAAAAGAGGATGTGGAAAATCACAATACAGCGAAAAGAACTTCCAATCCCACCTATACGTTAGGCTCTTCACTTAAATTGGTTGAACCTCAATTTTTATCATCCACAAAATGAGTAGGTTGGACCACAGCCTCTAAACTCCCATCTTGCTTTAAATGGTCCACATCTATGATCCCATCATGCTTGGTGATTCCCTGTGCACTTTCCTCTCCACCCCTCCTCCACAAGACCAAATGTCATCATAGAAAGCATCAGAACTAAAATTTGTTGGGGACTCAACTTTTGGTGAGAGGTCTCAATTAGGTTTGGATTCAGAATTAGAAACCCAGAGACTTTCCGATGTGCTGAATTTTGCAATGGGCCATATCATTCTTTACAGAAAAAGTTATAAAAAGGACTTCCTGGCAATGATGTCTTGAGTCCTGGTTAATTAATGCTTGTAACTTGAAGCACATGCCAAGATCCTGTGATTAACACTTGGAAGTGCAAAGTGGTTTTGAGAATGGGATTTACTAGGGGAAATTGCTTCCCTATTTTCCTAGGCTCTGTGTGTCTCCTCTTGTCATAATTCCTCAGCTAATGGTATCTTGACCTAGAGGCTTCTTGTATGTTTTTTAAACATTAGCTTCATCTACACCAAATGAGATCCCACTGTGACAGAAAACAAAGACCAGAGTGTGTTGTCAAAACTTTCTCCCCTCTCCCCCCCTCACTGATATCTTTATTTGTGCTCCTTCCCCAACTTCTTCCCTACCAACCCCAAATATTCTGCTGGGATTTGGGTCATAGTTTCATAGCACATATCAGACAACTCCTTTATTTACGGCACTACTCATCTCCACATTCAGTCAACTGGCAGGTATATCATTAGATGAGACAGATTGTGTACCAGGCCAGAGACTTTGCCATTTCTTGGCCAAAAACAAAAAGTCATGGTTATCCTAATGACTGTAATCTAATCTGGATGGAGATACAGAGGTTGATGTGAAATTTTTAAAAAGAGTGGATACCAAGGTAGCAAAGCATAATTTTATAATGTAATCAAATATTATGTAAACTACATGCAAAAATTATCTGGAATTGTAAACGCATGCAAGCCTTTGGAAAAGAAACCAATTTTGAAATTGTTTGTGTAGGAATAGTACCTCCTACACCCTCTGATAACTGAGTTCAGTGACCCAAGATAACAGGTCTGTTGACACCTACTTGACTTTCATACTCTCTCCTCAGACCGGTTTTTATAATCTGCATACTATAGGAAGATGAGGTCAGACTGGATTACATTTGGGAAACCGCCATGCTTTCAAAAGTCCCAACCTGCTCTTACCCACTAAAGTCTACCTCATTTGAAACACCATTATCTTAGAAGAATCAGAATTGTAGGTGACTCAAAGGATAATGAAAAGATACATGGTGAGTGGAAGTGGGCCTCAGCCCATCACTTACTAAGACTTTTGTTCAAATGGCATTACAAATTTAAGCATAGAGGAGATGGCCAGAAAACGGAGAGGGGGGACAGCCATGTGTTGAGAGTGAGAGATAACTATGCAAGTCAATACCCTTCTATTATGAAAAGAACTTGAGGAGGTATCTCAAGCATTAAGAGGATCTCCTATGGAAGACCTGCAGAAAGACATGAACAAAGTGAACCCAGGGCCAGAAGGTGGATGGGGTGTAATCTATACCTTGGAGTTCTCAGCCCTCTAGGGTCACAGATCCATCTAAGGAATGTTGAATAAGGATGTGTTATAAAAAAATGTTTGGGTACTTGGCATTCAAAGATGATGCTTCTGAACCATCATGACATCATGAACAGGGCTTGTTTTCTCAGAAGTAGCCATGGATTTCTTCCACTTAAGTCCAACTTTGGTGCTCCCCTGTGGCCCAGAAATAAGCCCAGATCCTCAAAGACTTAAATGCTAGCAAAGCCCAAGCCCTAGCAAATCCTATAAAGCTGGAAAAACTTCAAGTATGGGCTCTGGTGGACAATAGACTGTTGTCCAAGGATTAGATTAGCTATGTTCAGAGAGGTTCATCATCCAAAGGTTGGCTAGTCACATATAGAGGAATTACAATTTTCATTGGTAAAGGGAATCCTCTCGCAGAGAAATCATAGCCCTTGGAAAGAAATGATGAATTTAGGTTGATTCATCCATATTCTCTTACCAATTCTCCTATAATTGAGAACATGCATTTTAATATGGCATCTAACAGAGACAAAAAATATAATCTAATATAATCCAATATAATCATGGTCATGAAACAGGGCAAAATTCAGCAGCTTCTTAGATAAGTCCTAGGTTGTAGAGTGGAGCACATAGTTGGCTACTTGCTGGCCCCAGTACCAGTCAAGTTACCCAACCATAAATGTATTCAGAGAATCACAGCATGTTAAAGCTTGAAGGTGCCTTGGCTATCACACCTAAGTGAACCCCCTCATCTTGTAGATCAAGCAAGCAAAAAGCTTTATTAAGCCCTTATTATGTACCTGGCACTGAGCTTACTTTCCTAAAGTCATCCAGATAGCAGCAAAGTCAGACTCAGTTCTTTCCAACGATGGTCACTTTCCATTCCATCACCCTCTCTTCTCACCAAATCCTTGATGATTTTCCCAACTCACAAGTTTATTTTCTTTCTAGCTATGTCACAATCACACAGACAGGAAAAATGTTTGAGGAAATTAATCCAATGTCTTCACCTGAGAAATATTAACCCTGTTCCATTATGCAGGAATAGAGCTGTTGTGGATGTTGTTACTTAGCTCAGGTACCTCTCTTGAATCAACATTGCATTATCACCAAGATATCACCAAGGTAGCCTGGAAAATAGTTCCTCAGCTTATCCAGCCAAGGTGGCAATCCTCTCTGTTCTTTGAACGTGACACTCCATCTCCTGTCTCCGTTGCCAATCCACGGCTGACTGAAATTAATCCCTCTTCACCGCCAACTGTCCGAATCTTTCTCTCTCTCTCTTTTTTTTTTTTTAAAGAAGTGGCTCAAGTACTATCTTCTATCTAAGGTCTTTCCTGATCTCCCCAATTGCTAGTGCCTTCCCTCCCAAATTTATTTTTAGATTTGTTACACAGATATACATATGTATTTATTGTCTTTCCCCATTAAAAAGTAAGCCTATTGTGGGTAGAGATTATTTCTCTCCCAAGAGTTTAGCATAATTCCTACCACGTTGTAGGCACTTAATAAATGCTAACTAATTGATTGCTAGTCAAAAAGTGGGAAATCATTGCCTCCTGCTAACTTTGTGTTTATTTTCCTTTGGGTCATGCTAACTGAGTACAGAACTTTATCCTCAGGCAAAGGGAAACTCTTAAGCATGCAGAGTCCACATCAAAGGGGACACCATCTCTCATTTCCTATTATCACACCTTCCGTGGGATCTATCCTGCAACCTAAGGTGCATTTAAGAGGGGAATTGTCTTCTTTACTATTGAGAAGAGAAACAGCTAACACACATGAACTCCTCCCTCTTTGTAAGGACCTATAATCTAGTACATGTAGTGTCTCTAAAAGAGTCTAAGCACAAAGAATTGGGTGGCAGCGAAATTCCGGCTCTCTCTGCCTCTGTCTACAGTCTCTGATAGTGCCCCAAGGTTTGGCACCATGGTATTGGCAGCTCTGGTATTGTTTGTAATTGCTTGTCAAATTATGCTCCTTAGGAATGTGAAATATTAGAGGATACATTATGCATGAAAGGAAATCTCCATAAGAATTAGTTTCCATTAGTCTGTGGCAAAGGGAAAGTCATATCTTGGTAACAATACCTATGTATGTGAATACACACACAGAGCCCAGCAGCACCAGAACTCGTGCACTTGAATGGGAAGGTACTAGACTGGAGGGATGGAACTCAGAGTCAGCCTCATAACAGGATATCATTGTTTCTGGGCAGTTTTTTATTCACTTTTGCACCTCTCTTTAGCTTGATTAGACATGAAACCACTATGGAGAGGCCAGCTTGGCAGGCCTCAGCCTTCTTGGGGGGTAATTACACCACAAAAAATGTCATTCAGAGCATCATGTTTTAATACTAAGAGTGGCTTAATGCAACACAAAGAGATTTCCAGCAACTTCCTGGGAAGAGATTTTAGAAAATGTTTAGGGAAGAGATCTGAACCACGGTGCTTCATTATATAGTTCATTTCTGAATGTTGCCAAATTATCATTCAGGTCCAGTGAGCATGAATTAAGTTTCAAAAGGCCAGGGGCACACCAAAATAGATGGACTTGTTCTGTCAGATGCAGAAGATCCAGCCTCATGTCACAGGAAATGTTCTTCTTGACGGAGCTTGAGTCTCATCTGATTAATTTCTAATTTAAGGACCGTGATTGAAAGAACCTTCCAACTGACAAATGTTTTGATCCCAGGGGACATGGGCCCAGAAAGGATAAGTGCAGTGATCATTACTGTCCAGTCTCATTATACTCAGGCTTGGAGAAGACCAAACAAGAGTGCATTGGAACACAAGCCCTTTAGGGTTGGAAGGATTACAACTGAAGATCCCTGATGGGGACAATGTGTGCTGGAAATTCTGGAAGTGAGCCAACTGAGCCATGGAAATAACCACTTAGAATTTGTTCATAGACAATGCTTCATGGCCAAGTCTACAAGAGGACCTGATTGAAGGAGACTAACTCTAAATGGGGGGAAAAAAAAGAAAAGGAAGGCTAGTTTTGTAAGTTTAATCTGTCTTTAGTAATGTTACTTCAAATGAAGTAAATTCCTGAACAAATGGATTGGCCGCATAGACAACCTGATACATCAAAGTAGCTCAAGGTGCTTATAGAAACCTAATCAGCTCTAAACAGCTCTCAGAGCAAAATCCAGCTGCAGTGGTGAATAAAAGGAAGTTCTGGTTGCAATATGGCACAAAGCACCTTTCATCTCCATGTTAGAGTATCTGGACTGTGGAAAGTACCCCATCCCTCAAAGAGGGTACAGCAGGCAAATACAGAGTCCACTAATTCATTATGAAGTATTGGTGGGGAGAGAAGAAAAAGAATCATTAATTTTAGATGAAAACAAAGGTAGGAAGGATACATGGTCTCTATTTACTTAATGAATGAATTTCCAGGTTTCCTATTTTCCAGTCTTATTGCTATTTAATTTTTAATATTTTCTTTCTTTTAATAAAAGTCACTTAAGTATAAAGCTGACATTTTAACACCAAAAAAGAAAAAAGTTTGTAGATTTCTCTTTCGGCTGCAAGGTTCCATGATTCATAGCAAAATGATTAACACCATTTTGCTATTTCTGGAAAACAGACTTGTTCCAGCCTATTTTATTGAACTCTTTATGATGCTGCCTTTAAAGACAAGTTTCTTTCATCTGTATCTAAACTCAGAGTTACTTTGCAACTAAAGTTGGCATTGAGATCACTAAGATTTGCTGTGCATTTGAATGTAGTGAATAGAGAGGGGGCTTTACACTCTGGCCACTGGACCCAGATGGCTCTGGATGAGAAAGTGAGGCTGGTGACTTTGCACAGCACTCCCTCACTTAAATTCAATTCCTTTGCAAACAGTCAGATTTAGGCTGGATGTGTAAGGAAACACATGATGACTAGGGTGGCTGTCAAGAGTAGAATGGGCTACACTGGGAGGTAAGACATTCTCCCTTACTCTGCTTTGGCCATGTGACCCCTTTTCCAGAATGCCACAGAAAGGATTCCTGTGCAGGCTAGACTAGATGGATGGCCTCTAAAGTCCCTTCCAACTCTGAGATTCTGTTAAAATTTTTTGGTTTTTTTTTTTTTGTAATGAATAGACACCACAGCTCATTTATAAAACGAGGTTATTCTTCAGGAGGATGTCATCATTAGCTCAAAGCTTTCATGGGTACAAGAATCAGGATCAATTCTTTGCTTTCAGTAAAAGAGAGGGGAGTTTGTCCTTTTATCTTTGATATTCTACAATTTAACCTGACCCTCTAAGTCCAAATCTCTACTTCCTTTCAATTCTGAGAGTCCAGGATTCTAAAAATAATTTTAGGAATGTATTTTGTGATTTCCATGACTCTCCAGTGGGTGGGTGGAGGCAAGGAGTAAGTCAGAACATGGATTATTAACATATCCTCCTTAAAAAAAGCCTCCAAATGTTTTCTTGGCAAAGACGATCAATGTGAAGAGAGGGTGAGTTGGGGAATCTGGTTTCTCCACTGAATGGTAAAGTGGGTGACAGATGGCAAAACTATGTCTATAATAGCAAGTCTTGTGCTTGGGGATTAACAAGGGACTTGTGTTATATGCCTGGCATAGTCTTATTGATAACTGTATATGTACTTTATAAGCTTGTTTCTCCAGAGGTAGTTTAAAAGATTTGGTTTTCAAGCTAGGGTCTTAGGAATTCAATAGGTTACCCCTCACATCAATGGATGGTATAAGCCTTAAGAAGGAACAGAAAAAATTGCTTAACACTAATTATATGCCGAAAAAATCTTGTTAGTGCCATACGCTTCTGGAAATCCAGAGTCATGAGAAAGGAGAGAAGGCTCAAGCAATATACTGAGATCAGTAACATTCATAGAAGAAGACTAGAAGTGAATGAAAACAAAATGAAAGAAGAAATTTTAAGCACTTTTTACTCAGAGAAACAAAAAATAAAACACAGATTCACTGAGTAAAGCAAGAATGCAATGGAAAGAAGATGTTAAAATGACTGCCAGTGAACCAGCAGAACACTGTACACAGTGACAGCAATAATCACAGTACGATGAAGAACTGTGAATGACTTAGCTCTTCTCAGCAATATAATGATCCAGGAAAATCCCAAGGGACTAATGATGAAGCATAATGCTATCTGCCTCTAGAGAAAGAACTGATACTATCTGAATGCAGCCTGAAGCATGCTGTTTTTCACTTCCTTTCATTCTTTTTTAATTCAACTCTTCTTGTACAAAAATGACTAATATGGAAATGTTTTACATGATTGCACATGTACAAACTACATCAGATTGATTCCTGTCTCAGGGAGGTACTGTAGCTTCCTGAGGGAGAGGGGAGAAGGAGAGGAAAGGATAAAATTTGGATCTCAAAACTTTAAAAAAATTCTTTAAAATTGTTTTTAACATCTGAATTGGGGACAATTAAAATATTATATTGAAAAATGACTGTTCATGAACTCTTAAAAAAATCTGATTTTCATAACAAGGAACATAAAGAAATGACATTTGAAGAAATATAAATGGGTAGAGATGTTTAAAATAGCTTAAAATAGTTTAAAATAGCAGATAGAATACTTAGAAAATGTGAACAAGCTAACATTAGAGGTGTATCCTTAGGGAATTAAAGAATCAGGCTGATACACTTACTAAACAATTGTATTGTACACATGCATAATTATTTTTGAAAAAGTACCTTGCACTGAGGGAGTTCCCAGTTGATTGGGAAAAGAACCACAATTTGTCTAACTGGTGTAGGAAAAAAATGAGGAAGAATGGTACTGAAAATTATCTGATTTCTCCAACAATTTTGTCTTAAGAAGTGGAACATTAGGAAAATAATCTTTAAAAGTTCAGAGAAGAATGCAGTTATAAATAATACATTTTGGGGGTTTAATTTACAACAGACAAACCTGTGAGATATTAGGATAGAATTTGAGATTTCAGTGCTGTGGTTGGTACAGTTAGGATTAGTGGGGGTAAGGAGAGGAAAAAAAGAGTCGTCTAAATTAGCTTGGCTCATTTGGCCTGAAAATGAACATGAATCAAAAAAAAAAAAAATCCTAAGTGGTATTAAATTCAGTTGTGTGAAGGTGTCTGGGAGGGTGTTTCAACAGTCAGAAACCTCAGAGCTCTGACCCAACACATTGATGGATGATCTGGGAGAGAGAGTGAGGAAATTCATAGCTCACACTCATTTGCGTATTCTTCAAGCAGCATGGGAAAAGAGAACAAGTGGGAAGAAATCAGAATATCTGAAGATGATAAGGGCAGAATCAGAAGATGTGAAACATCATAAGATTTAGCTTTCAGAAATGCTGATGGGTGCAACCGGAGGCAGAGAGAACATATTTGATATACAGGGATGTAGTGGCTAAAGAGGTGCCCGTATACCTGTAAATTTGTATTGGGCAACAGTCCTTTAAAAAAGTAAATACTGATTTGGTCTTTAAGCTTAAGAAAACAAATACAAAATAATTTTAAAAAATTAGTGATATTTTGGGTTGTATCTGAAATTCTATTTGGAGTCCTCCAAAAAGTTCAAACTCCATGATGAGATAACCTTCTTTTGTGGATCAATCCACTAGTATCACATATTGCACATGTTTTGGGACTTTTTCAATGTATTGGTAAGTTGTGCTGGGTTTTTCTCTCTCTAAAAAATACTATTTGTTATATGGGATGAGTCCTTGGGAGGAGAAGGGAGCGATACTTGGGATAATGCTGATGACGTTGCTTGTTTGTCCTTCATTTCAAAGAGGACCCGATAACATTACAGGGTAATAATTGTGCATGAATTGGATTTAAGTGCAGAGTTGCACAAAGGAAGACATCTATTAGAATCTTGACTGCTTCAGGAAAAGACTATGAACGGAAAAGCGAAAAGAAACCGAGAGGTGCCTCATCTGTCAACCATTAGTCAATGAGTAATTTTCTTTAGATGACATTGAACAACCTGTTAAATTCTTTTGTCATTTTGGCATCGCAGAGACAAGGTCCGGAAATTATTTTTGTGGAAATTATTCTCTCTGCTTCTACCTGATAATACGTTTTCTTCCTGCCCATAACCTTTCTGTCTACTGTTAGTTCCTTCATAGACAATGGCAGAGCTATCTTGATGGGGAGATAGAAACTCCTGAATGAACCTTATATTCAATTGGTAGTTAGCGTTGTTAAAGGAATTACTATTGTTTCCAATGCTGTGAAAAGGTCACTTTATCAAAGTCCAAGAATATTGTAATCCACAGTATAGAACAGATAAAGAAATACACTTCCTTCCTTTTGCTATAGAGATGGAGAAGCCTATGAGTGCATACACTTAGACAAGGTGACCGATGTTGGTTGCTACAATGTGTGTGTGTGTGCATGTGTGTGTGCGTGCACGCACGTGTAGATGCATGATATTAATGTGAGCCTTTAATAAATGCTTATTGACTCAACTATATTTCAAGTGTACATACCAAGAAGTGATTGGGGTATAAAATTAATAAAACTTTTAAAAAGAAGGAATAATTATTTCCATATTACCCCCAAACTATCTCTCAATATATTGTGCTCAACAAAAGAGAAATATTTTACATTTAATGTTACTTCAGGGAAAGATTTTTTTTTTTTCAGCCAAGAGAGACATTGTTTTTGCTTTAAATGGCAGGTAGGTGGTGCAGTGGATAGAATACTACAACTGGGGTCAGTCAAGAAGATCTGAGTTCAAATCCAGCCTCCAACATTTACTAGCTATGTGACCCATGGCAAATCACCCAACCTCTGTCCGCATCAGTTTCCTCAACTGTAAAATGGAAATAATGATAGCACCCACCTCCCAGAGTTTTTGTAAGGATCAAATGAGGTAATTTTTATAAAGCTCTTAACACGGTTCCTCACACATACATAAAAGGCGCTACATAAATGCTTATTCTGTTTCCCCTTCCTTTAAATTTTCCTTAAAAAACAATCCAAAATGTTTTGTGAACAACTGTTTCATTTATAAATCAAGTCCAGGTCAGAATCTAGATAAGCATTTCTCCTGTTTTCTTAGCACCAAAAAAACTCCCCAACCATACATGCACAGTGATCCCTCTACAGGTATGGAGATCCCACTCACCTATCTGGATCAACCAATAGAAGAGAAACGGAAGAGCCATTTTGGTACTTAGAACAAGCTCCCTAAGAATCAGTTCTTTAAACATACAAATTCAGTTGAAGGTAGCCAAGAGATTTTAAAGAGAGATGTTTGATTTGGGACATAGGTATCATGAAAGAGAGACCCCAGGATGCCCTGGTGATGGGCAATGAAAATGACATGGAAACACCTGGACCTTGGTCAGGGAGAGAACCCAAGACCCTGAAAGGCTACCGCTAAAAAGGATGAATCACAGGGCTGGGCAGCAGAGGGAGAGGAGAAGTGCACCATTTGATTGTTTCTTATTTTAATAGTGCATTCATTACCCTTTAAATTTCAACATGCTGAAGCAAAGTGCCTAACCTCACCTAGTTATACCCCTGTTTAAAAAAGCCAAGTGACCCACCAACAATCGAATTCGGTTATACTAAGCTGAAAAAGGATGATGAGTATTGATTGGGATTATATTTGCATTAAAGATTCTGCTAAGGTAAAATCTTACCACCAATTAGACTCTATCACCATGACTCAACTGCCTTTTCCATCTACCCTGAGGGGCCCCTTCTTCAATTCTGTGAGTCCTCCCCAAACCTCTATTTTGAAGAAGGGCTCAGACCAGGTATAGCCCAGACTTCACCACCAACCCCCTTACCCCCGAACCCAGCCTCCCTGTGAGGATGCCTCATTCCCCCCACAACGCTTCAATTCTGTTTTATGTGTCATGTTTCCCAAATTAGAATGTAAGGTCCTTGAGGACAAGGGCTATCTCTATTTTTGCTCATATATTTGCATCCCCAGCACTTAGAGCAGGGCCTGGCACATAGCCAGCCCTTAATAAACGCTTCTTAATTTGACACATTTGAAATAATAAATATTAAAGAGTATTACTGGCTTTCAAAACAACCATATGACTTGTTCAGGATCTCATAATTGAGTTTGTGACACATTTAAATTCCAGAACAGGGATTCTTAACCTAGGGTCTATCAATAGATTTATTTCTTTGGTGGGAAATACATCTTTTATATCCGTATCACTGGTTCCCTTTGTAAGCCTATGTGGTATATTTGATACTTTCTAAAACGTTCTGAGAAGAGGTGCATGAAAAACCCCTTCACTCAGCTCACCACCTCTTTTGGCCTTAGAAATTTGGACTGGATGATCTTCACCCTCCAGGGATATGCTGGAGCCAGCTCACACCAGCTTGCACAACCTAATTGTCAAATTTTCACCTTCAAAACTGGCAAGCTACCAATCAGGGACTGAGGTTTTGTTTTGTGGTCAAGATTTAGTAAAGTGATGGAGAAAACTTTAATAATGCAGATTGAACTTAAAGATGTGTCACTTTGCCTTTTTTTCCCTGGGGGTCATCAGTTGTTAAACATTTCCCAGCACACTGCTCCCACCATCCCTCCCAGCACTAGGAGTCTGTGACACTTTGGCATTAGGCTTCAGATAATAATGAATGCTCAAGCTCTATGGAAAGGTTACAACTCTTTGAATCTATAAATAAAAAAAATCAGATTTCATAATCAAATTGAAATATAAAGATGCTAAAAGCTAAGACACTGAATAATATATTTAAAATCAAAATTAAGATTAAAAAATGCAGAATGAGACTAAGTATATACTATACTCAGTTCCTCCTGATGGTGGCGACTGAAAAGAAAGGAAGAAGGAAATAGAAACACTGGACAGTGGTGTTTTGCTTCTCACAGTAAAGATGTGCTCTGCTCAGGATGGAAGGAACATTTCCTTAAGTTTTTTCCATATGGCACAGTGAAAAACTGGAACCCCCAGGTGGCTGACATCTCACTGTGTGCAAAAGTGACTATCCTAGGGAGTAGGGAGGCCAGAGATCAGAAAATATATTAAAAGAAGAGCCTTCCTGGACAAAGGGCTGTGTTAAGGGTGGAGCAGGTACGACCTAGGTCACAGGTGTACCACCAGAGGGAGAAGAAGCCTCCACAAAACCCATCCCAGATTCCCTTCATTAGACAAGAAGATCAATTAGGTTCTTCCTTCTTTCTGAATGACATGGTGGCTTGACTATGTGGTTGGGGAAAATAATTCCCCAGGATCTTGACCCATCAGTGATATCCATGAAGCTATGCTACAGTGTCCCTTTAAGAAGAACTTCTCCCCCTGTCATGCCCAACACTGGAAAAGAAGGGATCCTACTTTCTCTACCTCCAGGACTAGGAATTCCAGCGCTCACAAAAAATCGTGTTCCCACATTTAATCCTTCTACTCCTACAACATAAACAGCCTGGAAGAACAGATTTCCTAGAACTTAGGGCTGGGGGGAGAGGGGCCTCTAGTCCACCCACCTCTTCTTACAGATGAGAAACCTGAGACTCAGAGAATTGAAACGATTCAACCAGCATCACAGCGGCAGAAATGGATTTGACCGCAAGTTGCTTGACTCAAAAACCTATTGCCTATCAGAGTCAAAAAGAGAACAGGGAGGTAGGTTTTGTGTTAGTGTCTGCAAATATTAGCGTTTATGGGATCTTTGAGTGGAGGTTAGTAAGTGAATGACTGAGTAGGAAATCAAAGCTAAGCAAGGAAACGTCCAATGATGAAGGAGGAAGGAGGAAGGAGGGCTGGACGAGATGATCCCTATGATACCTCCAGCTGGGAATCTTATGATCTTGTAATCTACACTCTGAGGAGTTGGTACAAAATGAAAGAGACTGATTCTCAACTGGCAGTTTTGTCCTCACTTTGAATCAAGATGAGGCCTGTCTCTGAGGATTCCTGGAATGTCCCCATAGATAAATTCCCAAGAGGATGCTTCCAGGATAGAGTGGCACATAAGAATGTTATTTTAGATCTAGAAAAAATAATATCAAAATTCATCTGAAAGAACAAAAGGTCCAGAATATCAAGGGAACAAATGAAAAGAAATGGTGGGGAAGGTGGCCTAGACCTACCAGATTTCAAATTGTATTATAAAGCAGCAATCATCAAAACCACCTGGTACTGAGTAAGAAACAGAGGGGTAGACCAGTGGAACATGTTAGGTACTCAAGATACAGTAGTCAATGAATATAGAAATTGACTGCTTGATAAACCAAAGGACCCCAGTTTCTGGGATAAGAACTCATTGTTTGACAAAAATTGCTGGGAAAACTGGATAACAGTGTGGTGGAGACTGGGCATAGATCAATGCCTGACACTGTACACAAAAATAAAGTCCAAATGGATAGATGATCTAGGTATAAAGATTGATACTATAAACAAAATAGTGGAGCAAGGAATAGTGTATTTTCAGATTTATGAAAAATGAAGAAATTTTGACTAAACATGAGGTAGAAAACATGAAGTGCAAAATGCATAATTGTGACTACATTAAATTGAAGAGTTTTTGCACAAACAAACCCAATGCAACCAAGATAGGAGGGAAGTAGAAGACTGGGAGAGAATTTTTGCAACTAGTGATAAAGGCCTCATTTCTAAAATATAGAGAGAACTCAGTAAAATGTAGGAGAATACAAGTCATTCCCCAATTGATAAATGGTCAAAGGATAGGAAGAGGTAGTTTTCAGAGGAAGAAATTAAAGCTATCTATAGTCATAAAAAAAATGCTCTAAATCACTATTGATTTAAGAGAGGCAAATCAAAACAACTCTGAGGTACCACATCACACCTATCAGATTGGCTAACATGACAAAACAGGAAGATGATAAATGTTGGAGAAGATGTGGGAAAGTTGGAACACTCATTGTTGGTGGAGCTGTGAGCTGATCCAACAATTCTGGAGAGCAATTTGGAACTATGCCCAAAGGGCTACCAAAATGTGCATACCTTTTGACCCAATAATACTGATTCTAGGACTGTATCCCAAAAAGATCACAGAAATGTCCCAGATGTACAAAAATATTTATAGCAGCTCTCTTTGTGGTGGCCAAAAACTGGAAATCAAAGGAATGCCCATCAATTGGGGAATGGCTGAATAAATTGTGGTATATGAACATAATGGAATACTATTGTGCTATAAGAAATAAGAAATGATGAACAGGAAGACTTTAGAGAGTCCTGGAAAGACTTATATGAACTGATGCTGAATGAAAGGAGCAGAACCAGGAGAACTTTGTACACAGCAACAACCATAGTACGTGAGGGATTTTTCTGGAAGACTTGGATCTTCGTTGCAATGCAACGACTTAAAAAATTCCCCATGGACTCTTGAGGCAAAATGCCTTCCACATCCAGAGAAAGAACTATGGAATTTGATTGCAGAATGAAGCAGACCATTTTCTTTTGTATTATGTTTTGTTTTGTTTTATGATCTCTCCCATTCATTTTAATTCTTTTATGCAATATGCCTAAGGTGAAAATGTATTTAATAGGAATGTATGTATAGAACCCATATAAAATTGTATGGCATCTCAGGGAGAGAGTGAGGAGGGAGGGGGGAAGGAGGAGGAGGAAGGGGAAAAAAATCTAAGATATATGGAAGTGATTGTAGAACACCGAAAAACAAATAAAATAATTTAATAAAAAAAGAATGTAATTTTAATGGTCAGCAGAATTAATCAATATATTGGAAAAGTCTGACTTTTCTCTCAATATTCTGCAAAATAGTCTTTCGCCTTTGTACAGAACCAGGGGAGGTGGATCCAGGTCACTTCCAACTTTGAAAAAAAATACTTTAATCTATGTCATTTCAAATTATTTCACATCACATTTATATAATTTCATAACATTTGCATGTTTTATCAAAATTTGATTTTTAATATAATAAACCTAAAAGGGAGCTATTACTCCTATCTGAAAAAAAAAAAAGAATGTTGTTTTATACTTCCATGTTCGTTTATCGTCATTAATATTATCACATTTTTCACTTTTAACAATCTTGTTCAGGTGCCATTTTTCTTAACAAAATTTAGAGAAACCTTTAAAAAAATTTTATAGGTCACTGTTAATATATAAAAAACAATATTTTCCATTCATTCTATTTGTCTAATGCTTTCACAATGAAAATAAAGATATGTCCACTTCAATTTATAATATGTTAGTGTTTTTGGTTTTGGAACCTTTGCATTTATCCAACTGGTTGATTTATTTACAGATTCAAAGACTTGGAGTTGTAGGATTTCAAACTCAGCTAGAAACTGGGTCACTAATCCATTCATAAGACTCCCTGAGGGTTTTTTAAATTAATTTTAATTTAAAAATACATTGTCTATGTTTAATTGTATTTTTATTTAGTTTGTCAAATATTCCCCAATTACATTGTCATCTAATTGGATCTCACTCTGTTGGGCAGTGGGTCACCACTGACTTTATTTCACACTTCTGTTGTAGGGGTTCTTAGATATCATTTAGTCCAAACCCTTCTTTTTACTGACGCAGAAAATGAGGCACAGAGAAAACCTGACCAATGTCACTCAGTAGTAGGTAGTGGAGGCTGGATTCCAACCTACATTGTCTGATTCTACATCCAGAGAGTTCCTTCCACCTCCCCACACTGCCTACTTTTTATTCTTACTTTCTTCTGACTTGGGTCACCATGTCTGCCTTAGTGTTTGGGCTTCTCTAAAAGTTATACGTTCCTTACAAGTTACCTGAAGAATTCCTTTGCGTTAATGGAGTGTTAAAAGGAAGGAAGAAAGCCAGTATAATACCATGGGGTGGTTGATGTTGTGCCAAACATGTTTTTCAAGGAACTTTCTATTTTCACTTTCAATCCCCTGACATCCCATCAGGAGGACGAAGGAGAGGCAGGCCTACTTTGCCAAGTAGAGCACATGTATCCTGGATCACATGAGTGAGAAGCAAGGAGAGGCTGGGGTTACATTACAGCTGGCAAAGCAGAAGTGGCTGGTTCTTGGGGGGAAGGGGAGCTAATAAAAAGTATCATGGGGTTCCCTGGACATCAAAGAACCCTTGAAAGGCGACATTTTCATGAGTTAAGTGTAAATGAATCAGAAACATGAGGCTTCAATTTTCTTCCAAATACACAAGTTTAACATTTAAAAAAAATGCTTGGCTCAACTTGTCAAGAATGCTACAAAAATACCAAGAGACAAGACCATGAAACCTCCACTGTCCTTGATTTCCTTCCTCTAAGTGGGTACCTAGCTACCCTTTTTCCTAAGTAGAAGGATACTCTTCTTTTTTCTATTTGCAATCAACTATACTGCCTTCCTTCCATGTTCTAATCCATATTTTGTTTAAAACATTTATACATACTTTCTTTAAAACCTAGAAATTAACATTTTTTTTTTAGCACAAGAAAAACAACCTTTGGGGATTTAGTTTAGACATATGTCCCCGAGCAAATCCAGAAAGCTTAACCTGTTGATTTAAACTTTGAAAGTGAGGGGAATAATTAATACTGTAAAATGAAGTGAGACAGAAACTGATCCCAAAGCAGGAATTCTTAATCTGAGTCTATGAATTAAAAAAATTTTTTTGATAACTATATTTCAATATCACAGGTTTCCTTTGTAATTCTACATATTTTTTGTGTTTAAAAATGTCACTCTGAAAAGTAGG